>MU224119.1:2980786-2998260 GCA_018584345.1 Thuja plicata
ATAAGTATTTCAAGGCATGCATCTTGTAGGGACTTAATAATCTGAGATTTATTTGATTGGTGGTTAGTGATTAAAGGATAAATTTTTGAGGCCACTGATTCACCCCCCCTCTCAGTTATTACTAACAGTTGGCCCACATGATGCATTGACGAGTCCCATCTTTTGAAATCACCAAGTAAAATATTTATTTTTCCCATATTTAATGATAGATTAGCCAATAAAATAAATATAGTTTCAAACGACACATTAAATTCGCCAGTACAAATATTTTTTTTCCCTTAAAAAGAAAATCATTCGCCTCAAATATTATAATTTTTTTAGTTCAAAAGAAAAAAATTTGCCTCACACAATATATGTTTTCCCCCACCTTATTGTATTATTCGCCAGGATTTTATGGAATTTTCATTCGGCAAGGAAAAATCCACCTTCGCCTTTATATTATTTTCCTAATTTGGAAAAAAAATTCGTCATCATCAAGAAATTTTTCCCCTAAATTAATGTATGATTCGTCAGGATTTTACACATTTTCCTAGGAGGGTGTTTCTTAAAGTTATCTCTGTTCAGGAAGTCATTGGGGTTACAAGTATGGAAATTATGTTTATTCAGCAGGGTACAATCTTTTCTCTTATGCCCTTCCTTTCGACATAGATAACATGAATTAATGCCCCCTAAAAAAATGATAGGGTAGCAAATAGGGTTTCCTTGATGTCAAAACATATGTTCTTGGGAAGTTCAATACTCAAATTGATGGAGACAAGAACCTGAATGTCAGTGTTAGGAATGAGGGGGTTCGATTTGTCCATTCTCAATACTTTCCCAATGGGCTCCAGGACCTGAGGGATCAAGTTCCATAGAAATGGTGGAAGCATCTGAATCGTGAGCCATATAGGGCAAGAAATTCACTGTGTACAACCTCCATCGACCAGGGAATTGCCCTAAATTCTGAGGGTCCTACCCTCCAAAATTGTTTGTCAACAACCTTTTTTAGTGCTTTCGGGTTAGAAAAGAAGACCAGAAACAAACCTTTTTGTATCATTCGAAAGTAGGAAAAATGTAATCCAAGTTTATTTTCCCAAACCTTATGAGTCCAGTCATTAAGAAAAATTCTCGAAGGAAGATTGGAAATATCCAGAGCAGCAAAGAAAATAACACTATTCCCAAGTCTACCTACCTCCTGCTCTATCGCAAGACACATCTGTTGATTAGGACGAACGATGAGGTTTGTTGTAGAGGGAACGTTAACTCCTAGTCGCCCGCGTTCTGCCTGCAGAGATTGTCGTCATCTGATAGAATGCACTTGAGGAACTTGGCACCAATCGGGGTAGATTTTTCTCCTTCGACCGCCTGTTTGAATGACTTTGATCCATGACCCTTCACTGCTGCAACTTCTCCCTTCTGCCTGCCACTAGCGTCCAATCTTGGAGTGGAATAACCCGTAAAACGAGAAAGAACCTGAGAGGAGAGAGGACCAGAAGGCCTTTGTGTCACGAAAGACCTCCTGGAGCACTAGGGTTCTCATTTTCCCACAAAATTCTTATTATTCTTACAGGTATTTGCAGAAACCCTATTTGGAATTGAAGGGTCCGAAGAGTTGGTTATGAAAGCATTATCCTTCCACAATGTTCATCCTCAATGGCAATTGAATCAATCCCAGAGGCGAAGGGAAGGATGTCGTTTTAACACACTCAATCTGTTAGTATTGACCTTCTGCTTATTGTCGCTCTTGTTTTCATAATATTCAGAGAAGGGTTTTGTAGCATTATAAATACGCTGAGATCGCACATTTCATTTTTTAGGCAGAGACATTTTGCTTTTTAATATTTGTCGCTGGTACAAATTTTAAAATAATTTTTCTAAATTTATTTGAAAAATATATATTAATTTTCTATTTTTATAAAACTACTGTACATCCTTTTGATAAAAAAAAAAATAAAAATAAAATTTGTGTGAAAATTGAGAAGGGCTTAAATTGAAATAAAAAAGACCGTTGCTAGGTACTATTCCCCGTGGGTTAAACAATTTGGACGATTCTATGCTCGACCAATGGATGCGGTGGACTTTCTCGATATGATTTCCATAACAATAATATGGAATCCCCACTGATCTTAATGCGTGGCTGCTGCATAAGAACCCATAACATCATTCTCTATTTTATCCGTAGATACCAATTGACCAATACTCTTAACCTATAATTCTGCCGCCTGTCTTTACATACCATAATGCTTTTTGTCATCAACCCACAAGGAATCATGGCATTTTCTTGCCCAACCCCTTCGGAATATGTCGAATATCTCTTTCTTATAGGACATGTGAGACACTGCTATGGTAGAACAGGTGCTCAAGATCTATAATCCATATCTCTGGGTTTAATCTTTTTGTCTCTCTTAATGGCTCTTAATTCTTTTTCAAGAATTCCAAAGATTCCAAGGCTTGAGTCAGGCACACACAATTCGGTTCCATTCTCTTCTTCATTCACTTTTCATAACAGCCAATTGAGACAGCAATATACAGGGAAAAAGCCCCAGAATGATCACTTCAGACACAGGGCGTGGAGAAGTCGTCTGTGTAACAGGGTGAGGGCGGTCACAGTAGGAGCGCCCACAAGAGAAAATGAGGGCGTTTCCAAAGGTTCAGATGATAATAATGTGGAGTACGATGCCATTGTGATTGGGTCGGGAATTGGGGGTTTGGTGACTGCAACACAATTGGCAGTTAAAGGTGCCAAAGTACTGGTGCTGGAAAAATATGTAATTCCTGGTGGCAGCTCAGGCTTCTATGAGAGAGATGGCTACAAATTTGATGTGGGTTCTTCTGTCATGTTTGGATTCAGTGATAAGGTCATTCTCTAACCATTTCCTATTTCTATGGACTAGGTGATAATATCTCTCTCGGCTTTTCTTTTTGTCATTTTAACTTTTTGTTTAAGTCATCTTACTTGCATAACTTGAGCATCGAGATTGTAAGGAAAATTCCTTCTTAACAAGTAAGGAAACAAAACACGTGGATCTGTATTCCATTTTTTTTTTGGAAATCCCAAGTTTAGATCGCACTGAAATTATAATCGATTGATATTCAATTATAAACAAAGCTAAGAAATACTCCTTAAACAGAGATTATATGCAGAGTTTCTAAAACAGAAAGAAAGACCAAAAAGAAACATTCTAAATAAGAACTAACTATGAAAATGAAAGATCATAACTGAATGACGATTATAGAAACATTACATAATTATTTTAACAACCTCCTTCAATGGCCATTCAACTAACTAACCTGTAGATTTGGCCGTGAACACATAGAAGGCTGCCCCATTCGCTTAAGAACACTTTACAACATGAACCTGCTATTGAGACCCTCCTTGGTTCTATGGATATGACCAAGATTACCACCGTGTCTGTCGACCACAATCCTTCCAACCTGGTGTTGGGTAACAAAGCTGCCCCTCCCTTTATCCAAAGACACTGAGATCAGCTTAAAAAGCTTCGATTTTTGTTGACAAAAAAATTGGCAAAAAATTGAAACCACAATGTCAAACCTTTGATGCGATGGTGAAATCACACACCTTCATTTTTTTGAAAAAACTGTAAAAACTAAAAAAAAACAACAAAAGACCACAATTTTTAGGAGAAAATCATGCAAAACCCTCCTTGATTTTTATGGAAAAAATCATACAAAACCTTGCCATGTTTTTTTGTGGAAATAAAAATCAGAAAACCCTCCAACAAAGAAACACCAAATCATGATTTTTAGGAAAAAATCATGAAAAAACCCATTACAATTTTTTTGGAAATAAATGTGCAAAAGCTCCAAAAAACCATGTTTTTCTGGAAAATTGTGCAAAACCCAGAAAAAAATCATGAATCAGAAACTTCAATTCTCATAAAAAAATTTAATCATGATTTGCAGCTCAATCTGAAAAATGCGAACTCAGAAAACCCTTGATCTGTTCTGAAAACTTCGATTTTATTAAAAATCAGTAAATATATTCTAAAAATTTGAAAAAAACTCTAGGTAAACCTCACGATTTTTCATAAAAAATCATTAAAAATCTTTTGGAAATAAATTCTAGGTACTGAATCCATGTATTTTAAAAATTCGCCAAACAACTATCTCTGATCTGATACCATGGAAATAATCGATTGATATTCAATTATAAACAAAGGATAAAAATACTCTTTAAATAGAGATTACATGCAAAGTTTCTAAAATAGAAACGAAAGACCAAAAGAAACATTCTAAATAAGAACTAACTACGAAAAGGAATATCCTAACTGAATGACCATTATAGAAACATTATTATTTTAGCACGCACAAACAAAGATAAATTTTCGTCTCAAAATTTTCAAATGTGTTAGGTGATATTTTCATGAGAATTAGCTCTGTGCCTCGTCTCCCAAAGAAAAAAGATCGTTGAGAACCAAACCTTTTCAGGTAACCCAATTCACTCATCCAACAATCTCCCGGAAGAGGCCCTTTACAAAGAACCAGGCAATATACATTTCAGTTTGTAATTAACTCCAAAACCTTTCTAGAAGATTTGACCAATTGCTTATCTCCCATTGTTTTTTCTCTAAACTAAATTATCTGCTCATTTTAAATAATTCGCAGACATAATATGCAATATGCTTACACTAAGAAGTGATTTGCTCAACAATACAGTCGATATAATAAATTAGAATGGTCTATGTATAGATGTCAGTCCAATCCAGTGCTTTAAAACTTTAGAGTGACATATAGATGAAGTCAGTTTTCAGTGTACCTATTTCCCATTTATTTTTCAAGTTATGAGCTCTTTGTGTTTTAATAATTTGCAGACATAATATTCTCATATCTATACACTAGGAAATGCTTTCTACACTAATACGGTCTGTATGCTTATTTGAGGGATCTCTATATGAGATAGCAGTTCAATCTTGTGCTTTATTAGGTTTCATAACTACTGTTGAACAATCCTAGAACTCTTCTCATCTTCAGAATGAGGGAGTTGTCGTTCATGAGGGCAAAACAAGGGTTCATCAACAGACTATGGAGGGTTTAAGGTCAATTGACGAGAGGGGATAAATTCTCTTGCACTTTGAGCTCAGCTTAGTCTCAGGAGGGTGTTCCTAGAGGTATTATAAATATGATTAAATGTGCTAAAAGATGAAACAATGTGATAAGTTGCAGTTATATCCAATGGAAGTTTAAGTCCAAAGGCTGTCAGTAGGTTAAAGGCATACCAATTGCACAAATAACCTCTTATATAGCTGATATTAGCAACATTGTAGAAAATGCAAGATGAAGGCAAAAGGGCATGATTCACAAAACAATTACTTGAAGAGGTTCACAAATGAGATTTTTCCTATTTTAAATAGCTGAATCATGAATTTCACAAACACTAGAACTAATTCTAAACTACTATTCAGTGATTTGTTCATTTAAGGGAGTATGTTTGAATCATTTACCGGTCCCTATCCAATGGGTAACAGTCATAGTTATCATTAGGGAGGATAAGATAAAATCACCAAGGAATGTGAGCAGCATGTTTCCTTAAAACATGTGCTATCACATAACAAAACATACATAATAATCCATCCTCGAACCACATATATTCATGTATAATTTGGAAGAGACCATTACACGCCTTGTAATGCATTAAATTACTATTATGTTCATCTAGTCTAGTATTATACTTATACTAGCAGATGTGGCAATGAAGAAAACCCAGGTTGTGACTAAGAGATTCCTTTGAAAGTATACAAACTGTCATGGAGACATTTCATCATAGATTAATTTACAAATTTAACCTCCTTATGATTTAACAAACATGTGGCTTCACAAATGGATTGACATCATTTTTAAACCCTAGATAGAGCACAACACTTGTAGGAGTTTGTAAGAACAAAAATGAGAAACCCTTCGAATGAAGAATGAATCTTTATATCTAACCTTTTGTTTTTGGCATCTACCAACTTGTGGGAGCTTTGGGTAGAAGATGAAGTTATGGATCTGGCATGTGGGGGTTGTGCAAGTCCATGGGACATTCAAAATGAACTACAGAGACTCACATAGGTGTATCTAGGTGGGAAGAATTCCAATGTAATGCCCCAAGGAACCCTTGAAACAAAGGGTTAAATATGCACTTAATATTTATTTTTTGAAACATGGAAGATACGTCATGTAACAATGTGCATCACATAACCATTAACATGTACAAGATAAAAACATGCAATAGAATACATCTTGATCACCACAAGATCATACACAAGCGGAAGACTTCATAACTCTTCCAAAGGTTCCAAGACAACTCAAACATACAGTCGGAACGGAGTACACACATTCACGAGATTGCCCCACAAGGATCCGGACAACATCCACGAATCACGAGAGGCTAAGCCGACAAGCATTCACGGTTGACAAAAGGGAGACAAAAACCAAGTTCAATCCCATAACACAAATATTCCTTTTAAGCCCAAATAGATGTTCCTATAGTGATTAATCATACAAGTTCATTTCCTCTCTAACCATGCATAAAACAATAACACGATCTATGATCCCCAAACGATCACTAACAAGGTCTGGAAAGCATATAAGAACCCTCAGGAATCCAACCCGGAAGCATACGAACAACACCCAGATCTCACTGATTGTAATTTCAAACTGGGTGGAGATGCTGAAGGCAGGCAGAGACGTTGATTCTCACTGTGCAGACGTCGATTCTTGACTGGTGAACTTTTTGAGACAAAAGTTTCAGTCATGAGTGGCGGAGACGCTGATTTGCGCAAACGCCAATGGACAGGCGAAGACGCCAATCCATGAAATTTAGCCAAACACAAGGCGTGAAAGCTTGGAACCTAAGCCGACTCCAACATACGACTAAAAAGCATCTAGCTCCACATTAGGGAGTACCAGAACAAAACACATTGAGGCCATGATCACTCGATTGCATCAATAATACACAGTGTTACCCCGGCGCGGGGGGTATGCCGTGATGGGGGGACGTCGGGACGAGTTTCGAGTACGTGAAAAAAAAGGGCCTCAATTTCGGTACGACGGGGGTACAACGGCAGGGGGACGAGAGGGGGGGAGGGGCCAGGGGTGTTTCAATATAATTATATAACATACCAAATTGGTTCTTGAAATACTTGAACATAGCAAAATTTGAAAATTGCAACATGAACCAGAACCATTGAACATTCAACATAGAAACATAGATGATAGTAACATACATACTCATAGTAACATAATGATAATCATAAAATATTAGGAACCAATTAGAAAAAAAAGTATTAAAAAACTTGAAAAAAAGTCACTTTTTAAAGTCTGCCGCTAGTCTTACCCCGTAATGTCCCGGAGTACCGAAGTACCGGAGTACCCAACGGGTGCGGCTGCAGTACGGCGGCGGTACGATGGTGCTTGTGCGATGGTGGCGGTACTCCGGTATGCGGAGTACCCGTCTCGGGGACATCCGGGTACCCGGTACTCTGGGGTTTTGGGCTAGGTATGAGTCCCCGGGTTACATTGATAATACATAAATGAAAGCACAACTTGCAACTAGGCTAATCATCAAGAACATCAAGTATAAGTACAATGCATAAACAAATGATATCAAATGGAGTGAGCTCTCAAGCTCCAAGTCTCTGTAGCTGTAGGAAGTCCGTCTTTGTACACCGGTCCCCAGCAGTGGTAATGTGCAACCACACCCTACCATGTGGAACCCTCAGGCCCACCCCACCGTGCTTGCGGAGATAGTAACCCGACCACAAACACAAGGCATACACGCAAGCAAGGAATGACTCACATGCGCCATTCAAATGCATAGTCTCATAAGGAGGTACCTCAACCCAATGCAGTACACATATATGCAAAACACAATAACACGGAGAACACTCAACATGTGGATCAACGTCCAAAGTGAATACCAAGCAACACTCAAGGTACACAGGGTCACTACTCAGTACTAACAAAGGTTTGGTGCAGAGACTCAAGAGTGGGAGTGTCATCACATGACACATGGTGGCCCATGCAGCTTCGAGCAATCCTTCTCTCAACAAGGAAGCCCTATTGAGCCATATCAACATCCAAAGCTGGCAAGGCTACACTGTACCATATCAACATCCGTAGATGACAAGGTACTATGCCATATCAACGTCCTCAAATGATGACAAGGCAAAGACATACCATATCAATGTCCTCAAATAACGACAAGGTAGTCACATTAACTCTTTGTATTATATTTTAATCCCATTCATTTATTTAGTTATCACTTATTAGGAACTCTACTGAGGGGTACCGTGGGACCCCTTTGTGTCCCAGCCCACCTTGGAGAGCCACTCCACTCCACTACTCAAACACCAAACAAGCTCATCTCGTTACAACAACGAGGTACAATTCAAATAAAGCAATAAGGAGAAATCCATAAAAGGCTCTCAAAGTCATAAACCCAAAAGGTACAAGGTAAGATCTATTAGTCTCACTACCAAGAGCACAAGTTGCTTAGACCTCGGCATAGGAGCATAGCTCAACTGCATGCGTGGATGCTGTCTCAAACACCCTACATCCACATATCACATGCGAGCTCAACCTCAAGCATGGAGTGTGCCAACACAAGGGTAAGACAATAACAATAATCAAGATAACACCAAAGGCTCAAAATCAAGCTTCCATCAAAATATGGGAAGCACTCAATCGGTCACAAGCTGAGAGTACGGGTTTCTCAAGATCCCGTCAAGTACGCATAGCTCAACTATGTTCAAAGATGCAGTCTCAACACCTACATCCACATGTCACATGCGAGCTCCGCTCAAGCATGGATGGTGTCATTACCAAGGACATGAGCAACAACAAAAGGCAAGCAAGGAGGATATCTCAACTCCAAAACACTTAAGGCAAGAAACCAAGAGAAAGCAAAACCAAGACAAAAGTCCAATTGCTCGATTGGCCATTTTTCCAAGAGCACGGATTCCCATGGAATCCATCAATCAACTCGTTAGAACACAAGGGAGGCTCAAAAGGGCCAAAAGCACTAAAATACCCAAATTCTGGCAAAATCCGACAAAGTGCAAAAATCATCATTTTAACATAAAATGGGTAAGTTCAGGATGCGATATCAATTATCCGGAACGTTTGAATACATTCCGATTCTACAATCCCATTACAAAGTTGGAGTACTACAACCTCCAATAAATCAATCACACCAATCATGGCGGCAAACAAGTTTTGGGTGGCATGCAAAACGATGCAACCCCAAAATTTCCCAAAAATCAAACTTGAAATAAGACTTCAGAATTAAAACCCATTTGCCCTTAAGCACCCAACAACACACTAATCCAATAAACTTTCAGTTCCTGATAAACACAAAAAACGACCAGCATAACGGTACAAAAACTAAAATGCAAAACCCCAGTTACTCGTAGCGAGTCAACCGGGTAACAAAAAACTACAAGATTGTGGGGGAGTACTAACTCTCAACCCACAACGCATTTACAAACAAGAAACAACTTAAACAACTGAGAAACAAATTAAATAACAGAGGCCCTACCTCGCAACCAGAGGAGAAACCTGTAAAGATGAATAAAATAAATTCCAAGTTGAATCCCGAAGTAGCTCCACACAAATGGAAGTATTTGCGACACGATTCCAATGAGACACTACCCACCAAAAACCGACAACCCAGTCAATCATAACGAGCAGAAGACTGAATTTCTCCAAAACAATTTGGGGCAAATCCCAAATTCTTTGCCCAACTCAAAAGTGAAAAGTGAGTTAAAATAACTCTTTTTCCAAATATAAAACACTTTTGGCCAAAAAGCCCTGAAGGGAAAATTAAAACAAATCACTTAAATAGTTCCAACAAACTATTGACTTTCCAAAATTAAATAAAATCTATTCCAATTAAATAGAATTCGATTACTACAAATTAGCCGACAATAAATATTAAATCCCCAACTACATAAAATCAACATTTAATTCTAAATCATTTGCAACAGCTGAGGGAACTCCATATGCACAAACACACCATTGGTCTCTCACAATGCTTATGATATCCGAATTTACCAACACATACCAGAGGGATAATATAATAGTCACGGGCACATTGTCCATACAGGAACGACATTGGCTCAATAATGAAAGGCCGGTGTTACTATCTCCTGTGCCACTACCGGGGATAAAGACACTCAAATCCTGCAGCTCAGGCAGAATGTGTCTGATACCTGTTCACTGAAACAAACAAACATCAAGTGCAGATGCTCATGATACAAAAAATCGAAGCACATAGAGTACATGATATCAAACAACGAAGGAGAACGACAACATTGTGTGGATCTCACGAATGAGTAACTACGACTTTTCACTTTGTACCAACTCAAAAGGCATAGTGCATATCAATTGTGCGGCAAGGCAGTAAACATCATATCATTAAATTAACATTGTATTTACATTAAAATTATTTAAATAAATCATTTTACGACTATTTTGAGCATAAATCTTTGTAAGTAAATAACTGATATATCCACAGGAAAAAAGGCACAATAATAAGATATCTATGATATTCATCATAACATAATATCTCAAAGCATCATCATGCATATATGATCAAAACACTAACAATAACATAATCTAATAGATGAATCATCAATGTTGCAGTAACCAAAATAAGGTACAATAATCAAATGCATCACACAGTGCAACTACTGATTACATCACAAGGGTACTCATGGAATAAAATCGTGATACAATCAAAATCCAGTAGCCACTGGCACAGACCTCAGTGACACCATCAAATCACATCAAACGCCAAATACCATCACGACCACACCAATAATCTTGGAATGAGCACAAGAGTAAATTAAACTGGGTGTATCTCACAATACTAACATAAAACCATAACATGGGAATAGTCACCGAATCACACAATCAGCTCAACCAATCACATAGGAGCAATAATAAAGCATCCAAAGCCAAAGCAAGGCATCACCAAATATCTCATCCATCCACATAGAAGCATACATAAAGTCGGAACCACATCCATCAGGATGTTATGCAGAAAGCAAATGGGAGAGGCTCTACATCCAACGACTCTAATTAATGACATCCTTGTTAATGGTGGTAGGGTTACTCATATTGTTTGCAATGAATCCTCATTTGAAATTGCGCTCATGAGATTAAACCATGAATTTTAGGTAGGAAGGATGAGTTTGTCATGTCCTTGAGCCTCAAATTTGGATTGTGAGGTCTTAATTCAAATGCATGGGCCTAGATTAAATAAACATGGACTCAAACTTCAATGTAAGACCTCAAATTTAATAAGAAATTGCATCAACCTATGTATAAAAAGGTTGTTCGATCCAAGTACAAGGAGGACAAATTTAAAATTTGAAATCACATGGGGGATCGAATTTAATGAGCGCTAGATATTAATTACAAAGGCATCAATTTTCAATATGGCCATTAATACCTAATTGCTTGAATTCAATTTTCGTAGCAAAGTCAGCCTAAAGGAGAAAATTGATTTGAAAGACAAAGCTATATAAGCCTGCGTGTTTTTTTCAAAAACCCAAAGTTAATGAAATTATTTCAAAAACTTTTTGCAGGTATATGCAAAGCTGTTCGATCTAGAAAGAAGGCAAAGTGAAGAAGTTCTTTTTATCAATTTGGTGGAAGAAGAATGTGAAGAGGTTGATTGAAAGCAATTTTTCTCTAAATTTCAAGAAGATTTCATGCTAAAAGACTGTTTGCAGCGATTATGAGTGACTGTCATACTGATTCAGTCATTTTAAACTCAATTAAGACTGGAAATCAAGTTCAGTCTTTATACAATGCTGGTACAACTAGAGGGCAGTTATCCGCATTCATTTTCAAAGTTTTATAACCTTGTATTAGTCACTGATTTCAAGGTTACAGTCACATACTTTCTGTAGCAGCAAGGTGAAATCATTTTAGAAAGATGTGTATAATGTTTTGTATTGATGATGGATGAGTTTGCAAGAGTTTCCATGTAATTAGCAGCCTAAAGATTACTATCTTTTAAGTCTTCTTAAGTATTCAAAAGGATTGTTCTTGATACATCAACATGTAGGAAGCTAGGATCTGATTTAATCTTCAATATGCTGCAAGTTTGATGATAGGAAATAATTTGGCCAAAATCTAATTAAAGTTATGTGTGGTAGGTTGAACATCATGGCTGGAGATGAAGATGGTGAAAATCCCAAGTCCAAAACCAAAGCTAAAGAAAAAAAGGATGGAGGGAGTTCAAAGACCATAGTGACTTGTTCATTTCCCCTATTCTATGCTCTTTGACACCCATCTTAGGTGTGAAAAACATCTTCTTTCTCATCCTTCAACTTGAAGTCTTCATGTTGTACTTGCATTTGTCCCATCCTTAGCCCTTGTCACTTTGACCTTCAAACTCCTTCCATCCTTGTTTCCTTTAGCTTTGGTTTTGGACTTAAGATTTTCACTATTTCCATCTCCAGCCATGATGCACAATTTGCCATATAAAAGTCTAATTAGATTTGGCTTACTTATCATCAAACTTGCGGTATAATAGAAAATAGAATCAAATCCTAGTTTCCTATTTGTTGATGTATCAAGAACAATCTTTTTGAAAACCTGATCAAACTATAAAGACAATATTTTTTTAGGCTGCTAATTACATGAAAACTCCTGCAAAACTCATCCACCATCAAGAAAAAACATTATACAGATTTTTCCAATGTTATTTTACCTTGCTTTTATAGAAAATATATACTGCAACTTTCAGATCAGTGATTGATATGAGGTTGTAAAGCTCTGAAAATAAGTTCAAATGGCTGCCCTCTTAGTATACCAGCGTTGCTTGAAGATGTTATAAGAAGCACTTAGCGAATCTAGTCTTACTTCAAATCTGAAATCTAAGTAGCCGATCCTGATTCTGGTTCAGATTCGGGGGGTTTGACAATTTTTTTTTTGGCCTGGATCCTAATTCCACAAGTATATATATAGACATTTCCGAAATATATATATATATATATATATGTATGTATATTCATAGATTCCATACATGTAACATGTCAATGCTCATTCATCATTAGTTCAAAATTTCAAACTTCAAACATATAATGATAATAATAAGAAGTTAGTAGCGTGATTCTCATAAAATGATAAATCCATAATTGCCAATATATGATTATATCATATTCATACTTTGCAAAAGTCTTAAAATGTCATTACATAATGAACAAAGCAAAAATGGTGAAAAATGCTTGAGAGATGAATGAATGACCATCAAATGACCAAATGTATGCTTTACTGGTCGAATTAGGATTTAGAGGCTTTTTAGTTTTAAAAAAGAACAAAAAATTGGCATGTGTGGCCTGTTTTTGTTTTTGGGCACCCACATGTTCGGATTCTCACGGATTCCTCCGGATTCTGCCCGAATTCCGGCAGGATTCTGGACTGGAGTCCAAATTCTCTGTGGATTCTGCATTGCAGAATCCACAGTGAATTTGGACTCCAGTCCGGAATCCTGCTTGTATCCCGACGGAATCTGAGTAGAATCAGGATCTGGATCATACTGGAATCAGCATTCGAGGCATATCAAAGGGATCCGGTAACATAGTTTGAAATGTGTTTGAAATGATTGAGAATTGAATGACAACTATTGGTAATTCCTGCAACTAACTTCCTTTGCATATAATTGGCATGAAAATTGAGAGAAATCGTTTTCTATCAGTCTCTCTGCATTTTCTTCCACTAAAATGGTGAAAGACTCATTTACTTTGCCTCTTTGATGGATCAAACAACTCTGTAATCACCCGCAAACAAGTTTATTTTTGAAATGATTTTACAAAGTTTGGGTGTTGTAAAACACCCAAGCTTATATACCTTGCTCATCAAAATGATTTTCTCTCCTTTAGACCGATTTAGCTACAAAAGGTTGAATTCAAACCATCAAGTATTAATGGCTATATTGAAAATTGATGTCTTTGTAATTAATATCCAACTCTCATTAAATTTGATCCCCCATGTGATTTCAAATTTTAAATCTGTCCTTGTATTTAATCAAACAATCTTTTTATGCATAACTTGATGAAATTTCTTATTAAATTTGTGCTCTCATGGTTAAATTTGAGCTCTTGCATTGAAGTTTGAGGCCATGTTTATTTAATCTAAGCCCATACGTTTGAATTTAGACCTTGCAGTTCAGATTTCAGACTCAAGTCATTGAATTTAAGGCCATATGTTCGAATCAGAGAGCCACACGTTTGATGTTTAAGGCTGTGCGTTTGAGATTTGGGGCTGTATCCTTGCAATTTGAGTCCACACATTTAATCCAAGTCCTGCTCTATTGCATATACACCCAGATTTGGTGCTAGACGGATGAATTTATGGGGCCTATACATTTGAATAAGGCCACAACTATTTGAATTATGGGGCCACACGTTAAGATTTAGGGGCCCATCCTTGAAATTAGCCCATATGTTACAGCTATAGGCCACACGTTTTGTCTTCAAGTCCACACATTAAGATTTAAAGGCTGCCTTATTAAACTTATACTTAGATTTAGGCCCAGGCCTAATGAATTTGAGGCCATACATTACATCTATGAGGACACACATTAGACTTCACATAAATTCAAGATTATTTAATCAGATTTAGGTCCCCACGTTTGGAATAAAGTCACATGTTTCATTTTATAGGCTGCATTCATTGAGTTCATGCCCAGATTTGGGTCCGGCTCATGGAGTTTGAGCCCGCACACCATCATTATAGGTAGGTTCACACATTTCAGATTTAGGGCTTTATCATTGATACCAAGGCCACACATTACCCATTATGGGTCTACACACTGGACATAGGTCCCATCTCAGAGCATTGGGTCCACACGTTACAGCTATAAGGCTGTCTTAATTGGGTTTGAGGGGGCATACGTTTGGTTTTTAAGGCAGCAAGTTCAAACTTTGAAATGGGGCCACATGCTGAGTTTTAGAGCCCATACGTTTGAGTTTTGGGGCCCATAGGCTTGACTTGAATCAAGGCCATTTGATCAGCTTTGTCCCATGATTGGTTGAAAATCCTCCCCACTTCAAATTGCTTATTGATTTCATAATCTCCATGCTCAAATCGATATCTTTGGTTTCATTGTCCAATAAATGTCATTTCATTTTATTGCCATTTAAGATGGTAGATTTCACTTCTTTATTTGTCAAGTTGCCACTTAAGGTGGTAGATTCCACTTCTTTATTTGTCAAGTTACCACTTAAGTTGGTGGATTCCACTTTCTTATCTAACATTCAGAACCACACTTACAGAGTTAAATAACATTTTCACCTTCATTTTACCTATGGCAATTTAACTTATGCAATTTTGCAAGACTAAGTTATACATTGGTTTTGATGTTTGGAAGTTCGCCACTTAAGGAAGTGGATTCCACTTCTTTATTTGGCAGGTTGCCACTTAAGGTGGTGGATTCCACCAGTCTATCTGGCATGGTGAACCAACTTTCCTATCTAACCAAGCAATTTTAAACAAAATCTTGATGTTTATTCAATGCCACTGACTACCTCAATTGAACATTTGACCATTGTTCTCTTGCTCTCATACTTAGCCAATTTTGCCATTTTCCACTTTTCAACACTTTAATTCCAAGTGGCTTTCGAACTATCGCCAATCTACTCTACCACCTAAACCTACCAATGAGAAGCTAAAAGAGGGGGTCCCCATTCGCAATGGGGCGATGGTGTGAAAACCTCACAACATCTAGCATCCACCCAAAGAAATGTTCGTAAACATTTCAAGGATATAATCGGGTTGGAACTTAGAACCTTTGATCAATTCCTTTTCACCTATCAAACAACTAGGAGATGCACTCAAAATGGAAGAAACCACAAATTGAGCTAAGAGCCTTCATCCTCGATTACTCACGCGTGTGCAAGTTTGTTCATTCCCTGCTCAACAAGACTATCGAAAATCCCTGAAGATCCATTGCAATTAGCTACATAAGATATCCATACTTCAAAAGCAACTTGGATAGAGCCTCACTGCTAGTTAGGCATCCATAGCCCAGACGAGGTTATCATTGTAATTCCAGATACCCAAAACCAAGCGTTTCATTTCATTTCATTTTCTTTTTCTTTCTTTTCAACTTTTGAACATCAAGGTCCAAGAGCTGAATCTAGGATCAATGGGGAGCATACCCACTGCCCAAACCAACTCACTTTCTGATCATGAACTTTCTTTCTTTTGATACCAACTTTTCATTTTCATGCTTCAATTCGACCGGGTTGAGAGTTACAGTGGCGCTGAAGCAGGATTTAAGATTTTTCACTAACTACAACTTTTCCTTGGAAACCCCAAATGACTTGGATCAATTAAGTGTGAGTAAAATGTTGTAATCGAAAGACTCAGCTACTCAAAACACAATGTATGACTTTGTTCCAAATTTAGGACAAATCTTTTTCAAAATATGAGGTTATTAAGAACGATCTCCAATTCATGAGAACCTCACAAAGAGATATCCAAGAAATAAATCGAACAAATCTATTGGGAGAACACTAGAGTGTGTTGTATGATACAACACTTTTCTCACAAACTGGGATCCATCCAACTAAACTACCAAAGCAACTCCACAGTACGAACGAATGTGAGTATCATTTGCATTGGGACCCAGGTGGTGACAGGGTTAGCACTGTAGTTTGGGTGGGTTCCGTTGATTGACTTCACCACTTTTGGCATGGTAAAGTTGAGTTCAGAGTTGAGCAGCAGAAGTCTGAGGATGTTCTTCTTGGCAAGCTTCTATTTAGGATTTGGGATCCAGGTATATTTGGTTGGGCACTCTTTAGTGTGCTGTGGGGGCCTTCACGTGCATCGGGTTCCACTCCGGGTTCATTGGGGAGTATTGCAATGTGTAAATGGTGTGGATTATTTGCAATTTAATTTCTGATTCTCATGTACATTATTGGTTTCTTATGTTGGTGCTTTGACAGTGCTGATGTTGTGTGGGATATTTCTCAATCTTCCTTTGGACTTGTAGTGTAGTGGAGTTGCTTTGCAGTCATGATTGCTTGGGGACAAGCAATCTCAGGAAGGGCAGATAGTGATGTCCCCATTTTTTCGTGAGCATCAGTTTCACTGGTTTAGCCTATCACTGGGTCCTCGCAGGCTAATAAAGATGGTTAGAGGGCCCTGTTTTGGAGATATCTGGTATCTCAATTGGCAATTGGCAATATTTTCATCTCTAGATCCTTGGCGTATTTTGAGGCATTGTTATTTAGGGTGTTCGAGCTCCATTTTAATATACTTACTATTTATAGTAAGCCAGTGTGTTGATAGAGGCCAACCTTACTATTTATAGTAAGGCCACCCCGGTTAGCAGTGAATGCAATGGGCTACCTGTTGATGTGAGTTTTGTACCACTACATAACATATAGGACTAAACGCTTGATACAGGGTATCAAACACTCAACCCTCTCTTGAAAAGCATATACTCACAAAGGACGTGAGGAAACACTCCAAGG
>MU224119.1:3013675-3054192 GCA_018584345.1 Thuja plicata
CTAGCTACAGGCAGATTTGATGTTTTGCTCATATCTTCTCCATTACTCATCCGACGCTTATGCCACTTTGAGGGAATGATTTTATGAAGGTATTGGACTGTTTGAAAGACAAAGTACTGTAGCAACATTGTTCACGCGGGTACTGTTCACGTGGCACTATTCACACAGTTACTATTCATGCGGTACTATTCACTTCACTGTAGCAGCAAGTTGGAAAGCATGTGCTGGAGCATTATGCCAATAATATTGGAGCCATTAGTGAGTTCATAATCTACCATGTATTTGATTTAATTAAATTATGAAAATAACATCTTATCAGCAGCAGTTCAATGTCCAGTTTGCATATTATTGTAGTTCTTTCTTGTTATGTTGTATGATTTCAATTCCATGCAAAAACTCAAACAAACAAATGCTTTATTTCCAGAGTTATAAGGGGTAAAATATTAAACGGAGAAATAAGGAGTTGGATGCAAACTGTTTGACATAATTCCTATTAGCAGCTGGTTTAGTTTTTGGGCATTCAAGGGTACCCATTACATTTTTTGAAAGTTTATTAATTAAATATTAAATAAGAATTCAATATTTAATTAATATTGCATTTAAATCCAAAAAACTCCTTTTATGATTTCTCAGAATTTTGAGTTTTCTCACGATTTTGGAAATTTTACCTTTCTTTCAAAATTTTGGATTTTTTTGAAGTCTTTCCAAATTTTCGGCTTTTTCCGAAACTTCCAAAATTTTGGATTTTTTCAATTTTTACCATGTTTTCCAAAATTCTCTTTTTTTGGATTTTTCCGTGAGTTCGGGATTTCGAGAAATTTTCCAATCTTATCCAAGTTTTCAAGTTTTGCCATTTTCCGGAATTTTCCAAAATTTTGAATTTTTCAATTTTTCCGATAAAATTTCCAAGATTTCATTTTTTTTTTAAACTTTTTGGATTTTTCCGATTTCAAGGAATTTTCGACTTTTCTCAAAATTTTCCAAATTTTGAATTTTCTCACTTTTCTGATAAAATTTCCAAGATTTCATTTTTTAAACTTTTTGGAATTTTCCGATTTCAAGGAATTTTCAACTTTTCTCAAAATTTTTGAAATTTCGGATTTTCTCTTTTCCGATAAAATTTCCAATATTTTGGATTTTTCGATATTCACCATTTTCCTATTTCGAGGAATTTGCATGATTCTGGACTTTTCAAAATTTTCCAATGTTTGCGGTTTCGAGATTTTTGAATTTTTTGTCTATTCGTGGTCAAGTACGTCGTGGATTTCTTTTCGACATAATTTCTCCATTATGTTGAGTGCAATTGGGGAGTCCTCATGGATTATTTTCTTTGAAATTTCTTCAACGTTTCCATGACTTTGTGGAATTCACGCTCGAGTGTAATATGTTGGTTGTGTTGGATTCTTTCGCTTTGGAAAATTCCTTGACTTGGGAGGAACTTCGCCCCACAATGCTCTTGAGCGCATTTTTACCTCCATGGATTTTTTCATTGCATTGACCATTCCCCAACTCCGTTGAAATGCGTTCCAGCATTCACAGGCGACATTTTGGAGTGGTAGGGGACTTTTTGCTTGGTTGGGATTCCATGACCAAGTGGATTCTGCACTGGTTTGACTTTCCTTGGCATCCGTTGAAATGCGCTCCAGCATTCACAGGCGACATTTTGGAGTGGTAGGGGATTTTTCTTCTTGTGGAGGATTTTCCCTCACTCCACGACTTTCACAAAATTGCGCTCCGTAATATGTGGGAGTGGGATTTTGAGGCTCTCAAGGATTTCTACTTCGTTGACCATCCCTAGGCAGCGTTGAAACGCGGTCCACCATTCACGGGCTCCTTCACTGATTTTCTGTACTTGAACTTTTGCAACTTTTACGGGCATGACATGGGAAACCTTCTCATTTCATTCACTCCTCTTCCTTTAATCCATGCAGTGGCTGCCATTCCTCCATCGCCGATGATGGACATCTCCCTTTCAAACAATATTCTTGATAACTATAGAAGCGTGCTGGTCTTTGTCGTGGATGAATTTTTTTTACCACCATAGTCCTTTAACCTTGAGAATCCGATGCTCATCAGAGGATGCGATTTTGCAATCACCGTGATCACAACCATCTCCTACAACCATCTGCATTTAGAGGACTTTGGGCTTTCTCCGACTTACAAAAATCATACCATGAGCATACACTGAATATGTACTTTGGAAACACTCTTTGTGCAGGGTGATGGGTGGACTTTGGGCGTAAATGGTGCCTTAAACAGACACTTTATTTCTCTACAGCGAATCATCCCCTTACCATTTCTTTTGACAGTTGTGGATATTTCTTAATATGCTGAGAGTGCATAAGCCTTCTTCGTGGATGCTTTCTTGCAAAAGATCTTTCATTTTAAAAAAAAATGCGCTACGTGTGAATCAAAGTCCTTTGTGGATTCTGATTCATATTCCTTCATCGGGCCCGCTTGGCAAATAAAACTTTCATGTGGATGAAGATATTGTGTTGGATGTGTAATTGGAGCTCGACGGTGAATTTTTTACAACTTTCGGTCCTTCCCTGCTCATGTATGAAGACTCCATTGTTTCTTTGAATTACTTTGTTAGCACCATTCTTTGGTATGGACTGAGCGAGACTCCAGATACAGGGAGGATATGCGCTCGAGTGTATTTTGGCCTTTATTGTGGAGCTTTACACTTTATAATGTCTCCTCAACCACCTAGAAATTGCGCAAATAGCACATTCAAGCTCATGTGATGGTTTCATTTCCCGAGCGGGAGTTCTTTATGCCCGCGTGCAGGTATCGATGGTGGATTTTGAACCCAAAGGAATTTTCTTGGACACCTGCGGTTGCCACTTGATGAAGAGTTTTGCAATATCAAACTTTCTTATCACTTGTGCTCTTCAGATTTCTTAACCATGTTGTGGGATGAACACATGATCTTCTAAAATAACTTCATCGACAAAGACCATGGGCATAATCGAGGTATAATGAAGGAATTTTTCTTAGATCAATGTCACGTCTTCAAGTGCTGAGTTTTCTTGAAATTTATCCCAACTTTCTCTATAAATTGCCTTTTGATGAAGGGGGATTTTGTAATGATTCCTTTCCTCAATCACTTCCATGTTTCTCGACCGAGGTTAGGCACTGAAAAAATTCAGAGATGAAGGAATTCAAACCAGTGCCCTCTGCTCACCTAGGATGAAATTCTCCAAAATTAAAACGCGACCTTGAGTAGCAGGGAACAAAACTTAATTCAAGAACACCACTTCTCACTTGGATCTTGAGGAACTAACGAGACCGGGGCTAGATCTACTAAGACAACACAAAAGGGGGGGGGGGCAAACAAGCAAAAGCAAAGGGGGTCCCATCACAAATGGGCGGGGTGTGAATATGTCACAACAAGAGTCGAGTGTACTTCATGCAAAATGGCTTTACTTTATTAATCTTTGGTGGGCCAACATTTGACAAACTAGAGGCCAAGGTAGATAGAGCTACATTAGCTCAAAAGGATCCTAATGGATGGTGGACATGGCATGGGAAAGATGCACTAGAGTGAGTATGCTTGTTGTTCGCCTCTATTCATAGGTAATACATTAACATAATTTATTAATTTAACTAGTGCTGCACATTTATATAATTATAAAAATTGAATGTCCTAATTAGTAATTTATTTTTTGCCTCCTTTCACAGGTTGCTAGTTCGTCCGCTGCAGAGTGGAATTGATCTACATACAACTTTATTGACTCTGTTAAGAGGAATAGGCTGACCTCTAGAGGTGTAGAAAAATTAGTGTCCGTGTATAGTGCTTTGCAACTCCTAGATCTCAGAAATCAGAGTATCGACAAACTCCAACTTTATGGTGGGATGTTGATCTAGAGGATGCCGACTAGATTGATGAGGAGGAAATATTGGAGGGATTGATTGGAGTTCCATTGGATGAGCCAGCCCCTCATACTCAGAGTGGCAGTGACTCATTTTCTAATTTTGATGCAATGTTGGTAGATGCTGATTAGAGGCAGCCATCATACTTTCCATTATTATGTTTTTGACATCTTGTGACTTTGTAATTTTGGCATCTGTAGTGCAAACTTGTAGCCTTTGGGCAATTTGGTGTGTGCTGTATTACTATATTTCTATTTTATATCTTATGCGTATTGACATGAATTTTGGAAGCAATTAAGTATTGCTACTAATTTGTTCCGATTCTAATGTGAACTGTTTTGTTGTGTTTTACTTTTGATTCATAATGTATATGTCAATATGATTACATTTGCAACTTTATCAATGTTATTCTATGAATATTTGAAATTTCCCTTTATATATATTTTCCGTCCCTTGCCATCCCCAAAATGGCCTTAAAACTCTTGTCCCCAAAGCATGCCCCCCCACCCCCTCATCCTGAAAAACTTGGTGGAACATAGGAAATATTATAAATTTTTTATGTTTCATGCTAGTTACTCAAAAAATTATTTTGTTAAAACTTAATCACGTTTTTCTATTTGAAGTATTTTATTTTAATTTTAGACAAGGTTGGTGAGACTTCTTTTGGCTCCAACCTAATCATCTTTAGATGACTTTTCAAGGTTTGGGAGGCACTTTCTTGGTCATCGCACAAACTTGGTCCATATGGAGGCAAACCATCACGAGATGACAACAAATATTAAGTGGACGATCTTGGATGACACTTGGTGAGGTTGTGTGGAATATCTCCTCAATGTCATGAAGCTGTTCTGAGTATGATCTATTGTACTGACAGAGATAAGCCTTGTTTAAAAGAGATATGATGGCATCAACTCAATGATTGAGAAGATGAACAAAGAGTAAGATCTTGAGGAAACTTTCTTCAAATAGGCGCACAAAATTATTGAAGAGAAATGCAACACAATGACCACCCTGATACAACTAAAACTATATATTTTTAGTCTGAAATGTGACAAGCTTAAAGAAGACTTCTGCTAGTTTTGTATTTACTCCATTTGCATGCAGGATTATTTTGTGGTTTATCATACGATGAAAGAAACAACATATATGCTCTTTTTTTCCAGAGCTCAGCATATTTGTTAATTGACTTATTTAATCTAAAAAAATACCTTTCCTAGTTACTCCTTGTACTTTGGTTGGTTGGAAGCATCATTGTATTATGTTTTCTTTGATGCTATTTAATGAAGCTAATCAGATTTAATGGTAAGATAAATTATTTGAAAACCAACTATTGATCTTATGGTCACATGCAGGGCTCCATAAATCTAATCACAAAAGCATTAGCAACTGTTGGTTGCAAAATGGAGGTCATACCTGATCCAACAACTGTTCATTACCATTTGCCGGGGGGTCTTTCTGTTTGTGTGCATAGAGAGTTCGAAGATTTTCTTGTTGAACTTACTAGTTATTTCCCCCATGAAAAGGAAGGAATTTCCCGATTTTACAATGAATGTTGGAAGGTTAGCCAAGCATATTTATTATTTTATTGTTAATGCCAAGACTGCTGTACATGCTTTCTTAATTTATTTTTTATATTTGGTACAAAATTCTCCACACCTGAGGTGGTTTGCTGAACTTGCAGGTGTTCAATTCTTTGAATTCGCTGGAATTGAAATCTTTGGAGGAGCCATTATATCTTTTTGGCCAGTTTTTCAAGAATCCATTGGCATGCCTAACTCTTGGTAATTGTTATAGGTTTTATAACAATTCCTCTTATTTGTTATAGGTTTTATTAATAGGGATAATCATCTCTTTGGCTAAATGACTAAAAATCACGGCTTATACAATTTAAATGTATCTCAACCTATAGTTTTAATCTTATAACATGTTACTTGATAGAAACACAAATAGGAATGACCATTGTCAGAATTACAAAGTACTTGCAACAGCCATATTTTGTACATGTAGCACAATGTTTACTGAATACAGAGAATTATAGTAAATTCTTATTGTATAATGTTTTGTAGCCTCTTACTTGCCACAAAATGCTGGTGACATAGCCCGGAAGTATATTAAAGATCCAGTTTTACTCAATTTCATTGATGCGGAGGTTGGTCTCAAACTTTCTCAATTTCAAACAAGAGCCATTTATTAGATCCATGTTCTTATTGGCGAAGGGCTTAATGTTAAGAAATGATTGCATACATTGTAACTAGTTGATACCTTGTTGACTTGCTTCTTACAGTGCTTCATTGTGAGCACGGTTAAGGCTTTGCGGACACCAATGATAAATGCAAGTATGGTAAGTTGTGATTTCCCCTGTCATTATAGAAATCATGGATGGTTTGTGACTGGGACTTGCTCTTAAAGCTTTAATTTGCTGACACATCTTTGTATAACAGGTTCTATGTGATAGACATTTTGGAGGGATAAATTATCCTGTTGGTGGTGTGGGTGGAATTGCCACAAATCTAGCTAAAGGCCTAGTCGATAATGGTGGTATGATTCTATACAAGGCAAATGTCACAAATATTAAACTGGAAAATGGAAAAGCTGTGAGTCCATGTCCTTTAGTTTTTTATGTCTTTAAGTTCTATTGATTACTAAGAGACCCATGGACTGCCTAAAATTCTAAATGATTTTGAGATGGTAAAAATGGCCTCTTTTCACATTGGGAGTTCTTGGATGTTCAGGTAGGAGTAAGGCTCTCTGATGGCAGAGAATTTTATGCCAAGAAGATCATTTCAAATGCAACCAGATGGGATACCTTTGGTATACAATTTGATAATTTACTATTAATTTTTTTTAAATCTTGAAAATGTAGTTGTATGCTAGTTAAAGGACACTGCTATTTAACAACTGTTACAGTATTGCTGATAAATATATTTTTAATTATTGATCATGAGACTCCAGATATATTATACCTTGAACCTTCCTTCCAACATATGATAGAACTCATTCTACTTGATCCTTCCTTCCAGGACGACTTTTAAGACCAGAGGAGCTTCCTAAAGAGGAAGAAAATTTTCAGAGTTTATATGTGAAAGCGCCCTCTTTTCTTTCCATTCACTTGGGAGTGAACGGGAGTGTTTTGCCACTTGGTACAGATTGCCATCATTTTATTCTAGAGGTAACTTGATTATTAGAATGCATGTTCAAATTGCACATGAATAGATGGAATTCCAGATCTCAACAATTTATAAATGATTCTATATTGCATATTTGATCGGATTTCAATTTTGCTGAAATATACATTGGAAATTAAATTTGTTGTATCAGGATGACTGGGGAAAACTAGAGGAACCATATGGAAGCATTTTTCTCAGTATCCCAACTGTTTTAGATCCGTCACTAGCTCCTAAGGGCTGCCATATTCTTCATGTCTTTACTACTGCTTGGATTGATGATTGGGAGGTATAATTTTGAACATGCATTTTGAATGAAATCGTGAAAGACGGGCTGAGTGAGACTGCTGCAGAAAAAACCCAAATTTATTCTAGCTGAATATGTTCATAAATCAATTCATTGTATAGCTTTCTACCATTTTAAACTACTTATATGAATGCCTGTATGTTTGTTTAAGGAAACTGTCTAACACTTGGTGGGATTGTCTAGGGCCTCTCATTTGGAGATTATAATGCCAAGAAAGAAGCTGTGGCTGATGAAATTATTAGCAGGTTGGAGAAGACACTTTTTCCAGGCTTGAAAGATGCAATAAATTTTAAAGAGGTGAACCATTCTTAGCATGTTCTTGTAGACATTTTAACAAAAGCCTTTATTAATATTGTGATATTGTTGTTGTTTGTGTTATAAAATATATTTGGAAAATTTGGCAGATGGTTAAATGGAGATGAAGATCCTAATAAGCTACTAAATTATATTAAAAATGATAAATATTAATTTATGCTCCGCCAAGTCCTGGGATGGGGACAGGGGATGTTCTTCCAGTTTGGGTTTTGTTTTGGTCAAGTTTTAGGGCATGGCAAGGTATGGCCATTAAAAAAAAAGGAAAATTTTAAAATTTTCATATGATGTGTTAATGTTTGTAGCTTCAGTTGTATGATCATTAGAATACATATAATATATGTTGATTAATAGTAATATAATATATATGTTATATTATTATTAATCATATGAAATTTAATATTTAATATTAAATTATTATATTTTTCTTAATTAATAATTGATTGATGAAACATTATAAGATTGATTAAATTATAATTAATGGGAAGAGGCATGTCCTTTCTTATAAATAATGAATAGACATGTCCCATAAGGGACATGTCTCTCCTATCCTCACTCCCAATATCATGTCTCTCCTATCCTCACTCCCAATATAAATGAAAGAGAGATTGTTGCATTTGGAAAATACATACAACATAGTGTTATTACATTTGCAGCTATCCTAAAAACTTAACATAATGACATTGTTAAAGCATTAGACATTATAGAAACTTAATGCACAACGTTAGACTTAAATTGAGATTTCACATGCGAATGGCAAACAAATTAGTGAAATTTAAGATGCTTTCATTGTCAATGTGCATATATATCATATGAGAAGTGCAATAAAATATCATAAGGCTGCAAGTTTTCAAATACAAAATGACAATAAACATAAAAAGTATATAGCTCTCCCTAATTGGTATCTACCTCTAGTAGATTTGCGTCAAAATGAGATTTTGAGTCCAAGTCATTCCTCTACGAGAGTTTGCCTTATGCAATGGAACCCCTACTAATCCCTTATGCACCTTTTCCTCATCAACCTATATAGTGTCTTTGGGATCAATATCCCAATGTGAGGCTGCAATCTGGAAATACTTAAGGGTTTGTCACTCCTATAGCTGCAAGGCACTATGTATAGCCAATAGTTTCTCCAATGATCTAGAGATAAGGTTGTTCCTCTTGATTGATTGGATGAAGCTATATATAGAGCAATTCCTATCCACAATAGAGGAATTGACAACTTGTGAAAGGAGGTGGGTGGAAAGTATCCTCAATTCTAGTGTATCTTTGCCATGCCACATCCACCATTTAATAGGGTAATTTTGAGCTAATGTAGCTCTATTTTTCCTAGCATCTTGTTTGTTGAAGGTTGGACTGTGAAAATTGAGGAAGGCAAGCCAGCATGTGAAGTAAAGAAGACTTTTATCAACATACATTTTTTGAAGGACCTTTATGAGTCCTCCTTTCACCCCTTCTTCATGAGATGTAGGCACTATTCTAGGCCAAGATACATATCATTTGGGATTTAGAGCATAAGATGTTGTATGAAGTGGGGTGTTCATAGTGCTCCACCAACACATCACAATAGGTCTAATACGCTTCTCATAAAATCACAAAGTAGGAGCCTTGCTATAAGTGGCTTGTTTCCTCTAGCCAAGCATGCTATCAAAGGTCTCATAAATCACTCCATGTCTAGGAGAGTTTGTATCAGCATATCTTATGACTTGCACAATAGGTTTGATGAAGGAGAAACATATCTATAGATGCAAACAAGTTACAAAAATTAAAATTTCAAAAAGATTAAGAGTTTAAGGCTCATATGATAGAGTGAATGCTATTACAAATAATGAAAATAATTTATGAGTTAGAAACATTAAAACATTAAATTTTTAAAATTCAATAATAACAAACAAAGTTTTTACTGCATTGTGGAGCACCAATTATTGTCAAGTACTTTTTGATTCACATTACTTCCTTTAGGTGTGCTTGCCTTTGATCATCTAGCCCACTTTTTTTTAACAACTATTGATTAAATGGGCTTTTGCATATCAAGTTATCAACTATCCTCTTTAATATCTAGCTGGAATATCTAGTATCCATGAGCTTGAAGAATTCCTTCTTGAAAATGTCATAAACAAACCAAGCGACGTGTAATGATAGCAAATAAATATATGTATACCTTACCTCCTTCCACCATTGCCTTCACCCTATCTATCTTCCCAATTTCCTTCAATGCGTTGTTCAAAGCATGAACACAACATGGGGTCTAGAAAATGTTCTTGTAAGCACTCTCCACCATCAAGCCAACTTACATACATGTGTTGAATTCACCACTTGTACAACATTAGAGGCTCCTATTTCTTCAAAAATTAAATTGGATGCTCGCATCCTTTTTCTCTTCTCCGAAAAATCAGTAACTTAAGAAATAAGAGCCAGCTGGAAATTTGAAAATAATTTTGATGAGTGGTTGATTTTTAATATCATCCCACCCATCCATTGTGCTGGAACAGCCATCGCTTATCCAAGATTGCCTTATTTCTTCCATCTACACACTCACCCTAGAATTTGTTTTACCAAAGGGGTTGGTGCATAGCTTATGATCTATAGGTGGGACAAATGAGGGACCAACGACTATTGCATCTTTGAACATTTTCTTGAAAGAGGGAGAATGTGCTACATGAAATGATGCCATGAGTATAAAGAATATAGCAATGGAAGACTTGGCCATCTTTCGTGATTGTGTATTAATCAACCCTACAACCCTAGCAGTTCTTTTCTTTCACTTGGTATAAGTAGAGCCCTCTTCCCTTTGACATCCAACATCTATGATTTTGGTAGGCAATGACATGCTAGGCTGCATACTCTCTGTTGGAATTCCTTTCTTTCTCGCCACCTACTCCATGTGCAACCTCGTTATCTTAGCCTTCTCAACATGAGTCATAGCTTGACAATCTTTTAATAGACATCTTATGATGGCTAAAACAGATCACGATAAATTTTATCTTGCATGGTGGATTAAGTTCCTTAAACAGACCATGAATCTTCCTATGGTAAGTATTATTGAGGATATATGTGCACATTACCTATGCCTTAATCATTCCATTTCCTTCAAAGTGGCTAGAACTTGAATTCTTGAATTGGCTTGAACTTCAAAGAACAATAAAAAAATGGAAAGGTTTTAGAGTCTAAGCTAACACCTAAGGACGATGATATCAATGGATGATCCTTAGATAAGTGAATTCCTTAACCAAGCTTTACCTCACCAAATGAAACAACACAAAGATGATGCAATCTCCAAAGGTAATGAAGGATTTCCATATTGTAATCATACATCCAAATACTCAATACTGGCACAATCCAAATGAACATCCACAATCAAACTTAATGCTTAAATTGAGTTCAGACTAACCATGCACTGCGGTTTGCAATCAACAAACAACAAATGGTATGAACATAAAAGTCATCATGCATCTTCACATTTATCCATTTCAATCAATGAAATTTAACTAAAACTTGGAGAAGTAGAAATCATGCAAAATGTAGAAGCAACACACAAAGATCCACCATATCCTCAATGAAAATTTTATATTAGCTTCAACATAGCCTTGGCAATAATTTCTTGTCTCTTCCTACTACTATTGTAACTAATGTCTAATCTTCTAATCCCCTTTACAAATGAGAAGGCCAAGCCTTAAATAGATCTCTCAATTACAATGAAGGGCCTAGATTGATTTGAAATCAATGGCCATGATAATTTAATGAAACCCTAATTAGGGTTAGTTACAACCATTGCATTCAATCATTTAATGTCATCCAATGAGATAATTACGAATCTTTGAATACATGTCCTTTCAAGGATGAACCAATGATGAAATTCATTGTAGTATTACATTAAATGCCTTCCACATGTTCTCTTGTGAATGAGTTTGATTTGATGAATTTGGACATGTCAACTTGGATTTCTGCGATTGGTGGAAGAGGAATAGGCACCATCTCAGCTTGTATATCTTGTTATCTTTGTTTCAATTCCACTTCTTCATCATCAAAAAGAAGTCGCCACATGTCCTCTTGTGAATGAGTTTGATTTGATGAATTTGGACATGTCAACTTGGATTTCTGCAATTGGTGGAAGATGAATAGGCACCATCTCAGCATGTATATCTTGTTATCTTTGTTTCAATTCCACTTCTTCATCATCAAAAAGAAGTGGCTACATCTCTAGCAATATCAATTGATACTCAACATTATTTGGCCTTTGATTGATTGTGATGGCTCATATTCCTGAATTGCTTCGTCTTCATGAATGTCCTTTTCATTATTCTTGAAATTCTTTGTCTTGTTATCTCGACCTTTTTGTAGTAATTGGGATTCTTTCATGTTGATCTTGGATTTCCAAGGGAAATCAAAGATCAAAAATCCAAGTTTAAAATTGCATTCCTTGATTTTGAATTCCTTTCCAAGGGTGTGAGTCTTATCTCTGCCCTCAAACTTATCCATTTCCTTGCATGACTTGAGCCATGACTTCTCTATGTCGTCGAAGTATCTTCCTTTAAGTTGCAACATCCTTTTCTTGCATTGTTGAATTCTTCTCCATTATCTTCCTTAAAGACCATCATCTTTTAAGCAATCACTCCATTTCCTTGCATGACTTGAGCCTTGACTTCTCCATGTCGTTGAAGTATCTTCCTTGAAGTTGCAACATCCTTTTCTTGCATTGTTGAATTCTTCTCCATCATCTTCCTTAAACACCATCATCTTTCAAGCAATCACTTCTGCAAAAAAAAAAGGAAACCTTGTATCGAAGTTATGAATAAACAATGAAATGCAAGATTGAAGAACTTTATATGTTTTCATGGTAAATGATTCTCAAATATTGGGATTTCAATTTTGTAATTTGATTTGTATTTGGATGAAGAAATCACGAACACTTGATGTGGAAACCCTTAAAATTCTGAGTTTCACACCTCGAGGTCTGATTTTCGTACCATCAATGGCAGAATTCTGTGTTTTATATCTGAGTTTGTCTTCAAATTAGCCCCTTTAAGAGATCAGACCTGAGAGTTCGTCTTCTTAGAATACTTGTTTATCCTTCAAAATTGCCTGTCAATAGATCAAATTCACAGGTATACTAATTGCTCTGCTCTGCAATTATCGATTTGTGTTGGAAGTGATGTCAAAATGAACACATGTGGTGTTTATTTATATCCATCCCTCCAAGGGTCACATCTGTTGGGTTATAAGGCTGACCTCCTATTGCATTTGAACAATTGATTTTGCAGCTTTTACAAACAGGCCGACTTGTTATGAAATTCGAATGTCATTCTTATGGAGACGATTTTTTTAATTTATTTGCTTGAAAATTATCCGTTATAAGGTTGAAAATCTGACCCTTGTAAGGATTAATACTTGAGCGCATAATTAATATGTGAAAGAACTCCAAAGATGGTCGGAATTTCCTCCTCCATAAGGACAAATGCCAGATCGGAATTTTCACAGTTGTAAGGATTATTCATTGAGACCGTGAGCACAAATTTAATCTTGCTAAGGATTGTCTTCAAAAGGGAGGTCGGAAATTTCAAATTTCAATTGTGTAAGGATAACAGTATAACCTCTCAAGTAGCTGGGCGGAATTTAGGCTCATTTAAGGACAGACTTCTTCATATTGAGCGTATTTTTTACCCTTGCAAGAATAAATTTATGAGTGGAAATCACATGTTTATAAGGATTTTCTTTGAAAGCTTGAGTGGATTTTCAACATTGTTAAGGATTCCTTTCCAATGGTAGGTCGGAAATGTCAGGTTCTTAAGGATTTTTTCTCTGAGCTGAGCGCATTTCCTTCATGCTTAAGAAATTTCATCAAAGTGTTGGGCTCATTTTCAAATTGCACAAGGACAAGTCACAAAATGTTTGAGTTCTTTCACTTCTCATGAGGATTGAGTGGAAATCTCATGCTCTTAAGGATTAATTGATAAAAATAAAAGCGCCATTTTAATCATTCAAGGATTATCATCATGACGGAGATCAGAAATTTGCATTTGGTAAGGATTATTTGCACAAAGTGGTCAGAAATCCATCATGTGTAAGGATTTTGTATAAAGGCTGATGGCAAATCCACTAAGTATAAGGAGTTCACAAAGAAACTTGAGGCCATGTATAGCTCTTTCCCTTTTGCAAACAGAATTCCCATTTCATCGAAGGACATTCAAACCTTGGGATTTCCTAGCCTCACTCAAGGATTCATCTCTCAAACTTAAAATTGTTGACCTTCAATAAGGATTTTCACTCTGATTTTGCCTTGAATTCCTATCTTATCCTGAGAATCTTCATCTTGTCATTTTGGAATCCCAATTTTAGTAAGGATTTTTGGCTTGTCACACCGAGAATTCCAACTCTTTGAAGGATTTTCATCCCTTAACAAGGAATTTCATTTGTAAACTTGGAGTTTCTTTAGACCTTTCATTCTTTCATTGTTCAAATGCTCGATCTCTCACCTCTTGCATCTCCACGTTGACCAAATTTCTCATACTTCATCAAGATCCAAGAATTTAAAATTGTTGTTGAGCTAAGGCTAATCTAAGCAAACCACTAAATTGCTTAAAGAAAGAGGGGGGTTCCCCATTTGCAATGGGGCGTGTGTGTTTACAACACAACACTTGCATTTTAACAGATACTCAGGAAAGGGAGGCAATGCTCCGTTGGATTATTCCATGGTAAGTTGGATGTTACACATGTTATTTAGATGGGCATGGAAGGCCTTGTTGGAGCATTAAATTTTTCCTTTTAGAGGCATCAAATTTACCTGTTGGCTTTAATATTTCAAAGGCAAAAGTGTATTGAAGGGGTCAAAATCAAGTTATTCCTCAAAGCAGCTAATTTGGAACTTTTTCCGCTACTTCGCAAGGCTGGAAAACAAGTGTGGCGAAATGGCAAAATTTTGCGGTTTCACAAGGAGTCAATATCAAAGGCCGCGAGATAGCGATTTTTCTCTATTTCGCTAAAGACATTTCTAAGAGATCGCAAGATAGCGATTTTTCTCTATTTCGCTAAAGACATTTCTAAGAGATCGTGAGATAGCGATTTTTCGCTTTTTTGTAGGAAGTAAAATTGAAGTTTTCCGAGATGGCAAAAAGATTTGCTAGATTATTGGGAGCTGGGATGTGAAAGGACTAGAGCTAAGAGATCAAAATTGTTTGAATGAGTAAGGAAGAAGGCTTTGTGACAGGAACAATTAGAATTCTGTGAGCAAAGATTTCAGAGATGCTATAATTTTGACATGCTGCACAATGATGCCGCCAAAGGATGAAAATGATCGAAATTTAACAATCTAAAAAAGACCCAGTTCGGAAAATCAGAATTCCTATCTCTAGTTAAAATCTTATGTTTGTACAATCTGTTTTGGGTTGCCGACCAAGCCAAAATCTGAAAGATAAATAGTTATCAACTAATTAGTTGATTAGTTTTTTCTGAAAAGAGTTTTCTAAATTTTAATGAAGAATGATGTCTTTTCAGCCTAAAGGGGTATGCAAATTATTAAACCACATATATATGTGGTGTAAAATGTAATCATAAAGGGGAATCACATTTATATCATTTTGACTATACTATCATTTTTGAAGATACTTGGATAGTGACTGCAACCGATATGCAAATCAATTGTATTCACTTTTTTGATTAATACAAAGAAAACCTGTTTCCTGTCTAAGATTGAGGAAGTAAGTTCGTTGTTTTTGATTGGATTGGTCCTTTGCATTTTTCAGTTTCAAGAATTTCTTCTTTACTGTTAGATGTCGGAGAATTGAAATTTTAAATATTGGTTTTTGAGTATCAAGGGTTGTATACGAATCTCTCATCTATACAATTCCTTGTCTAATTGGTTTCTTGCCAAGGAATTAAATTCATTTAGACTAAAATAAATATTATAACCAATTCATCCTTGATGTCATGGGGGAGGGGATGTGAAGTTGAATTGTAAGGTGTACATGATAATTCAAACAAAGCTTGACAACATTCTGCCCAATTAGTTGGATAAGGGACTAGCTTGTGTATTTCCTCAAAGAAGGTTTTTTACATTTGCATGAGCATTGAAGTTCTTTCATTTCATCCTTGTGTATTTGAAGTTACCAGTATATTATCTCATACCGAAAGCATTTTCTTACACACTATTCAATTGTTACAAAGCATTCAAACACAAGTAAGAATTAAACATTCTTATTCTGATTAATCTCAAGAAACATTTGCCATCCTGAGAGATCAAGGAATTTTAAATTCGCTATAGAAAAACACCTTTGTGTTTGGGGTGAGGATTTACCCACCTAGGTTTAGCGAAGCCTAAAGTGCAGGGGAATTAGATTATTTCTGTTCGTTGGCCAAGACTGATTGAAGCAATCTAGGAGAATCGGCAAAGCTCTTGGATTTCCAATCTGCAGTTTTGGGAACCAACAGGCCTCAAGACTATCCCTTTGATTGTATGTCATTACCCAAAGTATCTTCTCAAATTCATTTCCGGCGGGTACATACAGCCATGACTCCTTGCCATGCAATCATTCTGAATAAACTCAAAGACATTTGCTTATAGGTGCAAATAAAGAAAAAGGCTAGTAAGATTACGAGGACTTATACAACTGCATTAAGATCTCATTTCTAATCACTGGAATGTATGTTTTTATCTGTAGTCAAGAATTTTTCATTTGTTTTTATGGTCTGTAACTGAACTAAAATGGACACCAGTCATATTGGGAGCTTTATAGTCTCGTTTCAGGTTTTATTCTTGTGTTTCTTGTGGAGAGGTTTATGGAATCTTGATTCAAACATAATTTGTTATCCCAATTTTCAATACTTATCCAATCATTTACATATAATTTTTTTGTTTCACCCAAATGTGAGCCAAAAACAATTTTAAACCTTTCACGTGTTTTTGATCGGTTATGCAGAGAAGGGTCTTGAAGCCATTTACAAAATGTAAAAGGAGACAAGCAAAAACAACAAAACTGGTCACCTGCCCAGCCGAAATGCAACAAACAACAAAGAAACATTAGCAATACAAGAGGAACACAAGACACAAAACTAATAGAAATAGTTTGAGTCTTTTAAACGCCGCATCTGTTGTGAATATAGTTGTTGAAAGAGTATCAGTTTTGAACGATTTATAGTTCTAGTTCTTGAAGTTAAGGTTTTTATTAATGGTGTTATTGTTAATTTTGCATAGGAATTAGTATCAATGTCTGGGCTGAGAAATGTTAGTATGACCTTTCTTTCATGTATTTATTTTTATGTATTCTTAGAAGCTCTAATGTCGTGGAATATCAAACGTCAAAAGTGTACCTCTGAATTTTTAACTCTGTTATTTTCTTCACCAAGGCCCACATTTTTCTTATTATACATTTCATGAACTGTCTACTGATAACTTGTGAGGATGTCTTCCGATGATCTCATCATGCTTATAATGTTATCAGGTTGGTACACCTAAGACACATAGACGTTTCCTTGCTCGCGAGGATGGAACTTATGGACCTATACCTCGTAAAAGTCCGAAAGGGTTGCTTGGGATGCCATTTAACACAACGGTAATAGATTTAAGCTTTTTGAATCGGGGAAGGAAGATTACTGAAGCATGGAGTATTGTGTAGGGGGCTTAATCAGGGTTATGTTTTGTTATATCTAAATTTGAAGGGAATTATAAGTCAGAAGGCATGTTTTGTATTTGATGTTTTAGCTTCTAAACATGATGATCTTTGGTCATCTGTAACCTCTGGTTGTGATCCTATGGTACAGGCTGTAGATGGATTATATTGTGTTGGGGATAGTTGTTTTCCTGGGCAAGGAGTCATAGCTGTTGCTTTCTCAGGAATAATGTGTGCACATCGAGTGGCTGCTGATATTGGTGAGGTTTTTTGGTTAGTGATTGTGTAGATTACTAGTGATAAATTATGCTAAGACAGCTTGGTGAGAATAAATAGATTAAATTACGTTTTCTCAGGATTGGAGAAAAGATCAGAGGTCTTAGACAAAGGTCTCCAACAAATGCTGCGGTGGTTTAGGTCATTGGCTTAAAGAGCTTTCCCATATGGAACTTGGACTTAAAACTAACATGTTCCATTCATGCCTCCTCTGCACGAGTAGGTGGCTGTAATATTTATGGGTAGATTTATAAAGCAATTTTTATTTATTTTTAGCTGTGTATCTGTATTTTATTCTGTCCTCGGTAAGTGAAGAATTTTAAGGACATGCTTCACTTGTTTAATCCTCTGCACATTGCAGTTGCTTTAGGAGCTTCATTATGCTCAAACATGAGTTTTGTTCCAAGTCAGTACAGTTCAGGTGGGCTGTTGTGACATTTTTGGGCAAATTTATAAAACAAATAATGTTTTTAAGCATTTTGCAGACATGCTTCGCTTGTTTAGTCCTCTGCATGTTGCAGTTGATTTAGGAGGATCATGAAGCTTAAACATAAATTTTATTTCAAGCCAGTAAAGTTCAATTATGGGTTGCTTTGGATGATAATGAAGCATTTGAGGATTTAGTGCTTCCCACAAAGTAGTTAGCTATTTTTTATGCATTTCTAATAATGTCAACTAGATTTTAGATTGAGCTTTGCCTTACATTCATATTTGGGGGATGTAATCCTTTAACAATGGGTGTGACTCTAATCTAAATTCCCTTAAAATTCATGGCCATCTTAAAAAATATTGTAAATCTTCACAACTTTCCTATAACTTGGGGTAATTAAAATTCTGATTTTTGTACATTTAGATATTTCTTTATGTTGTTTTTTCTTACCCTTCATCATGTTGTCAAGCAACTACCTTATAACTTGGGGTAATTAAAATTCTGATTTTTTTACATTTATATATTTCTTTATGTTGTTTTTTCTTACCCTTCATCATGTTGTCAAGCAACTACCTTGTAATGCCCCCTCTTTCTCATGTGATTCACTTAAGGACAATAAAAGGGAGAACAATTAATGTTATAAAAAAAGAAATTTAATGAAGTCCAGTTTAAATATTAGTGAAAATTCAAAGGCATGCTGATGAAGAGTAACGTCTTAAAGAAAATGGGTATACAGGCAAGGAGAAAGGGACATCAATTTGTGGAGACATAATATATTTTTCCTGCTGAATTATTCAGCAATCCAAGGACAAAACCTGATGGGGTTGATTTCCATAACCAAAAACAAATGCAACTTATTATGTCCTCACAAATGCAACTTATTATGTCCTCATAGGTGATCGGATCTTAGATTGCAAACAATAATCATTAAAGTGACAGGAATTTATTGCTATGATACCGACAGACTTACACAACAACAATGAAAACTGTTCACAAATATGAGAAATTTGTGTTCATTATTTTATTTCTACAAATAGAGATACAATGCTTGATCGAAGTCGAGTCATTGAGGATTTAGTTTCCTCCTTGACAAACCCAATATTCTTATGCCAAATTGATCTACTTCCTCAATATGTTTTGTCCAAAGTATGCTTGATTCTCTGTCTCAATCCACTCGATCACCTTTTGTCTTCGATTCTCTCCTCTCCCAATACAAAACTGTTCCAACATAGTGGCTTCTATTTTATCTACAAAACCAACAATGCCCTCCAATATGTCATAGGTTGATGCTAAGGTTTACTTCTAAATTTGCTTGACCTCCCTTAGGAACTCTGTCCCATGTCTCCCTCTATTTGCATCTAGTTGATCTCCTCTTTTTTCTTTGATTTCAATTCTCTCTGTTCCCTAACAAAACCAGCCATCCTCCTTTCGTCTTCAATTCACTACCTCAAAACAATACCTTTCTTTTGTCCCTCTTTTCCATTTGATGGCTCATCTCTTTTATAGAAACCACCAATCTCATAGCCCCATCAGAGACTTATTTTCTTCGTAGTCATCAACAACTTATTCCTTCCCAAATCGGTCTTCCCTCTTTTTCATTTCAATTCTTTCTTCTCTTTACTTATCTCCCACTATTTTCTGTTGTGTTCTTTTCTACTCGTGCCAATAACTTTCTCCCAATTTCTTTTCACCATTGCATCAATAACTAACTACTTCCCACATCAATGACTCCGCATAATTGATTCTTGAAAGTGGAACGATGCTCCTGTATGAGATGCACTAGGTAGGAAAAATTTGTGAACATAGATCACAAATGGAGTTGAGTAGTAGGACTACCCTTCCAAACTATCATCAACTTGCATCATACCCCTACGCTTAGATTAGGTACCATGATTTGTTTTTCTTTCTTTCACTTCTTCCAACATTTTTATGGTGCCCATGGCGCCCAAGTTGTCCTCCGCCAAGTGTGCTTTCTTCTCTTCTTCCCTCTAGTGGTCTCCTACCCACCAAAGACCACCAAAGGTTCTCTCTTATTTTCCTCCAAATACTCTCTACTCTCATCTCCTATGTGGAATCTTGTCCACCACAAATCGACCACTTGCACCAATGTCCCGCAACATCCTCCACATGCTCTATATGCAACTAAACATCTCCCATAGGCAAATTTGCAACTATATATCCTCCCATCTTTAACAAAGGTAAACTAAACTCAATATCATAAAATTCATCAATATTTACGTCATGCTCTTTTACCACTCCAGTAACCACCCCATACTCATCTTCATCATCTAGAACCTTTTCACATTCTGTTACTACAATAACACCTCTTTTTATCTCTTTTTTACTTGACTTGAAAAAATCAATGATTACCTCCCTTGCAACATCCTTCTTGACCTCTACTACCGCAACATTTTCTTCTTTACCTCTCACTTTATCCACAACTTCCTCAGGTTGCTCAACTACATCTTCAATTGACATGAATACCTCTTTAATCTTCATGATCTCTCAAAACAACACACCACACGCTTCTAGTCCTAGATCAAATATTAGACCCTCATAAACCTCTTTTGTCTTAACTTCTTCATCTTCCACTACCTCAACTTGCAAGGTGCTTTCTCCTCCATTGCATCTTTTTCCTTCATCCACCAAATGACAACAAACTGTAATCGTGCTCTCTTTTTTCTTTTTATTCATCTCTTTAGTTACTGCTGCTACAACTTTCTCTACTAATGTTGCATAGAACAAATGCTCAGTCCTCTTGATCTCTTCCTCATGGAACTCTGCTTTTCATCGGGTTCTTCATCGAACACTAGACCTTTATGCATCATTAGACACTCTGTCTCAACCTTATGCTCATTTGTTGCACCCACGTCCTCCAAAGGACATTTCTCCACTGTTGCAAATATTCTCATTCTCATCTCCCATTCTCTCTCTTCCAAGGTATCTTGTAATACCTCTCTAACCCTAGATGCTAATGATGCTAGTCTATTAGATGTTGTATTACAACCTTGAGCTTATACTTAGATGCTAATGAGTTAAGCCTATTAGATGTTGTAAGATTCTTTCTATGTTTCCCTTTCTACATTTATGAGTGTGATATAACACTAGGTGTATACATAGAGGTACGTATTTAATATACCCCTGTAGCTTATTTGTAATACTTCCATATTCTACTACTTGATGATGCCACTAAGGATAGACATGTTGATGTTGATAGGTATATTGCTTATGGTTATGGTGCCCTTTCTGTGTGTTTCTATCACTACTTATGTGTTGAGAATATTTCAGGTCCTTGGTGTGTTTGTGGTTAGGACACATCAGGACATCGATTGTTGTGATAGACTATTTATTATGTTTTGATGACATAGGACTTGATTATGATGTTAGATGATTTATGTTTTAGATGGATACATTGACATTGATATGATTATTACTTATGTTTCTCTTTCTGATTATGACTTTTTGATGATCATATCTTATGCTTATGTTTCAGATATATATTTATGGTTCTGTCCTAACCCATCATTATGTTAAAGTCATTTAGGATGATTAGGATATGCATATGCTTGAAATACTTGTTATATTGATCTTCTCTACGATGTTTTGTATGATGAGGGATCAAGTCATGTTCATCACTTGTGAAGCCCACACGATGTCTTGATCCCCTTCATTGTTTGTATTGTTAACCATGAGATATGTGTGTGTGTGTGTGTATGCTTCATCTTTTTGATGTAGGTTTACAAGTACTAGACATCAACTTCATGTGGATTCATAGGTTTGAGCATGCATTTACATACCTCGATGGTGAATGAGGGTAGATAGCATTAAGGCACACTTGAACTTAGCCCATGCCATCGCTCTGATTGAAGAATGATTATGATCTTGAGTTACCAGTCAGACTATCATGATGACATATCTTGACCCACCTGTCACCTTGGTTGTACATGGTTTGATGTGAGCATGTGATCATTGTGATTTTATGGTATTTGATGATGCATTGTCTTTTGGAGAGATTCTATTTTTGATGTTCTCATGTTTCAGGATGTATGAGTTATTTATTATGTTATTCACTTTGCTTTAGTTGATTGTTTAGACTTTATTGATATTTTAATCTTTATTTCTCTTTTTGATCTAATGTCCTAGATTGGTATATATTTATTATTTATATTCTCTCTAATATCGCCCTGCATGATTATTAAAGTAATAAAAGATCAATTGGTATTATATATTGATACATATTGGTATATATGTTTATTATTTACCCTCTCTCACATATAGTCCTATACGACTATTAATTGATAACCGATTAAAAGAGATATATACTCTTGGTGTGCATTAAGTATGATTGTTTATTATGATTAATAAATATTCATGAATATGTGTGCTTTTATTTATTGTAATATGATTAATTGACTGGGAAATATTGTTATGTGTATATGAATATTAAGGTTATTTTATAATTCCCATTAGTTGAGAATTGGTTGGGAGTTCGTTCCCTTTCGATATAACTCTTGGGAATTCTATTTGTGTTGACTCTCTTTCATTTTGGTGGGGGGAAAGTGTTGGAGTTTTCATGGAGAAAATTTTGAAAGTTTTGTTAAGGAATTTTGTTGAGACTTCCTGGATTTCTATGCTTTTGGAGAGGATATTGCTTAAGAGTTTTGTTCTTTGTTGGAGGAGAATTTTTGCTGTGTATTTCATTTCTTTGGTCTTGGAGAATGCTGGAAGTGGTGGTGGATTGATTGTTGTTTATTGAGATTGGATTGTCTTCCCTTTTCATTGTTCTTCTTCATCCTTCGGTTGGATCTCTGTAGGACCCGAGGTAGGGATTGAGTCCCTCATTCCATTTGTTTGTTGTATAATGTTTGATATGGATTTCGATGTTGTAATGATGTATACAATTAGAGATTTTCATTTCATGGTAAACTGACACTGATTTGGTAATTTTGATGCAAATGTATATTCAGTTCTCCTAGTTTTCTAAGCAATCTATTGTTGGAATTTGTTTAATTGCATTCATGAATTTGATTCTAGGGTTTCAATTGATTGAGGTTTTGGAAAGGAAACTGAGATATCGCAACTAGGTCTTTCTCTAATTTCATTTCTAGGCCTCAATTAATGTCTGATTGCATCCATATTTCCTAGGCTATCCCCTGCGTCCTTCTGCTTGATTTTAGCAGGCAAATGCATTGCAAAACTAGCAATTGCGTAGTTTGCCCAAACAGATGCGTTGAATGCCCGTTTTGCTTCCATTTTGTTAAAATTAGGGTTGAGTGTATACCAGAGGCATTAGGGTTGATTTATACTCTATTTTCTTAGTCATATTTGATCTATGGGGCGACATGATGCTTGATTCATGTGAATTTAATGTGTTTGGATTCTATTGTGTTGATGTTTAGTTTTGATCCTTGATTAGGGCTTGAGGCTTGTCTATGAGAGAAGGGAAATGTATGTGTCCCTAAACCAAATTAACTTGATTCAAAATGTTTTATGGAATTTCAAATGATGTAATTCATGTGTATATGATTCTTTTATGTTTCTATTATATTATTTTTAGCATAAGGGTTAGGGAACTAGGGGCATGTTAGGTTGAGTGACTCTCAATGGGGGTCGGGGCCCTAAGTGGTCGTCAAGGTAACTCATTGACGGGTTAATAAATGACCCGAGGGGAATTCACATTAATAAGATAATTTGGTTCCTTGCCCATGCCTTGAGTACTAGTACATGCTAATGATGAGAGTGAGAGAAGATGCATGTGGAGACTAACATGATCAAACATTGTTTGTCTTCATGAAAATTTATTTAGTTCCACATGAATCTTCACTTGGGCGCTGAGGTCTAGAGAGAGACTACTAGGGAAACCCAAGGGGGAGGGATATGTGATGAAACTCATCCTACATGTGACCTAGAGCCCTTTCCATTTGGTTTTGTTTTTTCCCCTAGTAACCTTTGCCTTTTTTTATGGTTTCTTACATTTCTTTGATGTGTTTGGAGATTTGGTCACTTCTTTGTTCTTTAGTTTGGCGTGCTTGTTTTGTGTGTGGCCTTGGTGTCTATCTACCTTAGCACGATGGAATTAGGTTTTCGCGGTGCAGGGCATCTCCATGAAGAACCATGACGAGCCATGGTGTCAGTAGTGTTGAGTAGGATAGGATTATTGGATTGATATCATAAGGGTTAGATCCAAGGGATCATCCCAATTTGTAATAATTGGTCCACATTGTAAGGCTCATAGTCCTTAAGGAAACTTCATAAACCTTAGGACTCATTAGACCAAATGGACTTGATGGTGTCTTTAGGGTCTAGGATCAAGTAATCTACAATTTGAAGTCAATAGATTCAGAATTGCTCTAATAAAGCAAAAGTTGTCAAATGTTGTAATGCAACTTTCAAAAGTTGCTCAAGAAGTTGCAAAGTTGCACACAACGGTTATAACTATTTAAAATTCGATTGTAATCATTGGAGATAGTCTATATATGTCTTAGGGTCCTTCTTGGGTCATGATAGGAAAGATTGTACAAGTTTGATAGCATTTTGAATAAAGAAGAAGTTTGATTTCACTGATCACTGTATGTTGGTCAGTACTAAATGATCTAGCATACACATATATTGAACTAATTTTGAATTGAATTGATGATGTTTTGAATCAGGAGCCTAATGCACTTGATCTGATCCCTTGAAGTGGAGCTTAGAGGAAGTTCTTTCCAGTCTTCTGCAAGTAGCCAGGAAACTCTCCCTTTTCGAGGTTCTGAGTAGAAATGATGCCCTAACTTGCAAACTAACCAATGGAATTGCTTGGCCATTGGTAGAATGAAATTTAGGGACATGTACTATGGTATCCAAAAGGGGCGAGGTCAGGTTAGGGGTGAGGTCAGATCAGTAAGTTTTCTATTTTTGCTACCAATCCCTAGGCTAAACTAGGAAGATGGTTTAGTCCATAGAAGAAGAGATATGTTGATACAGTCAAACAAAGGGGTGAAAATGTTTGATCAAAGGTTGGATTTGGTGGATTAGGACATAGTAGAACACCTCTGAGCTGTTGGATTGGTTCTGTGAACCCACTCTAGGGTACTTCCTTTGGAGACCTAACCTAATTAGGCCTATCAGGTCTAAGTCCAATTGTGGAGTTCAAGGGTGCTGGAGAAGATTCATAACCCAATTCTTTGGGGCTCAATTGGGGTCCCAAAAGGCTATTCAAATCCCTAATCTATTATGAAGTTTTTGTGGAGAAAATCAAATTTATTCGAAGAAAATAGGAAAACAAGGACTGCTAGCCTACTAGGTCTTAACAAGCAATTGAATCCTAGAGACTTGGTAGGATTCAAGAACTTGTTCATAGGGATAAGTTGGATTCAAATAGACTTGTCTAAGGTCTTTTCACCTTCTAAAAACATTGTAGTCCATGACTGTCCCATTTGGGGGTTCAAAGGTGGATTTTGGAAGAAGAGACTAAGTGTTGGAGTTGATAGTTCCAAAAAGACTTGAAGTCTTAGAATAAGTTGGTGTTTGGTATCAGTGTCTAAGGTGATTGTGTGGATCTACCATACCTCTGTTGTCAAGCTCTGCATCGGGTGGTATCAGAGCGAAGGAAAATCTATTTGGGAATAGAAGTAGATCAAGATGTCAGAAGGAGATGAAGAAGAAAGAGAGATCCCTATGAGGATCACCAATGAGGAACTAGCAAAGCTAGTTAAAGAACAAATGACAGAAAGAAGGGTAGTGAGGGCCGAGAACAAGGCCATGAAAAGAGAATTAGAAAGATTAAAGGGCAAGGTGAATAAAGGAGGGGAAGAAGACTTTGAATAAGAAGAAGAAGAAGAAGGGGATGAAGGGGACATCCTTAGGCAGGAAGAGCGAAACGTACCTATAGACCAGAGACCTTTCCTTGAAGCCCTTGAGAGGGTAGGGAAGAAATAAAGGACATACCTACCTATTTTTTATGGAAAGATGAATCCAGAGGAGTGTATGGATTGGTTGGAGGCACTAGAGAATCATTTTGAGTGTGATGATGTCTCTGAAAACCAGAAGATGAAGGTGGCCAAGTCAAAGATGAAGGGCCTTGCCCTTAGTTGGTGGAACTTCCTACAAAATGAGAGGGCAGAGGAAGGAAATAACCCAATCTCTTCATGGAAGAGGATGGTTGCAGAATTGAAAAAAGCAGTTTGTGCTAGAAGACTACGAAGTAATGTTGCATAAGAAATTGCAAAATTTGAGGAAGAGAGACCTAGATGTAAGCGCCTACACTGAAGAGTTTCATAGAATGACTCTTAAGGAAAAAAATCCCCAAGAATGAGAAGCAAAAATTAGCAAGATACCTAAATGGTCTCAAGTATAGAACCCAAGATGAAATTAGCCTGTTTAACCCTTAAATAGTGCACAAGTGTTTCCAAATGGCACTTAGGATTGAAGATAAACAAAAGAGGAAAGGCGAACAACAAGGTAGAGGAAGAGCAAACTTCAGAGGAAGGGGAAGGTTTGGAGGAAGAGGAGCATCTCCTAGACTAGAAAGAGAATCAAACGATCAGGACCAAGAAGGGGAGACAAGCCATAGAGGCAGTTTCAGAGGGAGAAGATCCAATAGCAAAGGAAGATTCGGGGGTAGAGCACCCAATGTTTGCATAGGAAGATGTTTCACCTACAATCAAGTTGGTCACTAGTATTTCAGATGCCCTAAGAATCAAGGAACAAACAATCATGGAGGAGATATGAGAGCCCAGTTGACAAGGGAGGAAGATAACCAAAGTCTGACTTCATATCACACATCTGCTTCAAGGCCTACAGATCATGAACAAGGAGAAAGTTTGATGCTGCATAGGACACTCTTGAAGGTCCCCACAACCAAGGATCCACCCCATTAAAGGAAGTCACTGTTCAGAATCACTTGCAAGGTGAATGGAAAGGTATGCAAAGTTATAGTAGATTCTGGTTCTACCGATATTCTAGCTTCTAAAGAATTGGTTGATAAGCTTAAACTTCAAAAGATTCCTCACCCCTACCCCTATAGAGTCTCATGGCTGAATAAGGAGCAACATGCCCTGATTAGTGAACAAGTGTGGGTAGAATTAACCATAGGGGATTATAGGGACAAGATCCTATGTGATGTAACATAAATGGATGCATGTCACCTTTTACTAGGGAGGCCTTGGCAATATGATGTAGATGCAAGGTTGTAGATAAAACATAAGCCACCATTTTGGAGTGGTTTTGTATTGGGAGAGAAGAGAATTGAAGACATGGATATTAAAAGGATTGGGACTAAGAGAGAATCGAGCAGGTTCTGGATCGAACACATTAAGGAAGCAGATCAATTTGGTAGAAGAATATTAGGCCTTTCAAGGAGGAAATTGGATCCTCAAAGGTTCAATCAAGCATTGTATCTTTATTTGCAAAAATAAATTGAAATTTTTTTTCATTCTCAGATTTGTGAATGGTCTCTTATTATCAAGATAATGGGATGAGAGTTATTGGATGTTTGTATGCCCTATTTTAATTGTGGTTGTGTAAGTTTGTTGGTAACAAAGAAATAAAGTTCTTGTCACTTTAATGATTATTGTTTGCAATTTAAGATCTTGTCACCTATGAGGATAAAATAAGTTGCATTCATTTTTTGTTATGAAATTTGACCCCATTATTTGGTATCCAAGCTAGAGGTTCTAAGTGCATAAGAAGAGCCCCAAACATAAGGAGCTTATGCCAGGACTTGTGGGTGGGAAATAGTGAAGCATTGAAAGTATGAGAGGAGCTCAAGAGACGAGGGTAGGTGTGAAGGAATCCTACAATGATGAGACTTGGAAAGACTCTAAGTTATTGATGGTGCAATGAAAAAAGTTAGGGTTTGTGATTGGTTGGATTTGGTGATCCCTATGTTGGAGAAGGGGAGAATGCACATATGGATGGTTGCATTTGAGAGGGAGGCATAGAAATTGAGGCAAAAGGTGCAAGACGTGTAATCCCCGCTAAGGAACCCGAGAGGACAACACTAATTTCATCAAATTATTGGTGCAAATATTTTTTAACTACTACATATTCTTTAAGAATCATTATAACATCTACTTATCATTATGTTCATTATGCATTCTACAAATTACATTTTATGAAAACATAATTAAATATACATTATCACATAACATAAATGCCCATCAACACGAATACAAAATTAATCATTTAATCCTTGGTCCTATTTGGGTTCCCCAACGTCACTAACTAAGCAACATATCTATAACATATCTACCATCTAGATATATTATTATATTAAATCATATGAATCATAAATATTAATCCCTTTATTCTAATTTCGTTTTAAAACATCAAACTCAAAAATTCCTAGGTTTTTTCTTTCACCATAACTTTATCATTAACATCGTATAATCATATAATCTACTAACTCAAATCATCATTAATGATATCTTATTACATAGTCATGTACTAAATATAACTTACAATGCCAACTATCTAAACTATGATTACATTGTTTAACATTATATCTATACCATCATATTATCACATAAGATTACCCATTTCAGTTAACAATATATCTAACTCTAACTTACACATTTTATTACTCTCATAGTATTAACTTTAATTAACCACGTGGATAACCAACTCTTACCATCATCTAATGATTTCCTTAATACATGATCATTCATTACGTACAATTGTAATATCATTCATCCTAAACTATAATTACATCATTTATCATTACAAATACATCATCATCTTACAATTACAACAATCTCCTCCTAGGAGTATAAAAATTTACATCAACATATAAAAATATACAATATTTCATGATATGATAACATGCACCAATGAAGATCACTAATGTGACAAGAATGAAAGAACTAGAACAAGGACCCATCCACGCAACCACAAACAACCACAACACCTCAATAGAGAATGATCATTACCACCTGACCACACAGAACCCGGAGTGATGCAGAGCTTGACAACAGAGGTATGGTAGACCCACACAATCACCTTAGACACTGATACCAAACACCAACTTATTCTAAGACTTCAAGTCTTTTTGGAACTATCAACTCCAACACAGTCTCTTCTTCCAAAATCCACCTTTGAACCCTCAAATGGTACAATCATGGACCACAATGTTTTTAGAAGGTGAAAAGACCTTATAAAAGTCTATTTGACTCCAACTTATCCCTACGAACAAGTTCTTGAATCCTACGACGTCTCTAGGCTTCAATTGCTTGTTTGGACCTAGTAGGCTAGTAGTCCTTATTTTCATGTTTTCTTGGGATAAATTTGATTTTCTCGATAGAACCTTCAGAATAGATTAGGGATTTGAATACCCTTTTGGGACCCCAAATAAACCTCAAGGAACTGGGTTATGACTCTGCTCCAGCACCCTTGAACTCCACAATTGGACTCAGACCTAATAGGCATGATTAGGTCAAGTCTCCAAAGGAAGTACCATAGAATGGGTTCAAAAAACCAATACAACACCTTAGAGGTGTTATACTATTTCCTAATCCACCAAATCCAACCTTTTCACCCCTTTGTTTGACTGTCTCAACATATCTCTTCTTCTCTAGACTAAACACTCTTCCTAGTTTAGCCTAGGGCTTGATACCAAAAATAGAAAACTTACTGATCTGACCTCACCCCTTTTGGATACCATATTACATGTCCCTAAATTGCATTCTACCAATGGCCGAGAAATTCCACTGGTTAGTTTGTAAGGCAGGGCATCATTTCTACTCGTAACCCGGAAAGGGAGAGTTTCCTAGCTAGTTGCAGAAGATTGGCAAGAACTTCCTCTAAAATCCACTTCAAGGGGTCAAATCAAGCGAACTAGGCTCCTGATTCAAAACACTATCAATTCAATTCAAAATTACTTCAATATATGTGTATGTTAGATTGTACAATACAGACCAACATAGAGTGATAACGAAATCAAGCTTCTTCTTTATTCAAAATGCTATCAAACTTGTACAATCTTTCCTGTCATGACCCAAGAAGGATCCTAAGACATATATAGAACATCTTCAATGATTAAAACTGAATTTTGAATAGTTATAACCATTGTGTGCAGATTTTCAACTTCTGGAGTAACTTTTGAAAGTTGCATTACAACATTTGACAACTTTATGCTTTATTAGAGCAATTTTGAATCTAACGACTTCAAATTGTAGATTACTTGATCCTAGACCCTACAGACACCATCAAGATTATTTGGTCTAATGATTCATAAGGTTTATGAAGTTACCTTAAGGACTATGAGCCTTACAATGTGGACTTTAAGGACTCAAATGAGTTATCTGCATCCTTAGTCCACACAAAATTGCATTTCCTACCCCCTTTTATGGTATCAATCACAGACACACACACACATCATTGAAGTTTCTAAGAAATTTCCTATAGAAACTGGTAAGACCATGAAAACATTTTACCTCTGATGTACACCTTAGGGTTGTCCAATTTAGGATTGCCTCCACCTTAGAGGGATCCATCTTGAGACTATCCTTTGATATCACAAATCCAAGAAACACTAGTTCCTCGTGCAAAAACACACACTTGCCCAAATTTATTTTCAACTGCTCATCATATAGTTTTTTCAAAACCAAATCTAAATGCACTATGTTTCATCCCTATCCTTGCTAAAAATCAGTATATCATCAAGATGGACAACCGAAACTTTGTTAATGTAAGGCTTCAAGACCTCATTCATAAGCCTCATAAATGTGCTAGGGGCATTGGAGAGACCAAATGGCATTACTATTCATTCATAAAGACCCTCTATTGTTTTGAAGTTCGTTTTCCACTCATCTCCCTCTCTTATCCTTATTTGGTGGTAACCAATCTTCAAATCCACCTTTGAGTAGTATTTTTCTCCTCCTAAACAGTCTTCTATTCTAGGCATAGGAAATCTATATCTTATAGTAATCCTATTGATTGCTCAAGAGTTTGTGCAAAGCCTACATGTCCATTCTTTCTTAGGATCCAACACTGCAGGTACTGTACATGGACTTATACTTTTCCTTACGAACCCCTTGGTCATTAATTCTTCAATCTGCCTTGCTATCACTTCATTCTGCTCTGGAGTCATCTTGTAGGTTGCTTTGTTTGGTAAGACTGCACCAGGGATAGATCTATATAGTGACTGACTTCTCTTTATGGTGGAAAAGTCTCTGGGGTACTTGCTGCAACTACCCCTTTATATATGTCCAACAATTCCTTCACTTCTTTAGGACCTACATTCTTTTTTTGTGTCTTTTGTTTAAGCTTCTCTATTGGTGTCCCTTTTGGTCTGAGAACTAGGGAAAAACTTCCTTCTTTTTCATTTCAATTCTTTCTTCTCTTTACTTATTTCCCACTGTTTTCTATTCTATTATTTTCTTCTTGTTCCAAGAACCTTCTCCTCATTTCTTTTCACCATTGCACCAATAATTTCTACTCACATCATGAATCTGCACAATTGATTCTTGAAAGTGGAGCAATTGTCTTGCATCAAAACCCCTCGAAAAATAGATATTTAAGAGAAAATTTATGAATTCTTGCATCAAAACCCCTTGAAAAATAGATGTTTAAGAGAAAATTTATGAATTCCTCTTGCCAAGTTAGTGGACAAAACACCCTAAGTTTATATTGAAAATTTGGTAAACATTTCAAGACATTTGTACAAGTGAGGATGTTACAAAATAGAAGAAATCCTATATCAATATATAATTTTAATATTTTCACATTTGTTTAAAAGAATTAAATTTGGTTTTATAATTATCAAATTATAAGTTCAAATTTTAATATATATTTATAATTAATTATGCATGTATTATGTGAGTGGAATATTTAAGGCAAAGAAAATAAGGAAAATTAAAACGGGACATTACAATTGGTATTAGAGAAGAAATCCTGCAAGCTTGCAAGTCTAAATTCAATTAATACATTGGAGCTAAAGAGATCATAGGGCCTTGGATAGAGAATAAAAAATTAGAGGAAATATTAGGAGAGACTATCAACCTATTAAAGGCAGAGTAAAGAATAAGATGACCAATGGAGAGGAAGTATGAGAGAATGAGCAGGAGGTTTATATGCAAAGATAAGAAAAAATTACAACTAGTTCACTCATCTGCACAAACTAATGGAGTAGTAATTCAGATCATGCAAGTTTAGGATATAACAATACCACCCCCCTAGATCACACCTAGAATCACATAACCTACATTCTTACCTAGAGTTGAGTAGAAAGAGGAAGAGAAAGAGTCAAATGTGGCACCCAATGATTTTGATGATTGCATAGACGCATAATAAAGAGTGCCAACAAGAAGTTGAGTCCACTTTTTGGCCAAAAAGTGGAACTTTTCTTTCTCATTTTTCAAATTTGTCCTGTTTGACCTAAATATTTGAAGCACTTAGATTGAATCTCAAAAAAATTTAGTACTAGAAATTGTATTATTTTAAGTCTACTTTCCAAATATGTAATTGTTTTGAATACCCAAATGTCTATTTTCAATAGGCATTACTGAAAACCACGTTTTAAAAGTCCAATTTTAAGGACTGTACTATGCCCATGTGCAAAAAACATAATTTGACCTAAATGAAACTATTTCTCTGAATACTTTTGAGAAATGATATGCAACACATTCAAGATTGATGATATATTTTTTTGTATTTTTTTATTGAACAATTTTTAAATTAATTTCTCTTGGGCATAATTGTTTTTTTTAAAACCTCTCGCGTATGACAAGCATAATATGACCTAAAGTTATCATTTTTTAACTTTCTAAAAAGTATAGAATTATTTGTAGTTTGATGTCATATATTTTTTGAGATATCTATAAATAAAAAAATTATTAAAATAAGAATAAAGCCTATCATCTCAAGTTTCTGCACTTGTTTCAATAGAAATTGATTGAAAAATAGATGAATTAATAAAAATTAAAAACAATTACATATTTGGAATCTACATAGTCTCAGACATAATAGTTTTTTTTTGTCACAATATTCTATAGAAAATGTATTCCGATACTTGGCCAAAGTGCATATTTTGTTTGCATATTGAGATGACCTCCAAGGTTCAAGTCAAACTAGATCCAACGCTAGGGTTTGGTTGACCAAGCCTTTTCTCCAAAGCTAAACATGAAGCAATTTTGAGGGGAAGATTTTAAATTTTATGAAATAGGGTCACGTTCCATAAATGTGACCCATTTTTGGAAATCTGACCCACTTCCATTTTTCAAATTTACAATGTATAAAAAATGGAATGGGGTCACATTTGAAAAACTGGAATGGGGTCACGTTTTATAAACGGGGTTGCATTCCATTTTTTTGAAATTTACTTCAAACTTATAGTACAACATCACATGTACTTTCAAGTACAACTAACGGTGACCAATTTCACATATTTTTTATGCTTTTTGTCTTGTTGATGTAATATTTTATTCACTATCGGAAGTAATCAATCATTGGGAGAATCTTGGAGCATTTTGGAAGGACTCAACCATTGAATATATTTGTTATAATTGATTTCAATTGTTAATAATTAGATCTAAACAAACTCAGAAGAGGAAGGAAAGGAGGATTATGACCCCCAAGGAAATCCAAGCAGAGAAAGAGAAAGAGGCCAAACGTCAAAGATATGGAAGAATGAGGATGAAACAAATGAATAATAATAAAGTATCTAGATCCACAACAATTGAAGAGACAAACACTAAAAATACCATGGGGGATACGATGGATGTATAAGATGCAAATGCCAAAGAGGTGAATGCAAAAGACAATACAATTATAGATAGTAATGCAAGTATATATTCAAATCCACCTTTAATGATGTAGAAAATGTGACAATAGACGTGATTCTAGGCACATCTTCAAATTCACCTTTTAATGATATGAAAACTATGATTATAGATGATACCCTTTGTGGAGATTTATTACAAGAATATACCAGTGTTGAAATTGATTCAATTCCTAACATAGATTTTCAAAGAGATCTTGATTATGAAAATCCTCCCCATGTTGAAAATGAAAATTGTTTTGTTGATGCAAATGAAAATCCTCCTCTTGTTGAAAATGAAAATCCTTATGTTGTTGAAAATGAAAATTGTTTTCAACAAGGTGTAAGTGAAAATTCCTATGATGTTGATAATAAAAAGTATTTTTTGAAAATTGAAAGTAATATTTTGGATGGTCTTTGTGGTAAGATATCTTGGAGATAGAAAAGAAAGTATGGAAATAAAATATACACAATTTTTTTAACGAAAAAATTAGCATTTCAATGTCAACTTATGTTGGAAAACCAAAGTCGATCTAAAGATAGGAATGCAGCATGACAAGATATAACAACTGCTATAGTCAATAAAAAAATGTTAGATAAAAGAATGGTAAGATAAATTAATGGAATTTTAAACATGCATCCTAAAGCATTGGTAAGAGCAGCAACGAGAAGAGTAAGTATTGAAAATGATCCAATCAACAATGTTAAAGCTTTAGTGGTAGACTCCCAAGATCTGACATGAAATTAAATCCCAAAATTAATTTTTTGGTTGAAAAATATTGGCATGATAATACAAGGGTATCATTTAATGCTAGAGATGTTTTGGAATTTAGAGTGGGCTCTAAAATTTGTGATCCTCATCCAAAACGCCTACTAGACACAACCCAAACTGAATTTTATAGAAATTTTTTAGATGGTGTTGTGTTACCTGGAAATATTACCATTAGTCAAAGATCATTTCAAAATGTAAGCCTTGGTATGTGAAAATTAATAAGCAATGAATATCTTATTGTTATAAAACACATATTCAATTTCAGTATTACGATGATGCTTTTCGATATATACATTTTACTTTACATGCTAACATGATAATGCAAGATTGTGGTATTAATATGCCACTTGAAACAATGAAGGAGTTTGTAGTAGGGTTGTTTTGTGAAAGATCTAATGGGATTTTTTTTTAAGTTCATGTATTTCTGGATAATGCACTAGTTGCGGGAATTTATCATTATTAGGAGTATGCATGAAAGTAGTGAAAATGATTTTGGACAACAATTAGTGGATGTTAAAAGATTTAAGAATGTTGAGTATCTTTTAAAAGATGGGAAAACTAGAAAGTGGTGCTAATTAATCACATAAAAAATTAGTGTACATGCATTCATGTCAGGATTCACGAGTAAGATTGTTCCAAAATATGTTAAACACTCTCAATATGCTACATGGATTGATGGTCAATTTTGGACATGTAGAAATACATTTCCAATTGGTACTATACTATCACTGGTTGACTTTTTGGAAAACTATACTCTTTCTCCACAAGAGGAAATTCAAGAGAAATACTACAATTTAATGCAAGTGGCTAAGTTTGTTCATATAATTTATAGACATGCACATGATAGTATAGAGGATGATAGAATAATTGTGAGGGAGTATCATTTCTATTTGAGTGACAATTAGATGCACTTGTCAGATTTTTTTCAGTATTGTTTTGACATATTTTATATTAATTTAAGAGAACGAGGAATCCAGATGAGAGTTCATTTCATATGGTCAGATAATTGTTTGAGACAATTCAAGAATGCTCAATTATTTTATTGGCTTAGTAGGGATCACAAGGAAATAAATATACCACATATGTGGAGTGTTTTTGTAGTTGGACATGGTAAAGGAGAATATGATGGAGCTAGTGCATGTGTTAAAATAATTTTTGGCTAGAGAACAATTAAAATTTGAGGATGCGGTCAAATTTAAAGATGAACGCGTGATTGTGGATTGATGAAATTTAAAATAATCTGTAGGATCAAACAAGAACTCTACAATTCAATTATTATTTTGGTCAGTTGAAGAAAATAGCATTCTACCTAGACTTGATTGTGAGACAGTTAGTAGATCATAAAAATGACATTCGTTTAAGAGTTCAGATGAAAGAAAAATGAAAATGTGGACAAGAGAGCTTGAATGTTTTTGCCAATTTTATATTTTAGGTGATTGGGATGCTTGTGAGAATACAAAATGGGTCAAAGAGTGGAAGAAAAATTATTGACACTTGCTCAAACACATCATCAATATTAAAAAACAATTGAAGACAACGATCAACTATTTGCATTAGAGAATTATGATAGTGTTTTAGATCCGTACAAGAAGGTGTTTGCATTTTTCATATCAATTTATATTTTAATTTATTTTTTTGTTATTTTGATAATTTAACTTTCTATAAGTTTATTTCATATTGTAGTTAACCTTTTTATTTCTGTTTTCAATACATGTGTATGTTGTTACACTGAGGACAATGAAGAGGAACTATAGTATTGGTTGGCTAGATGTGTTCAGACTAAACATAAGTTAGTAGAACCTTGAGAAGATGATGTTGGTTATCATTATCCAATAAGTTTGGTGGTGATTGTTGGAACATGGATATGGAAATATCTTACAAGGAAGAATGATTTTCCTACATTCGAAGACTATGAAACACATCTCATGGAAACTAGTTTATAAATGAGGCTTTGATGTAGGTGCTTCCATCTATTTAGCCTGATCCCTTAGACTAGTAGTGAGCATACTCAATGCTCCTAACACTGATACCATGACACACTGGTGAAGGGGTACAAGTATAGTAGGCGTAGGAGGACCCAAAAGAAGTGGAGGGAGGCACAAGTCTCCTAGGGTCAACTTTTCCCCCTAACCTCTACTAGGGCATGCAACCACCAACCCCTTGTAAAATTTTCATGTCAAAATAGTTGGGTTTCAAACCCATCACAAACTCTACATATAATTTCCTCAAAAAGTATAGGGGCACTTCTTGATTTGCATGTGGGGGATGATCAAATACCATCCACCAACAACTCCAAACATTTTCAACCATTGGTTAATGTATACACCACCTCATAGATATGCATTTATTGTTGGGTGCTATGGGTTCATATGTTTTAGGATCATAGAAATATAGAGATAATGTGGCCTTAATAAATTTTAGATCTAGTATGTCATAATACAAGAGGCTGTCAAAATAATATTGTCTCATCTCCTCTCTCAAAATATGATGTCTATCGAGGTACACATTAATAAAGATTAGAATCTACAATGTTTTGGATCATAGATGAAAACAAACTATACGTGGTGGAACAAAAGGATACTTTTGTAGTTTACCAATCATATCTACAATGGATGAAATATTGCCATTAAGTGTGGATTTCAAATGAGCCTCATCGGATGTAAGATGAGGTGGAGGTGGAGGTGGAGGTGGAGGTGGAAGTGGAGGTGGTAGTGTCGATCCTAGTGGTGGATTAAGAAACCCATCAATGCCAAACTCATCCACGATCATATAAAAATGACCCTGCATGAAATATTTATTTAATTGAATTAAATTACATGTACAATTAATTTGAACATTCAAAGTAATAAAAGAAATACATATAATCCATAATTAATCTTTGAAACATAATCTAGATAATCCATGAAATGTTTAATCTAATCTATCAAACATAACCAACATAATTTATCAAACATAATCTATCAAATGTTAAATTTCTATGAACATAATCTATGAATAATTTATCAAATATAATCTATGATACATTAAGGGGTCCTAAGGGGTCGTAGGAGTTTTATGTAGAGTATATCAGGAAGATAAGGCGTTTCTTAGAAGAAGGGTGGAGGGGAGACAAAAAAAACTCAAACCAAAACTTATTTACAAATGTACATGGAAAGGAAATCCTACCTCAAGAAGGATGCTCAAGAATGCTCAAGTGAATCCATTGATAGGCTGAGAGAAGTAGGAGCCTCTATGAAAAAGGGATTCATACCCATGAAGCAATTGTAGATTTAATAATCACATGAAAACCCATAAGAGACTTTCTGTATAGAATAAAACCCAGTGTAGAACTTCACAACCAAACATCCAATTTCCATCATGCACTTCCATTACCTCTTGAATTTAACCTCACAAATCATATTCCAGGCTTTCATACTTTTCTTTGATTAAATTAAATTTTTAAATGAGCTCATTACTGATAGTAATTGAAAGGAGATTATTTGTATCACCTCCCAAAGAGTAACCTTCATCATTGCCAACTTTAGAAAGCCCATAATCACGACCTATTTGAATAACCTTGTGATTTTCCACAACCATATTTTCCACCCTATCATTGTTGATCAACAATAGCTCAAAAATTTCACTTTCACTTTCACTTTCACTCACTGGTTGGTGGATTTTAGTCCATAATGCGTAGCGAAGGAAAAATAATTCCTTCATCACATGAGAAAATGTTATTCTTAATTTTTTTGTGGCAACCTACTACGTTTTGTCCGATGTTCATTTAATCTTCATTCCTTTATTCATTGATTTCCACATTTTTCAAATTTACTTTCAAGAATGAACTCTTCTTGTTCAATGTTATTATGGATAAGAGAAAGAAATAAACTTACATTATCTGCTCTAGAATGAGAGATTTCAAAGATATGACTATCTCTAACCTTTGTGTTTTCATAACAAATTTTCAGAAGGTATAATGCATTCAATCTATCCAAAAAAATTTATGCCCTTGAACTTAAAATATTCTTAATTGCTTTGTAATTCTTTTTGTAGCTATAACATCTTCTACTATTTCACCACCATCTTGAAAGGTGCATGATTCAGATTCCATTGTAGAAAATTATGCATCATTATTTTTATTGTGAATCGTATCACCAAAGGCTGGATTTTCATTTCCCATTGTTGAAGTGAAGAAAGTTGTCATACTAGCTAATTGTGCACAAGGAGAAAAATCATCTTCATCAATTGAACCATCAAAATCATGCAAATCTACTTTATGATCAAAATTATATATTTTATCCTCATAAGAATTAACTTCTTTGTTGCCTACTTCATGAATTTGAAAATGTTCTTTTCCCAAGATTGTAAGGTTAGAATACTCAACTATACATGATAAGTAATGTACCTTCTTTAATAAAGCTTATATTATATATGTATGTGTATATATTTGTAATACATGAGATATTAATATACATATAGCCCATTCTTTAATCCCTTGCTATAGCCTATTAAGAGGATAGGATGGTGTTGTGTAGGGAGAGGCAGAGTAAATCCTCACAAGGTAGGTGAATCCCAAGATGGGATAGGGATAGGATCCTGAAGCCTTGAGGGAGCCTACTTGTATATTGGTGTCAAGAGCACTATGAAAATTAAATCCCAATTCTCCCTAGGGTTGATGTTAGGAGAGAAGGAAGTGGGCTTAAACATTTTAATTACCAAATGTATTATGAATTATATATTGTTTTCTACAATTTAATTGATTCGGATGCATAGTAATGTGTGTTAAACATTGAAAATTAACAAACTCCTAGTAGGGGACATTATACAAACATAATATGATTTTGAAACCAAGGGTGTATTATAAAAAACCAATTGAATAGGAGATCCCTACGTCTGTTAAAAGCCTTAAGGGGTTGTAAAATCAAACAAGCACAATAGGTGTTTCAAATCAACCATGAAGATTGTCAAAATTCCTATTCATCCACATCATAGACCATTTCACTATTAATTTTAAGAAAGGTTCTTTGAAATGGTAAAGTATGTTTTATGTCTTGGAAAGAATTAGTTTCATCATCTGATAGTTACAAACTGAATGTTTTGAATGTGTAGTAAACTAAGTGGGGAAGGCCCCAAATTTCATTGCTATGTGTGTGTATTTATACACATGATATCATATAAGAATTCCTATTCCTATAAGAATTCAAACATAATATTTTATAAATAACTATGAAACTCATACATGCTTGACAACAATATGAAAGATTCCTTTTGTCTCCAATATTTCTAGAAGAGTACTGAATATATTTACAATATCATGTATATATATATGTGTGTGTGTATAAATACACACATATATTTATACACACACACATATTCTTATTCCTTTTTCCATTATCATTAATCATGGTTCTCCCCTATTCAATCCCTCAATGAACGAGTTCAAATGGTATTTATATACTCCCATTTTTGTTAACAGTTGCATCCCTTCAATCCGATCCACTCCCTTGTTAGAGATCACACTATTTTATTGTTAATACTAATCACCACCTTTACTCATTATGGAGAGTTGATTCTCGACAAATGATTTCTTTGTTTAATAGCATACTATAATCATGTCCTTTTCAATTAGTGAATACATAGTGCCCCTTTATGTCTTTATCAGTGATCACACCATAATATGTCTAAATCACATCTATTAATTGTAGAATTAGAAGATATAACTACACAAACCTCATTGGAAGAAAGAATAAAATAGAACTTTGTAGAGAAAACAAAGAAAAAAAGAGACATTGAATAAGAATTAAATCCCATATTCTATTAATTAAAATAAAAAAGAAATAATTATAATATAAATCACCGTATTAAAAGCAAAACCAACTATGGTGAAAGAGGGAAAAGAGTTTTAGTTCATACTGAATATTTACATGAAGAGAAACATGATCCTGAAATTATTGAAAATAAGCATAAAGTGCAAGTTGGAATTAACTACATTAACACCCCCTTAATTCTAACTAAGAAAGGAATGAGGAAAGATGAAAAATGAAGTGGGAAACTCCCCCCCCCCCC
>MU224119.1:3085148-3099685 GCA_018584345.1 Thuja plicata
GCTCAAAGTGCAGAAGGTTTCAAAACCTTGTTTCTGTTATTCTATTCTATGCTGAATCAGTGTTAGGGATAAATAGAGTGAACCCTCAGAGGGTATTTTCATATCAGCAAGAAAAAGAACCAATAGATTCCATGGTACCACCATTCCTGTACCAATCCATACAAATGAAAGATAGAAAATTGGAGTGCACCCTCTTAAGTCATTGGGTTGACAACGAAGTAAGTGTTCATCTTTTGCAACCAAGCATGGGCTATAATTTTTCCTGATCCATTAAAATTTTGAAGTGTTACTTTATTCACGTTATGTTTCAGATCCTTATTTGGATCTCTTTTCTCTTTCTTAGGTTTTTCATGTATTTTGGCTTCACAAAATTCCCTGAATATTATTAATTCCCTAATATCCAACTCAAGGTTTACATAAGATCTAGAAATGTCTTTGGCACTATTCGAAGATTGATCAATTCCTTCTTCCTCCCTTGGTATATCTTCCCTCCTTGGTATATCTTCCCTAGGTAGGAAAGGTGGGTTGGGTACCCTAGGTGTTGACGACCCATTATTATTTGATTGGTTGGAACTTATGTCTCTTCCATTTGAGGAATTATTCATAAGCTTATTAATTTAATTTCCCATGTTTTGTAAAGCCTGTTGGAGTGCTTTGTTTGATTTTTCCATTTGGCTCATAAGGGTTTGATTGGTGGTGCAGGTGTGCCTAGAAGGAAATTTGAACACCTAAAGAGACAATATTTGAAGGGAGATTCTAGAGCATCCAACAAGGTAAATTGGGATATTTTGAGGCCAATCATTTCCATTTGTAATAATCAATTTGATGAAAAGATTCAAATTCCTAAGGGTCGTGATAAGGAGCCTAGGTCTAAATGGTTTGTAAGGGGGGCCATAGTGCCTATATTGGATCTAAATAGGTGAGAGGGTCCTAGGAAGGGTAAATATACATACAATTTTGTTATGTTAGAAGTCAATAAAGTAATAAAATAATAGTTAGAAATTCAAATATTTGAATTCTAACGGTAAGGAGTTGTTTGGAGGGAAAACTTGTTTGAGGGTCGTTTATTCTTCCAAGGAATTCCAATCAATAGGAATCTTCTTGAAGTTGATGCAAAATAATATTTTTAACCCCAAGAAAGCATATGGCATGAGGAGAGTATGGTAGAGGAGGGAGGTGTACAGACTGTACCCAAAATTGTAAGGAAATATCTGATTTTGTGAATTTCTCATAGTATTTTGAAGTGATTTGATTGTCTATGTTTTTATAATGATTGGAGAACATCAATACACATTTTTTGAACAAATTATAATGCTTTGATATTATATATTAGCTTATGTTTCTACTAGTTTGTCTAACAAAGCTTCAAATTCTGAGATTTTCTAGTGTTTTGAGTGCCATGGAGGGTAAATGATCATTCCATGAATGATTTAATTTCTATTTCTCATGGAATGATAATTTTTTGACCTGTATAATATGAATCTAACCTTAGGTTGCAGGAAGAGTGAAGTTTTGGGTGTAGATTAACAAGTTGTTATGTTGAATGAGCACTAAAATGGGTGCGTGGGTGTAGCAGAAAGGATTTTAGCTATTTGAGGGATATATTTTATGATTTATTATGTTCTAATATTTCAAGGGGAAGGTTAATAAATCATTGGATGTCTGAGAAAGTGCTTGAAGGGTCGAGATTGAGAAATCCCTAGTTTTAAGGGTTTTTGGGAGTGATTTGGGGATTTTGGGTGTAGGAAGCCTATATAAACAAATTAATTGCATATTACTCAAATTGGGACCATATTAACACTCAGTGAAAAGTGGAAAGGTTGGGTGTTGAGTATAGATTATGGTTCCTTTGTAAAAGTGGCCTATTAGGTCTAGTGAAGAAAGCAAAACAACATATTTTTGACCCTTGTGTTCCAAAGTACCCCTAATTAATTTTGAGATTTGTGTTGTAATCCCTAAATGGGTATCTAAATATATGATGTGTTTGTATAGTTTTTTGGGAAAGTTTGGAGTAATCTAAAGAAAATAGTGAGAATAGGGCTACAAGGATTACTAGGTCTACTAAGGCTAAAGAGTGAATTTGAGGGTTGGATTCAGTCTAGGAGTTTGAAACTTATTGGAACATTTCAATATAGATATTTACAAACATTTTATGCCATTGGGACCTTTCTCTCAATCACATGTCAGTATTTGGCCATTGGAAGCCATTTGGGTGTCATTTGGGTTCATTGTGTAATTGGGAACCTTGTATTTCCCTTATAAATCATTTTTTCCTCCACTTAAGTTTGCATCAAGTGGTATAAGAGATCTAAAGATACCATTGGGAGAAGGGCAAGGGTTTATGTCAAAAGAAGAAGAGTTTGGTATATTTTAAGAAGAGGCTCAAGGAATGCCTCCAAGAATGAGAAACATGGAGCTTGCCAAGATTGTGGCACAATATGCTGAAGAGAAGAAGAAGATGAAAGAAGAGATGGAGAAGATGAAGAGGCAGACCAGTAAGACACCAAAAGAAGAAGACAATGAAGAAGAAGAAGCAGAATAAGAAGTGAGATCACCAAGGGAAGAGATTAATCCAGAGGATGCAAGAATGGATAAACTTGTTAAAGCCATTAAAGGTAATGACTAAAATGGTAAGTTTGATATCCCTATGTACGATGGAAGAATGAATGGTGAATATTTGATTGATTGGTTCAATGTTGTGGAATTTTTGTTTGATTGTGAAGATGTTGAGGATGAACAAAAGGTGATGATTGCAAAGTCCAGATTGAAGGGGCATGCATTGCTTTGGTGGGATTGTTTGCATGCTAACAGATGGAAGAAGGAAGTGACCAGAATCACTTCATGGCCAAGGATGATGGAAAAAATGAAGGAGAAGTTCCTTCCTAAAAACTACAATGTACAATTGTACATGAAGATGCAAAGTTTGAGACAAAAGGACATGGATGTCCAAAAGTATGCTGAGGAATTCCATAATTTGGATATAAGGATCTCACATGATGAGGATGAAGAGGAAAAGGTAGCAAGATACTTAGGAGGGCTTAGGTTCAATTTGTAATATGAACTTAGTCTCACTACCCCTGATATTGTGGAGGAGTGTTACATATTAGCCATCAAGGCCGAGGACAAGATAAAGAGGAGACAAGAAAGACAAGGAGGTGGAATAGGACATTCAAGTAGGGGTAGAGGTCAGAGATCCAATGAAGGGAAAGAACAAAGAAACACTGAGAAGGGTAAGGAGAAAGTTTCTGATCAGAGAAGTGGAAAAAGTGGAGGAGGAAGATTTGGATCAGGAAAATGCTTCAATGGAAAGTGTTTCAATTGTGGAGAGGTGGGACATCCTTTCTACATGTGTCTTGAGAAAGACACAAGGAAATATGATAAGAGAATCAGGTTGACACGAGACAAAAGTGACCATGGAAAATATGGTCAGCAAGAGGAAGAAGGAGGGATAGATCATGTATATCCTGAAAGTGGCGAATGTCTCATGGTAAGAAATTTAGCATCCATGCAACAACAAAGAAGACCAGAGGTATCCATTTTTAAACAAAATTGCTTAAGCAAGGGAAAGGTTTGCAAAATTATTATAGATTCAGATTCTTTTGATAACTTGGTTCTTATGAAATGGTGAAAAAGTTGCAATTAGAAAATTTTGCACATTCTAGACCCTATAGAGCCTCATGGGTAAGTGATGAACAAACCCTTGTGATTAGGGAGCAGGATTATGTATAATTTTCAATTGGTAATTATAATGAGATGGTACTATGTGATGTGGTACCTATGACATGTTGTCATATCCTTTTAGGAAGGCCATGGAAATCAGAGAGAAGGACAACACATGATGGGTTCAAGACCACCTATCTAGTACACATAGATGGTAATAAATTTGTCTTGACACCTTTGCAAAGTAGTGGTGCATTTGAACCAAGGATAATCTAGTTTTATCTAGGAAAGGCATATATTTATTTGCAAGGATATCAAGACAATAGATTGAAGAAGGAAGTACATGTGTCTAAGAGATCCTTATTGGTGCAAAATAAGGAGTATGTGTGCAGTGCACTTAAGGATGAAAGGTTGCAGAATTTAGGGATACAAGGCGGGACTATTTTGTGTCCTCTAGTAGAATCAAGCAAGGGAATGGTGGATCTATCCATGGAGGGAAGTGGAAGGGGTCTTATGGATCCTAAAGCACACAAGGAAGGATAGTCTAATCACACTTATGCTGACTATACCAAACAAAAAAAAATGATGGATGATGCATTTTTCTTTTATGTATCTAACAATATGTTTGCAGGATCAAATGGAAGAGATGGAGAGTTTTCTCAAGGAAGATCTAGTTGAAAAATACCATCAAGGAATATTGAAGGTGTAAAGACAAGTCCCTTGAACTTTTGGGGAAAAATTTCTTCACCCGGGGTGTATGATGCAGGTGCACCTAGATGGACATTTGAACACCTAAAGAGACAAGATTTGAAGGGAGATTCCAAAGCATCCATGAATGTGAATTGGGATGTTTTGAGGCCATTCATGGCCATTTGTAATAATCAATTTGATGATAAGATTCAAAGTCCCAAGGGGCGTGATAAGGACCCTAGGACCAAATGGTTTGTAAGGGGGGCCAATAGTGCCTATATGGGATCTAAATAGGTGAGAGGGTCCTAGGAAGGGTAAATAGGCCCTAGGGTAAATCTAGATACAATTTCTTTTTTTGTTAGAAGCCAATAAATTAATAAAACAAAATCTAGAAATTCAAATATTTGAATTCTAACGGTTAGGAGTTGTTTGGAGGGAAAACTTGTTTGCGGGGCGTTTGGTCTTCCAAGGAATTCCAATTGATTGGAATATACTTGAGGTTTATGTGAAATAATTTTTGTAACCCCAAGAAATCATATGGCATGAGGAGAGTACAGTAGAGGAGGGAGGTGTACATACTATACCCAGAATTGCAAGGAAATCCCCAATTTTTGTGATTTTTTTATGGCATTTTGAAGTGATTTATTTGTTTATGTTTTGATAATTATTGGATAAAATTGATACACATTGTTTTGAAAAAATTCTAATGCTATGAAATTACATATTAGGTAATTCTTCTACTGGTTTGTCTAACAAAGCTTCAAATTAAGAGATTTTCTAGTGTTTTGAGTGCCATGGAGGGTAGATGATTATTCAATGAATGTTTCTATTTCTGTTTCTAATGGAATTATCATGTTTTTACTTTTATAATATGAATCTAACCTTATGTTGCAGGAAGAGTGAAGTTTTGGGTGTAGATCAACAAGTTGCTATGTTGCTGGAGCATAAAAATGGGTGTGTGGGTGTAGAGCAGGTATTATAGCCATTGGAGGGATGTATTTTATGATTTATTATGTTCCCTCATGTCAATGGGAAGGTGAATCTATCATTGGATGTATGAGAAATTTCTTGGAGGGTCAAGATTGAGAAAGCCCTAATTTTTATTGGTTTTTGGGAGTGATTTGGGGATTTTGGGTATAGAAAGACTATATAGCTAAATTGATTGCATATTACTCAAATTGGGACCATATTAACACTCTGTGATAATTGGCAAGGTTGGGTGTTGAGTCTAGAATAGGGTTTCTTTGTAAAAGTGACCTATTAGGTCTAGTGAAGAAAGTGAAACAATAGATTTTTCACCCCGTGTTCCAAAGTACCCCTACCTAATTTTTATGTATGTTGTGTAATACATAAATGAGTATTTAAATATTTTTTTTTGTCCACTTGTTTGGGAAATTTGGGAGTAAATTGCATAAAATAGTGAGAATAGGGCTACAAGGACTCCTAGGCCTACTAAGGCTAAAGAGTGAATTTGAGGATTGGATTTAGTGCAGGACTTTGAAATCTATTGGAACACTTCAATATAGGTATTTCAAAACATTTGATGGCATTGGGACCTTTGGTTCAAGCACGTGTTAGTATTTGGCCATTGGAAGCCATTTGGGTGTAATTTGGGTTCATTATGTAATTGAGAACCTTGTATTTCCCTTATAAATCCTTTTGTCCTCCACTTACCTCTACATCACTTGGTTTCTTCCATGAAAGATCTAATTTCATTGGCTATTTTATCATTCATGCTATCTTTACTCCCTCCTTTTTAGTAGTTTTACATTAACTACTCTCCATAGGATTGTAATATTATGCTTTGATACCACTTATAATGTCCCCTACTAGGAGGCTGTCAATTTAGCATGTTTAATACAAATTAATATGAATCCAAATAGATTCAATTTAATAAGACAATCAATAATTCATAATACATTCGGTTATTAATATTTTTAATCCCACTTCCTTACTTCTATGCTAAACTCAACCCTAAGGGAGATGGAGATTTACTTGTCATAGGGCACTTGACACTAATATACAAGTAGGTTACCTCAAAGATAAAATATCCCATCCCTATTCCATCTTGGGATTTCCCTAACTTGAGAGGATTTAGTCCACCTTTCTCAACAAAAAACCAATCAATCCTATAAAGGGTCTATAGCGAGTGATTGAGGAATATGCTATATGTATATTAATATCTCATGTATTGCACACACACATTATGATTTCATTATTATTGACATTTGTGTGTGTGTGTATTTATAAAAAAATAGATCATATACAAATTCCTATTCCTAGTAGAATTCATACATAGTAAGCTATAAATATGAATGCAACTCATAGATGCTTGACAATAAATAAATAAATATATGTATATATACATACATACACACATATAAATAAATAAATATATATGTGTGTGTGTGTGTGTGTGTGTGTGTGTGTGTGTAGTTGGTGTAATTAAACATTCACTTAATTACACTTAAGCTTACTTAGGATAATGCATACATAGTAGTTTGCATTTGAGACACTTAAGAGTTTGCACATTTAGTTGCACATGGTGTAGGAGAAACTCCACTTTTGGTGATGATAGTTGTTATCACATTCTATTTTATGTGTTGTCTCCACCTTTAGTGCACTTATCACATTATCATCCTCCACATGTTGCACATACTTCAAATTGAAAAATGAAGGATGATCCGCCTTTGGTGAATATGTGATTCCACCTTGTATGGGTGATAACTCATCTCCTCCTTATCATGGTCTCTTATTGCCTTTCCAATATAAGAAGGCACATCTACATTGTGTCTCATGTAATCTGTTAGTTATGGTAATACAATATAGTTGATCATATTGCATTGCATTGCATTCTTGGTGAGAATATAACTTATTCTTATCATATTATTTATTTCTCTCTTTTGTTCTAATCATCGGGCTCTAGATCTTAGGTTGTGTCTATAGGAAAATTCTTACATAGTATCAGATCTTATGGTGTGCCATTACATAGTCATTTTTGGAGAGATCTTGGACCATTCGTGGTTGGCATCCTTATAGATCTAAGGATTCAATTTTTTTAGGAGCACTCTATGCCAGATTCAACCTCACCATAGTTCCTGGGAGGCTCTTTCGATTAATTCTGACTATAAATTGATCTATATTAGGTGAAAGTTGAATTTTGAGTTAAAAAAATCCCCCAACCATACAAATGCGTAGTCTGTAGGTAAGATTTTATTTTAATTTTTTTCTTTCAGTTTCTTTCATTTTTCTTATATATATATGGGGCATTTTTTGCTTTCTTTGTGTTTGTTTAAAAATTTAAAAATAATTTTTTTAGCTCGCAGACCACTTGCGTATTGCAGATCAGCCTGTATCCCACAAGGATCATTTGCAGGTACCGTAGGGACTGTTCATGGGTATCTTAGGTTGACCCTATGGTCAGAACCCGTGCAGGGGAATTTTTTTTAAAAATAAAAAAATTATTGTTTAAAATGGTTTTTAATATAAACTTTAATAAGTTTTTTCTTAAATTCCTTTTTTATTAAAGTTTTTTCAATTAAAAAAAATAAATGATTTTTTCTTTGATAATTTTTTTAATAAGGTTTTTTCATAAAAAAACCAGTGAGTTTTTTCTTTTTTAAATAGAGTTTTATTTCTATGGGTTTTAATAAAAGTTTTTCTTAAACTTAATGAGTTTTTTAAAAATAAGAAAAATTGGGAATAATTATTTTCATCCACCTACATACTTGTTTTGCAACATTCTCTGACAGGTAGCTAAGGGTCTTGATATTTTGACATTATTTCAATCAAAGGCATCTTGTGCCGTGACCTTTTATAGGGCATCCTTGATGACATCATCTTCATGTTTCTAGCTTTGCATCTATGCTGTATTCTCCTATATGAAATATGTTGTACACACACAAATATAAAGCACCATATTTCTTTGTAATTTTTCATTTATGATATATATGATGTTATCCTCTTGTACTTAGTAGTTTAGGAATTATCTAATGAGACTTGGTGCATTATGAGATTAGATTGCACTGATTAGTCAGTGGAAGTGCATGGCTATAGTTGAGACTTTGAATGTACCAACTTTCTAGTTGCGAGTAATCAACTAATGCTCAAGCATATATCTCCATGTCTGATTTCTATCATATTGTAGTGGGCGATTCATCATCAGCTCTTCATCAATATTGATACATGGTTTTATCACACTTTGACATTATTGGTGCATCATCAACTCTATTTTCTTCCTATGGAGGAGCATTGATCATCATCTTGGACAATATTTCAAGAGATTCTACATTGAGAGGGGGCTTCATGGTCTCCCTTCTCCTCTCTCATTTATTATTGAGAGAATTATGTGTTTTCATCTCTCTTTTGGAGGAGTTTTTTTATCCCACGTGGTTTTCACCCTTTCTCCACTTTGTGAGAGATTACATTTGCATATTGTACATGGGTACCTAACATGGCCCAATACTCAGGACCCATCACGCATTGTTAGATTAAGTTTGCATTCCCCTAAGTTTCACTTAAGGGGGGTGTTGGTGTAATTAAACATTCACGTAACTACACTTTACTTAAGCTTACTTAGGATAATGCATACATAGTAGTTCGCATTTGGGGTGTTGGTGTAATTAAACATTCACGTAACTACACTTTACTTAAGCTTACTTAGGATAATGCATACATAGTATTTTGCATTTGAGACACTTAGGAGTTTGTACATTTAATTGCACACAGTGTAGGATAAATTCAACTTTTTGTGGTGATAGTGGTCATCACATTCCACTTTATGTGTTGTCTCCACCTTTAATACGCTTCTCACATTATCATCCTCCACATGTTGCACATAATTCATTCTAAAATGGAGGATGATCCTCCTTTTGTGGACATGTGATTCCACCTTGTATGAGTGATAAATTATATGCTCTTTATCATGGTCTATTATCGCCTTTCTTATATATGAAAATACATCTACATTGTATCTCATAAAATTCATCATTTATGGTTGTACCATCCTAAAATTTTAGCACCCATTATTGGATGTCTTTAGGACCTATTAGACCCCATTATAGTGATTCCAAGATCCGAATGTCCTTATGCTTGATTTACCACATCTTTCATTTTCTCTGCCCAAAAAATTTCACACTTCCCAAGACCCATATCTGATTTGAATTTAACAATGCCAGGAATAGGTCAAACTAAGTTGTCCTTGTCCTGAACTAGGTCAACCCAATTCAATCTTTTCCTAGGGCATTGTGTTTAAGTGGGCCCTCAGACCAAATGCAGAGGTTTTTCTTCTTGATCTTTATTTGTGGTCGTCCAAACAATATTGACTCCTAAAATGGGTATAAAAGGGGGTCTTCTCCTCTCATTTTGACATCTATAATATACATGAGCAAGATATCTTTCAAGTGCAAGCAAGATTTCAAGTTGTGCAATTGAAGTGGTGGATTCAAGATTTGAAGGCAAGCATCCAATTCAAGATCTCCAAGTCTTCTTCCATTCAAGAAAAAGGAAATATTCTCTCATTTAAGAAAATTTCTGTCCCATTATGGCTAAGTAGAGCAATTATCAAGCAAGAAAGAAGATCCATTCCTCTTCTCCATTCAATATTTCAAGCATACACTCATTTCAAGGTCTAGGATTGGAAATTGTAGATCCATTGGATTTGTGAAGGCATCCTTGATTCTAAAACACATTCCAAACATACATTTCAATCATCTTCATGGATTTGATTGATTTCTACATCCATCTATGAGGGTTTTTCATGCAAGGTACATGTGACTTTTATCTTGTTTACATTACTTTCCTTATGTAGTTTCTATTTCATTTCAAGGTTGATTCCTATACAAGGGATTGACCAAGGAAATCTAGTTTCCACAACCTTTCCCCTTCTTCTTGTGTATATGAACATGATTTTGGAGTTTCAGATCCACATTTTAGGAATTTCAGAATAGTGGCATATCCTTCTCAAAATTCATTAGATTTTGAGCCTCCGCGACTAGGTCGACTTTATTGGAAAAGGTTGATTTTGTTGAACATATTCCTTTGGATCTAGACATTTCACAATCATAAGTTATAGGTGTCTAAGTGCCAGATCTAAAACCATTTCAGATTGTTACAGTTCTGTGATAGTCAACTCTAGATTTGAAGTTTATTCCTCCTCTCCTAGCTTCAAGGTGTAAGATATAACTATATATTTATATATTTATAAATGAATGTGTGTTTATTTGTGTGTTTATGTGTTTTTGATTGTGTTTGGGTGTGTGGAAAATGTTGTAGATATATATTACCTCCTAATCCAAGACAAGGAGATCCCAATTGATTAATTGAAATGAGAGGATCATTGAAAAAAGGAATCAAATAGTTATGGATAAAGAGGGGAAGGGGGTCTAATTTATTAATTATAAAGTAAAACAATAGATGTGAAAGATAAGGATGAAATGAAACACTTATCTTGAAATGTAGCAGATCTGGAAATTCCTATTTTTCGGTGTCTGTATCGGGTTTCTAGAAATTATGCAACCTACCCTGGCCTGGAAACATAGAGACGAAGAAAACCCAAAAAATATTTTCTTTTCTGAGCTAGGTCGACCTTGACCCAAATACAGGGGCACAATTGTACCCCTTTATGTTGACCTTGACCTGCACTACTCCGACAGAAAATCTGTTCATGGATCCCAAAATTTTGTCAAAAAGGGTATCCGAATCTGCTCTGTAATTCACTATTTTGTACCTGTACCTGCAAGAAAAATGGTTTTGTTTGTTGGGGGAGGGGTTTGCCTTAGTCAAACCCCAATTTTAGGAATTGACCTTGAAATCAAAATTGAAATGGAGAATGCTAGAAAGTAGTAGAAGTAGATCTAACAATGAAGCTATGCTATTCAATAGATATGCAATTGTATTTCAAATGTAAACAAGTATGTTAATATGAAAGCTTAGAATCAACATTAAAAACCATAAATGTAAATCAAAACCTCCATGATTATATGCTTGGAATCCACCTTGAAGGAAGAATGAATGAATCTTGAGGATGCACAAAGGATCTTGAAGGAAGATCACACCACCATGATGGATAGATCTAGGGTTTAAATTAAAAATCTTGGATACTTGAACCAAATCCCTTCAAAGACTTGAATGCTTGAATCCTTGATCTTCAATGGAGAACTTGAATGCTTGAGAAGAAAACTTGAAAACCTTGATTGAACACTTAGAATCTTGAAAGCATGTAGAACAATGGATGCTTGAAAGTAGATAATTGCTTTGATATACTATGCATAGATGATATGATATGATCCTTCTTTTGCGTAGGTGATCATTTTTGTCATTCATAGAAAATGAGAGAAGAAGACTTCCTTATATACTAGTTTAGGGAAAAAACTTCTAGAGAGGCCGACATATGAGAATTAAATTCCAATTAAGCTCATACTCCTACAAGTGGACCTATATTAGATATCTTTTTAAGAGTCACCACTTCGAAGCCTGAAACAGGCAACCTAGAAGCAGGAAAATAAACTTTTTAGTTCCCCCCTGCATTCAAAAAACTTTCCAATGAAAAAGGGAGACCTGGGTCAAGTTTGAGGTCGACCCTGACCTAGGTAAGGGTCAAGGTCGACCTTGACCTAGGTCAAGTTTAAGGTCAACCTTGAACCAGGGGGTTAAGACCCCTAGAAAATATGCCAAGTGGGGTAAAGAGTGCCTAGAGGGGCCCAATCAGGGTCCTAAACATGCACAGAAGATGGAAAAGGGGAAGAAATCAGAGGACAACATGATAATGGCCCAAAACACCCCCTAAGGAGGGCCAAACAATATTAACATGGAAGTGCTTCCATTTTAAGATGATACATTAAGCCCCCACTTTAGCAGGAGTATGGAAATCAAACATACTCACAGTAAAGTTAGAAGAAAGACTCCAGTGGATTGCAGTGAGGTAGAACATCACTTAGTCAAGGACATGAGTCCCTAGGACAAGGATTGTAACTCAACATACATGCACAAATTCACAAAAATAAAGAGAAAACAAAGACGAAACTAAAAGACACAAAAAATAGGGGTTAGTACAAAAACAAACCCAAATCAACTAGCAAAGGAAACCTTGCGAAGAAATGCTTCCTACTCCAATATCATATTTGGAAAGCTATCATAAAATCTTAAATGAATACATAAGAAAGACAAGAGAAACACTATAAATAACATAGCTTCATGATCTAATCCTACTAGCATGAAAACGAAAGAGAGAAAAGAGAGAGTGATTACCTCGCCCAGTAAGATTCCCACCTTACCATGAATCACCATGGAGGGAGAGCCCAACAGGTATCCAAACCTAATAGTTCACCCATAAAATGTGCTTTGTATTTGTAATGTGTCTTCTAACGACATTTATAATACCCATAGATCCACATTCTTGTATCACTATGGAATATAAAATGCGTGTCTCTTAAGGATTTAGCAACTTATGTGTGTTACCTTCTGAGTATTTAGTATATTTTAAATTGAAAATGCACATCTCTCCAGGATTTAGCAAATTTTGTGCATTACCTTCCGAGGACGTAGCAAAAATAAAAATGCGTGTCTCTTCAAGATTTAGCAACTATGTGTGTTATCTTTTGAGGATTTATCATGTTGTAAAATGTAAACTATAGTATAAGGGAGACCCTATATATAACCCCCTCCTTATCATGGCTACCTAATAGATAGGATAAGGAAGAGAAGGAGGATACCTACTTCACAAAGTAAGGAGATATCCTGTTAGCAAAAATGTACGCTATATTCTTAGCGAAGAGTGTTGACCCTTACATCTAAGAGAATAGATAATCATGACAAGGATATGTCACTTATGGAAAAAGGATCCTCAAAGAGGAATAGATCTTATCAACAAGACCCCCACCGTAGATGAGTTCTTTTGATACAATATCATCTTTCAAAGAAAAGAAAAGAGGGATCAAAGATTCAATCATCAAGCCCCTTGTGATCAAGAGGAAGAGGAATATTGGAATGAAGGAAGCAAACTCTTATCCAAAGCAAGGGAACGAGTTTATAAAGAACATAATTTGGAAAATAAAGAAGAGGTGATGACCTAGGACAATCACCTCTCATATAAAAGGGTATCCATAGACAAAACGTAAGTATTTATAAGTAAATAAAGTTGTAGAATAAAATGCCACTAAGCTAAGGAAAGTAGATTCTTAGACAGAGAGAAAGAAGGAAAACCTTACCCCGCAGGGATGAAAGCAAGGGATATACCAATAAGATCAAGATATGCTATAACAAAGAGATATCTTTGTGAAACAAATGTCTTAGAAAAGATATCATGAATACTAGAAGAGAGCTATGGATGATTATGAGCAAAGGAAGGATGTACCATATCATAATACAAAACCATAGGGATAAAATATAGAAAGAATAACCAATTAAGCTCAACACAAAATACATGCTAAGAGCATAATGGATCCTAGAAAAATGGAAGAAATACCTCTTGCCCCCTAGTCAAGAGACAAGAGGGGGAAAGATCTATATTATAGAGGAATGAGGGGTATTCCCCGTATGGAAATTATGAAGAAATTGTAATACCACACGAGAGTGAGATATAATTCCTCAAGCAGCTCTTTCTCTAACATACATCTTGAAATGCACACAATCAGAGAGAAAATGTATTACTATAGTGAAAAGGACATTTGTACTTGGAGAGAGCATCTTTTGGCATAAGTTTAAATATTTCTTTCTTATAATTGATTAACTGAACATACACCTTCTTAGCCACATCTTGAGGGGTATTAGGGTAATCTAAGGAAGGTGTTGGAAGAAGAACATGAAGAGGAGGGAAACGATCAAAATAAACCACCTTAAATTGATATAGAGGAAAGCCTAGACCATACCTATCTTGTTTAGGGGATAAATGAACCAAATGTTTAATACCTTGTTCATTAACACCAAGCCCTAAACCCTTATAACCTTGTTTAGCCACCATATTGTATCCTGTAGTGTACATATCTTGTAAAGCTTCTGCAGGAGGTGATTGTTCACGGTGATCATGAGAAAATATTGTGTAAGGTGGAATAATAAGTTTAGAAGAAGTTTATTTTCTCTTCCCTTTAATATCATCATGGATTGGATAAGAAGGGGAAGGTAAATCAAAGAATTCTTGCACATCTGCATCATGAACCATAGTTTGAGCCCCATCATAAGTGTGGGAAGAA
>MU224119.1:3103889-3128756 GCA_018584345.1 Thuja plicata
TTGCTCACTTATTTTTCAAGGAAATAGTTAGAATTCATGGGTTGCCAGTAAGCATAGTGTCTGACAGAGATGTCAAATTCATGGGTCATTTTTGGAAGACCTTATGGAGAAGATTGGGAACTAATTTTTTCCATAGTTTTTCTTACCATCCTCAAATAGATGGTCAGACAGAAGTTATCAACAGAGTGTTGGGTAACTTACTTAGATGCTTAACAAAGGAGTATGGGCAAGCATGGGATCAAGTGTTACCACAGGTAGAATTTGCTTATAATGATAGTGTTAACAGGACTACAGGGAAAAGCCCATTTCAGATTGTATATGGGATGCATCCACGTGGAGTTTGTGAACTCAGAGAGTTAAAAGGATAGGGAGTGATAAGTGGACATGCTGATGACTTTGCACAGTCTATGAAGGAGATACATGATCAGGTGAAGAAGAATCTGATTGAGTCAAATCAGAGATTAAAAGAGAAGGTAGATGAAGGAAGGAGAGAAGTCCAATTTTAAATTGGAGATCTGGTAATGGTACATCTGAATAAAGCCAGATTACAGAAGGGGATTCCTACTAAGTTGCAAATGAGGAGAATAGGTCCCTGCAAGATATTGGAGAAGTATGGGCAGAATGTCACAATTTGGAAATGTCACCTATTTTTAATGTGCAGGATTTGATTCCATACAAAGGACCAGTGATACTTGAGACTACTCAAAAGATGGAAGTAGGAAAGGATGTTCAAGATATATAGGTGAAGAATAAGTCCAAGTTGCAAGCAAAGAAAATCATGGATTCATGAGTTCAGAAGACAACCAGACGAAGGGTATATAGAGAATATATCGTCAAATGGTTAGGGTTACCAGAAGCAGAAGCTACATGGATGGACGAAGAAAACTGTAGAAAGTAAGGGATTAGTTGGGTATTGCTACCGACTAATTCAACCTAATTTTTTTCCTTCTCAGAGGGGGGGAGTATGGTGCAGAGCACCCTAGGGTTTTAGCTCCGAAGCCCTAGCTGTTTAGCAATGGTGGTCTGGGAGCAGATCACGGTTAGCAGTTAGTCCTGTTTGGTTAGTAGACAGTTACCTTCCTAAACACTAACAACTCTTACCTCCTAGCGCAGGACGGTTAAAAACCGATGACATTATGCTCATCGCACAGTCGGCAGCTAATGGGTGGTTAAGTTGAAACAGGTGCGACAAGGCGACGATAGTGTATCGCAAGCTCACAAGGTGATCGACTGTCAGTTTGGAAACTGTGCGACAACACGATGACTATGTATCGCAAGCCTGCAAGATGATAAGTGGTTAAAGGAAAATGGCCGCGATGCTGTGATAACAGTTACATTAACCTATCGCGTGATCGCTGAACAACCGACAGTCAATTTTCCAAGTGTGCGAGTGAGCGACAACCAATGCATCGCAGAGTCACAGAGTAATCATCAGCTCAGATAAAAGCAGTGCGAGTGCGCGACAACAAGGCATCGCCAACTCACAGAGTAATTGTCAGCACGGTTCAAGGCATTGCGAGTGCGCGACTACAATGCATCACACACTCACAGGCAAATCGACAGCTCGTGTACAAGCATTGTGAACATGCGATGATGATGCATCGCCCAGTCGCAGATGAATAGGCAGCTCATCCAGAAGTGTTGCGAGCGCGCGATAAGTGGGCATCGCAAGGTCATAGAGCAACAGACGGTTAAGTTGTAAGTGCGCGAGAGCGCGATAACAGTGTATCACGTACTCGCAGAGCAATCAGAAAATTGGCTATAAGTGTTGCGAGAACGCAACGAGCATTGTATCGCAAGGTCGCAGATCAAAACATGCATAGTGATTATAACTCGCGACTATGCGATTAACATTCGAAGCAGTGCAAATGTATGACCGAGTTGAGAAAGAGTTGAAAAGTTAGATATGACAAAGAAAAGAGAGAATGCCATGAAGGAGAATGTTTTCCACGTCGACAACCATGTTGATGATGAGAATGATGACAGTTGCAGGAGGAATACGAAGAGCTGAGGTAGTTAGAATCCTCAGGCGGCTAGGTAACCTAAAAACGGTTACAAATCAAGAAGAGGCTGAATATATAATCGAGGAAGAAGACTTGTAGGGGGTTGTTGTTGAAGAACTAAAATTGTGAAGGCTAGCAGAGGAAGTTTTTGTGTGTTTGAATTGTAATTTCCTGATTTTCAATAAAGAAGAGTTTTGGTGTGTTCTGTGTAGATTTGTGTTGTGTGCAGATTTCTGTAGAGTAGGATTTTGAATTCAGTTAAGCCTCATGGATGCTTTTTGACTCTGATAATCCATTCTATGGAGTGTGACTGTCAAGAAGAATCCCTCATGTATTTGTATTCTATTTTTGTGTCTGTGACTGAGAAGTGGCTAGTGAGGATGGTAGACAAGTCCTAGGCGAGCTTAATGGTCCGGCTAGAGAACTTGTAGGAGAGAGAGATAGAAGGAGAAGGTGCATGACTAACTGTATTCAGTCATGAAGAGAAAGATAAGGTGAAGAGTGAGACATTTTGGTGGGCAGGAAACCTAAGAGAGAGGGAGTATAGAAATCCTTCTAGTTAGGGTCTGGGAGTAACCCTAAGAGACTCAAGTGTGAGTCTAGAGGATCTTGAATAGGATCCAAGGTGAGATTCCTAAGAAAGAGTAGGAGTCTAGGAGCAAGGTGACCTCCCCATCAGGTACCTATACCTACAAGAAAAATGGTTTTGTTTGTTGGGGGAGGGGTTTTCCTTAGTCAAACCTCGATTTTAGAAATTAACCTTGAAATCAAAATTGAAATGGAGAATGCTAGCAAGTAGTAGAAGTAGATCTAACAACGAAGCTATGATATTCAATAGATATGCAATTCTATTTCAAATGTAAACAAGTATCTTAATATGAAAGCTTAGACTCAACATTAAAAACCATAAATGTAAATCATAACCTCCATGATTATATGCTTGAAATCCACCTTGAAGGAAGAATGAATGAATCTTGAGGATGAACAAAGGATCTTGAAAGAAGATCACACCACTATGATGGATAGATCTAGGGTTTGAATGATAAATCTTGAATACTTGAACCAAATCCCTTCAAAGGATTGAATGCTTGAATGCTTGATCTTCAATGGAGAACTTGAATGCTTTAGAAGAAGACTTGAAAACCTTGATTGAACACTTAAAATCTTGAAAGAATGTAGAACAATGGATGCTTGAAAGTAGACGATTGCTTCGATAGATTATGCATAGATGATATAATATGATCCTTCTTTTGCGTAGGTGATCATTATTGTCATTCATAGAAAATGAGAGGAGAAGGCTTCCTTATATACTAGTCTAGGGCACAAACTTCTAGAGAGGCTGACATATAAGAATTAAATTCCAATTAGGCTCATACTCCTACAAGTGAACCTAGATTAAATATCTTTTTTAGAGTCTCCACTTCAAAGCCCGAAACAACCGACCCAGAAGTGGGAAAATAAACTTTTTAGTTTCCCCCGCATGATGACATGTAACTGATTGAATGTATGAAGATGTTAAGTTGATGATTATGAAAGGCATTAAATCAGTTAATGTATTGTATTGTCATTGATGTCAACTTAATATAATTTATATGGTCATGGAGATATTACCAAAGACTTAAAATTACTCATGAATCAAGGCTATGCTAATTAGTAATGCATACAAGTCAAGTATTAACTAAGTGACTGTATACACTGACGGAGTGAACCTGATGATCAAAGTAAAAGAACAAAGTCATAGTGTTTCCCGACGAGGAAATGAACAACATTACTGATGAGCAAAGTTATAGTATTTCCTGACAAGCAAAACACAGATTAACCTGATAGAAGGAAATACAGTGTTGCTCAACGAAGAAGACAAGGATGGAGATCCCGATGACAACTGAAGTCACACCGATAGAACAGTCAGTTATCACCGATGACTAACTGAAGTGTGGACCGACAGAAAAGAGAGTTTAGAAAATGACAAAATGATTAGCTGTCAAGAAGCTATAGATAGAGTTAACAGATACTTATCATTATTTTGATTATCCAGATAAATCCAGAGATAAGTAATTGATTTAAAGCTGCTTTGTGTGTGTGGGGTAAACAAGAGAAGAGGAAAGATGCTAAAGGAAATCGAAAGGAGAAGAAAGTCTTCATTTCAGTCCTGATCAACAAGCTAAAGGAAGAGCTAGATTCTGTAGACACCGATGAACAATGAGACAAGCATCACAGAGAAAAAAAAGTGTGGAGCAAAGGTATATATTTGATTATATTGATCAGTGAAGTAATGGACCTATAATAGATCTAAAAATCTGCAATTGAGTTGTATGTATGAACAAATCATTATTTTTTTAGTTTAACCATTGAAGCATATAAGCCTCTTAATCGAGCAGGACTTAAAAATATTTTTCAATTGAGATACACCCCAAGGAGTATCAAAAAGTTTGATCACAAAAGTAGCATTGGATATGCTTGATACCTATTGATAGACCAAGTGAGTTTTTGATCAAGGATGGTAGCATTAGATGCCAGATACTAGTTGACAAACTATTTCTAAATCCTCTAACAAGGTCACACCTAACAGTGTGTTTTTAACCTTTAACATGGTTGGCTCTTAACAGGGCTCACTTCAGAAGAGTGAAAATTTGGGGTACCAATCCCAGTGGTTTTTCCCTTAATAGGGTTTCCATGTTAAAATCCTTGTGTTATGTGTTTATGGTTTATCACTTTACTATTTTAAATTTCACATATGCATTTATGGATTTATCGGTATACTCTGCATATTTAATGTGTTTTGGTAAATAGTTAACTGCTTATCGGTAATCATACAGAAGAGAGATTATCAAAGCAATCCGACAAGTAGAAAATTGATTAAAGTAATTCAAGGGATACATCTTGTAGGACAGAAGATAACTTGAGACATAATTTGTGGTTATAAGTTTAAACGATTGATTTAAGGATTAATTTTTGAGGCCACTGATTCACCCCCCCTCTCAGTTATTACTAACAATTGGTATTAGAGCTTGTGTGCTTAGAAAGGAAGGTTTCAAGACCTAAGCTAAAGATCACAAGATGAACAGATGAGATGTGCCCAAGTTGAACAAAGATAATTTTTCTTCATGGCAGAGCAGAATAAGACTCCACTTATCAGGTATTGGTAATGATGTTACTCAATAATTAGATACTAAATATGTATTGCCCATAGAAGCACCAACAGTTGAACAAATGAGAGAGAAGCATGAACACAATGACATGATGATAGAACTTGCTTCCTCACTCTTCGATGCTAAATTTGAAGATGTCAAAGCCTACAAAATTGCAAAGCAGATGTGGGACAAATTGAAGCTTGTACATGGTGGTGACAAAAATGTTTTGAGAGCCAAGGTAGAAAGCCTTAGAGGAAAGTTTGATGACCTCAAAATGAAAGAAGGTGAAAACATCACTCAGTATAGCACAAGAATCAAAGAGGTAGTCAATGCTATCAGAGGAGTTGGAGGTGTAATCGAAGAAGATATAGTGGTAAGTAAAATCCTAAGAACCTTACTGCCTACTTATGCTATTAGAGTCTCTGCCATCCAAGAAATGAGAGCAGTAGAAAATAACAATGTTACTCTAGACAGTTTGATTGGAAGACTAATTTCATTTGAGATGAATAACGTTGATAATAGTGTCTTACCAAATATAGAGTCTGCATTCAAAGCTTCTATGAGAATAAGTATTTATCAAGTCATAAAAACACTATGAGAAAAGATAGTGATAGTGAAAGTGAAGAAGATGATCTTGATGAAATTGTTGCACTTATGGCTAGAAGAATGAAAAGAGGCAAAGGTAAATACAAAGGAAAATTACCACTTGTTTGTTTTACTTTCAGAGAGATTGGACACTTTGCTGCAAGATGTACTAACAAAAGAAAAGATGACAGAAGCAATGACAGATCATTTGAAAAGAAGTCTGAGAGAGGTGATTAAAAAAGCTACCAACAATCAGAAAGAAGAGATACCCGAGACTATAAGAACAAAGGTAAGAAGACCAGTTACCTAGAAAAATGCAAAGATAATGATACTGACACTGAATCTGATGAAGACATCAAGATAGTGTTTGTAGCTGTAAAGGATGATTCAGATGATGATGAAGAAAGGTATGTAGAAACAAATCTCATATCTAAAGTTAGTAAAAATGATGTTTGGATCATAGATAGTTGATGCACTCACCATATGACCGGTGATAAGAAAAAGTTTGAGACTTTTGAATACTATAAAGGTGGTTCAGTAAGAATGGGTAATGACACACCTTATCCAATTGAAGGTAGAGGAACAATAATGTTGAATAACCAAATAAAATGTGAAAATTCTTATTGGGTAAATGGATTGAATTATAATCTATTGAGTGTTTCTTAGTTGAATAATTTAGGTCATAAAGTAGCATTTGAAAATAAGAAGGCAAAGATATTCAATAAATCAGGAAATCTGATTGGTACCAGTGAGCAGACAAAAGGTAACTTATACTATCTGAATGATACTGACTCCACTTGTTTGATTTCTACAAATGAAGACATATGGATGTGGCACAAAAGATTGTGTCATGTGAACTTTGACAACATGATAAAGATTAGAAAAAAGAGAAATGTCAAAGGCTTACTGACAATTATCAAGCCCGACAACATCATGTGTAAAAATTGTCAAAAAGGTAAAATGACAAAGTCTAGTTTTAAAAGAAAAACCTATACATCTGACGCAATTATAGAATTAGTCCATACTAATTTATGTGGACCTATGAGGACAAAGAGTTATTATGGAGATAGATATTTTATTCTCTTTGTTGATGATTACTCTAGAATGATGACAGTCATGTTTCTAAAAGATAAATCAGAAGCATTTAAGATGTTTAAATGGTACAAAGTAATGGTTGAGACACAAAGTGGTAAGGAGTTAAAGTGCTTAAGGTCAGATATAGGAGGGGAATTTATTTAAGATGAATTCACTAAATTTTGTAATGAGCATGGAATCAAAAGACATGTCTCTGCACCAAGAACACCACAACAAAATAGAATTGCTGAAAGAAGGAATAGATCTATAGTTGATTGTGCAAAGACACTGATGATAGAGAAAGACATCACCCAAATCTTCTGGAGGGAAGCTGTCAGTACTTCTATTTACACATTGAACATAGTACAATTAAAGAAAGACACCAAAAAGACACCTTATGAACTATGGTATGGATACACACCCAATGTGAGTTATTTCAAAATTTTTGGCAGTCGATGTTATATCTTAAAAGATGATAGAAATGGAAAAATTGACTCCAAGAGTGATGAAGGAATATTTTTAGGGTATTCTACCAAGAGAAAGGCTTATAAATGTCTAAACAAAGCCTTTAACAAATTTTTTGAAAGTGCAAATGTAAAGATAGATGAATTTGTAGAGAAGAATGAAAAGGAAAGCACCAAAGAACCAGAGGACTACAATAGATTCACTTACAATGAGGAACCTGACACTCTACCTGACCAAAAATATAGAGCTCCCAAGCAACAGATCATTGCACCCGAGCATCAAGCTGCAAATACCGATGATCAGAATATTGCTCAAGATGATGCACAAGTTGATGGAGAACAGAATGAAGAACAACATGATGATCAAGCTGATAGACAAAGAGCTGAACCTGTACTTGCAAGATATGTCAGAAGGAACCATCCAATGGACCTGAACATAGGAGATAAAAAGGCTGGTATGAGAACTAGATGTAAGTCTCTAAATACAAGATGTTTTATTTGTGAGTATGAGCCCAAATCTGTCAATGCTGCATTAGATAATGATGAATGGATAAGTTCTATGAATGAAGAGATTGAACAGATAGAGAAAAACAAAACATGGACACTTGTACCAAAACTAGATGACAAGAATGTCATTGGTACAAAATTGATATTTAGGAATAAGCTGAATGAGAATGGAGAAGTCACAAGAAATAAGGAAAGTCTAGTATGCAAGGGGTATGCACAAGAAGAAGGAATTGACTATGGAGAAAGCTTTGCACCCGTTTCTAGGATAGAAGGAGTAAGAATATTAATTTCTTATGCTGCATATAAAGGATTCAAGGTATATCAAATGGATGTCAAGTCTGAATTCTTGAATGGAATACTTGAAGAAGAGGTATACATTGAACAACCAAAAGGGTTTGTTGATCCAGGCAAGAGGGACATGGTATGTAGACTTCACAAAGCCCTGTATAGATTGAAACAAGCACCCCGAGCCTGGTATGAAAGGCTTCATTCCTATCTTATAAGTATTGGATTTGTAAGGACTAGTGAAAAGAATAATCTTTATTTGGAGGAAGATATTGATGCTAACATTTTGATTGCTGAGATATTTTTTGATGACATCATATTTTGTGGCAATGATATACTATGCAAATCATTTGCAAATGAGATGAGCAAAGAGTTTGAGATGTCTATTTTTGGAGAGATCAAGTTATTTCTTGGTCTACAAATCCTATAACAAGATGAAGGTATTTTCATTACACAATCCAAGTACATCAAAGAAGTACTAAAAATATTGAAGATGGAAGAATCCAAACCAGTTGGAACACCGATGGCAACTAGATGTAAGTTGACAAAGGAGGACAAGTCATCAGAGGTAAATCAGACTTTGTACAGATCAATGATTGGAAAACTCATGTATGTTGTACATACCAGACCATCTATTGCACATGCAGTAGGGATAGTTGCTAGATTCTTTGCTAATCCCAGAGAGTCACATATGACTGCTGTGAGAAGAATTCTAAGATATCTAAAGAATACCAAGGAATATGGCTTATGGTATAGAAGAGAAGGAAAATTTGAACTTAAGGTATTTACCGACGCTGATTGGGCTAGAAATCTTGATGACTGAAAGAGCACAACTGGAGGAGCATTCTTCATGGGTGATAGACTTGTCACATGGATCAGCAAGAAGCAAGGATGCATCTCACAATCTACTGCAGAGGCAGAGTATGTTGCTACTGCTGCAAACTGCTCAAATATTGCATGGATCAAACAATTACTGAAAGGTATGGATATGAAAATTTTAGAATGAGTAATTATCTATTGTGATAATACAAGTGCAATAAACATTTCCAAGAATCCCATCATGCATGCTAAAACAAAGCATATTTCCATCAAGTATCATTATTTGAGAGAACAAGTTTAGGCAAAAGAGGTGATACTTGAGTATGTGCAATCAAAGGAATAATTGGCTGATATCTTCACCAAGCCACTTCCCAAGGATGCATTTGAGTACTTGAGAAAAAGACTAGGGGTCAGACCCTTGTCTACTGGTTAGTAAGTTGACTAGAAGGCTGCATCAACCTACATTTTTCAGAATATCATTAATGTTGATGCAAGTAGAGAGATAGACTTCAAAGATAAATCTATACACAACAAGGTATTTATCTACTCTAAGCCACAGAGTTATTACCAATGGATTGGGAAATTCAAGGAATATATTATGGATAGAAAGGATCCACTTGACATAACTATCAAAATCTTGTTTGAAAAGATAAGATATTTGGCATCAATGTCAAAGGGAGAGAAATATCTCATTATCATACTGATAAAGGGAGAGAATTTATCCATTATCATCTTAGTATATCCATCGAAGTATCCAAAAGAAGAGAAGTAATCAGAAAGGGAGAGAAAATACAAAGGGAGAGAAAACATCAAAAGACAAGAACAATCAAAGGGAGAGAAGTTTGACACAGAAGGAGAACACATCACATCAGAGAAATAAATATTCTACATCTATCTAGTGAAGGGATTGAAGACAGAAAGAAAGCTACAAGAATCAAATCAAAGCTATTTGAGCTTACTGGTAGCCAAACATTTGTAATAAGTTACATCAAAAAATCTTGATGAAACTGTATATTTCATATTGTATTAGCAATAGTATAGTATGATAATGTAGTATGTTGCCATCAATGCCAAAGGGAGAGATTGATGACATGTAACTGACTAAATGTTTGAAGATGTTAAGTTGATGATCATGCAAGGCATTAAATCAGTTAATGTATTATATTGTTATTGATGTCAACTTAATATAATCTGTTTGGTCATGGAGATACTGCCAAAGACTTAAAAGAAATCATGAATCAAGGCTATGCTAATAAGTAATGCATACAAGTCAAGTATTCACTAAGTGACTGTATACACTGACGGAGTGCACCCGATGATCAGAGTAAAAGAACAAAGTCACAGTGTTGCCTGACGAGGAAATGAACAACATTACCGACGAGCAAAGTTACATTGTTGCCCGACGAGAAAAACACAGAGTAACCCGACAAAAGGAAATACAGTGTTGCCTGATGGAGAAGACAAGGACGAAGATTCCAATGAAAAGTGAAGTCACATCGATGAAATATTCAGTTATCACCGATGACTAACTAAAGTGTTGACAGACATAACATGGAGTTCAGAAAATGACAAAATGCTTAGCTGTCAAGAAGCTAAAGATAGAGTTAATAGATACTTATCATTATTTTAATCATCCAGATAAAGCCGAAGATAAGTAATTTATTTAAAGCTTCTTTGTCCAGTTGGCAAGAAGATCTCTACGAGATCAGAATGGAGATTTTCTTTAAATCTATTGGCAAAGATTGTTGAACACGCTAAGATCAAGAAAGCCAAGAAAAAAGGAAATCATGTCTATAAGAGACAAACCCAATTCATTACGAATTGTGTGTGTGGGGTGAACAAGAGAAGAGGAAAGATGCTAAAGGAAATTTGAAGGAGAATAAATTCTTCATTTCAGTCCTGATCAACAAGCTAAAGGAAGAGATATATTCTGCAGACACCAACAAACAGTGAGACAAGCATCACAGAGCAGAACAAGTGTAGAGAAAAGGTATATATTTTATTATATTGATTAGTGAAGTAATGGACCTACAATAGATCTAAAAATATGCAATTGAGTTGTATGTATGAACAGATCATTAGTGTTTCAGTTTAACCATTGAAGCATATAAGCCTCTTAATCGAGTAGGACTTAAAAGTCTTTTTCAATTGAGATACATCCCAAGGAGTATCAAAAATTTTGATCACAAAAGTAGCATTGGATATGCCCGATACCTATTGACAGGCCAAGTGAGTGTTTGATCAAGGATGGTATCATTAGATGCATGATACTAGTTGACAAACTATTTCTAAATCCTCTAACAAGGTCACACCTAATAGTGTGTTTGTAACCTTTAATAGGGTTTTCTCTTAACAGGGCTCACTTCAGAAGAGTGAAAATTTGGGGCATCGGTCCTAGTGGTTTTTCCCTTAACAGGGTTTCCATGTTAAAATCCTTGTGTTATGTGTTTATGGTTTATCACTTTACTATTTTACATTTCACATATGCATTTCTATATTTATTGGTATACTCTACATATTTACTGTGTTTTGGTAAATGGTTAACTGCTTATCGGTAATCATACAAAAGAGAGATTAGCAAAGCAATCCGACAAGTAGAAAATTGATTAAAGTAATTCAAGGCATACATCTTGTAGGAAAAAAGATAAATTGAGACATAATTTGTGGTTATAAGTTTAAAGGGTTGATTTAAGGATTAATTTTTGAGGCCATTGATTCACCCCCCCTCTTAGTTATTACTAACACCGCATGCGACAAAATTTCCAATGAAAAAGGGGGACTTGGGTCAAGTTTGAGGTCGACCCTAACCTAGGTCAAGGTCAAGGTCAAGGTCGACCTTGACCTAGGGGGTTATGACCCTTGGAAAATATGCCAGGTGGGGAAAACAATGCCTAGAGGGGCCCAATCAAGGTTCTAAAAAGCACAAAAGATGGGAAAGGGGAAAAAATTAGAGGACAACATGATAATGACCCAAAAAACCCCCTAAGGTGGGCTAAACAGTCTTAACATGGAAGTGCTTCCATTTTAACATGATACACAAGGTGAGTTCATTCTTCTTCTTTTCATCTTTCATTTAATTTTGTGCATTAGATCTGATATCATATCTTGTTATTTGTCATTTCATTTATCATAGAATCAATTTATTTTATAGATTTTTATACCATTTTACATATCATACACACTTTGACATTAAAGGAATCCATGCCCACACTCCATCCTCAAATTGAGATCTTGCATTAACACCCCTTCATCCTTTTGGGTTGTGCTAATCCGATTTGGGTTTGAGGGTGAGCCCATTGGGTGTATTCCTAATATACAATATGCCCCCGTAATTTTTGATTTGGTGAGTGATTTTCATCCATAGAATTGTTCATCATTTCATATGATACATTTTGGTGAACCCGACTTAGTACATTTCCATTCTAATTTTGGTTTTAGATTCCCCTTCTTTACATTTAGATATATATATCTATTTTACATTTACATAATATCGCATTTAGATCTCTTTTATGCATTTTTTTAGTCAACATTTACATTACATCATAGTTACATTCTTAATTTTGATAGTTAAATTTTGTTGGATTGCACATTTCTTTCAAATTGCATTACATTTATCTTTTCTTTCACTCTCTCATGCATGAGATTTATCATTTTGAGTCCAACCTATAGCATTACAATTAGAAGAAGCCAAAGACTCATGGGTTCCTTTGATCTCAAACCCCCCTTATTTCCTAGGAATCTTGATGAGACCAACATGCATCTTACTGATCCCAATCCTATCATGGAGAATAAATCTTATCATTCTTCTCATGATGAAGAAGATTCATTAAGGGTTTCTCCTACTGAAGTCCAAAACTTTCCCATGAATTTGAGAAGTTTGAACAATGTCTACATCAAGAAAACAATAATCATGAAGCTCTTTCCATTGTAGAAATCTTAAGGAAACCTATTCACACTGATGAAAATTGGTGTTAACTTATTGCGTAGTATTCCTCATCTCATTGAAGCCAATGTCAAAACCATTAGGGATTGTTCTTAAGAATTAGTATTTACTCCACCTCCTACAAGTCTTGAGACCTCTTAGCCTATATCTACTTCCATTCCTAGTGTGTCCACTTTTTCTCCACCTATCATCACAACTTCATTTCAAAATCCCAATCCTCCACATGTGTCTTTTATTCTATTAATAATATAGAATCAACTGCTTACAAATATAAGAGCATTAAGAAGTATTCTATCTATTCTATAGAAATATTCTTCTTGAACTAGACCTATAGCATTTACTATCTTGATATTCTATGATCTAGAATTTACAAAATTATATCCAGGCTGGATATATACAAAATTTTATGTTATCCTCGGTGGTTCATACTTATTCAATTTCATTGCTCTTCCTCTGATCATCATCTTCCCATTTCTCATATTTGTTCTCTGAACTGTTTGTGCCTGGAGTTTATCCATCTATGTATGTTGTCTCTTTAGTTCTTCTATCTCTTATCAAGGTATTTGTGTCTGTAGAGTCTGTTTGTGCCTGGAGTATTTTCTCGATGACAACCCTATTTCCCCTGGTTCTATTATCAACTATCATAGTAGGTGCCTCATTGGTGGTAGTGAAATTTTGTATGTCTTTAGGGAAAAAAATCAAAGATCCTTCATCTATCAATCACTGAAATATTTCCTTAGATATCTGAATGGATGCTGTTACCTGTTTCAAGATATAAAAATGTGTGAGTTTTGGATTAAAGTCAGTAAGATCCCTCTTCTTAGATTGGAAGATATCCTCATTCCTCTATCTCCAAATGATCCATAAGATTTCATTGGTGAAGGTGAACCAAAAACATTAAGTTTACTATCAAAATCATCAACATAACCAGCCAAAACTTCATGCCAAGACAAACTATGTTCACGACTCCAACAAATTTTCTTACGAAAAAATAATGACCAAATCTTACCACCCCATTGGCACTGAAAAAAAACATGTTCATAAGTTTCAAAATAGTTGCAAACAGAGAAAAAATGGGACTCTTGACACCTTGGGAAGTAAAGAAACCAATAGCATGTTTTATCAAAAGAAAATTCCAATTAAAGCAGTTTTTCTTAGGTTCAACCTGAGCATGCCATAAAAACTCAAAAACAAGATGCCATTTATTACAAGACCAATTCATACCCCAAGCTTGGTTGATATGATCAAAGATGTTATTATTGTTGTTAAGGAGAGAGTATAACTGCTTGTAGGAGGAGTTACCAAACTGTGTGCCATCCATCCACTTGATGTGTTCCAAATTCTGAGAAGTAAAAATACATTTATTAGGAAACCAGTTACCCACTACTTTTTCAATTAGTGTGTAAGTCTTTTTTTGAGAGGGAGGTATATTAAAATTGCTGCTCAACTCTTCCCATGAGAGTATCCTTCTATTCTCAAGTATATCAATGATGAGAGATATGCCTTTACTATGCCAATTTTTGGCAGAGTAGCACTGTGTAAGAGAAAGAAGTTTATTATTGAGGTATACTTCCCACCATATAGATCTGTCCATAATTGAATAGTAAGGTTCTTCCCAATGGCATGTATAGAACAAAGGAAAGTTCTGACATGTCTCCATGCTTTCCACAATGTAGAGAATACTTTAGATCATGTGACCTTCACCTCAAAGTCCCCATTAATATATCAATAATAGGGTCATTGTTCCAAGATTTACCCCTTTTAATGGTGGCATTGGCAATATTATTTCTAACAAGTATTTTCCATGGCTCGTTGCCTGAAAATTCTTTGATGATCCATTTGGATGCCAAGACCATACCTTGCTTTTTGAGGTCTTTAATCCCCAAACCTCCCTGAGATTTAGGTGTGCAACACCAATTCTATTTGACATTGTGTCTTTTTCCTATTGCCAATGTGATTTGACCACAACACATCTCTAAGGATTTTTTCCAATTTGTTATTTTGGTAGTTAGAAAACAACCTTGTAGAAGCATAGTATATAACATGAGATGCCAATACCTTTTGTACCATTTTTACCATACCTTCTAATGATAACATGTGAGTTTTCCATTTCAAATGCTTTTTCTCAATTTTTATAAATATCCAATTCCACATATCATGAAGAGAAAGATCAGGGGAAAATGGTATGCCCATGTATCTGACAATGGAGTTGGGCTAGACCATTTCCATTCTTTGTGACTGAGCCAAGGAGGAGGGGTGTTAGTCCACCCAAGGATAACAGACTTATGAGGAGATATTTTAGCTCCAGAAGCAGTACAAAAGAGTTGGATTCTAGTCACCACTCTGTCAAAGTTTTGTTCTGAGAGGTCCACAAAGAGAGCAGTGTCATCAACAAACTGTTCAAGGAACAAGTTGTCGTTATTAGGTAGGGAAATACCTTTGATTGGAGGTCCAAATTTGGTGGCTTTCAGAATATAGGTCATTGCATCAACATCAATCACATAGAGGGAAGGAGCAAGAGGGAATCCTTTCCTGATGGATCTAGCAAGGGGGATAGGTTCTGAATAATCTCCATTAACTTCTATAATAGTATTAGAATCCTTGAACAACACTTTAACCCATCTGAAAAAGAAATCTGGGAACCCCAACTTTTCTAACATAACCAGAACAAAGTGCCATTCAATCCTATCATAAGCCTTTTCAAAATCAAGAAGTATCATAACAACATTTTGTTTTGTATTCTTGGTCCAGTGCATAGCCTCCCAACTAGTGATAAGGTTTTCAAAAATATATCTGCCTTTAATGAAGCTTGTTTGAGTGACTGAAATGATATCATTAAGTACTTCAGAGACCCTTTTAGCTAATAATTTAGCTATCACTTTGTATGACATATTTGATAGGGTAGCTGGTCTCCAATTCTTCACTTGGGTTCTGTCTCCTTCTTTTGGGAGGAGTTTAATTAATCCTCTATTTATATTATTCCCCAAAGTCCCTACATCAAAGGCATATTTGTATAGGTCAAAGAGTTCATCTGATATTCGCTCTTTATTAGCTTTGTAGAATTCAATAGGTAAGCCATCAATTCTGGGTGATTTCCCATTGGCTAGGGCCCCAATGACATTCTCAATTTATTGAATGGAGATTTCCTTGCTTAAGCTGCTATATTTCTCCTTGTTAATTTTACTTGGGATGATGCTTGTACATTGTGACATACAGAGGAAATTCCCTTTGTTATGTTCAGAGTTGAATAGATTTTTGTAGAATTCCACAAATGTGTCCATAATAGTATTATTGTCACTCCTAAGTCCATCTGTCGTCTGTATACCAATAATAGTTTATCTGCTTTTTTTTTCTCTAATAATATTGAAAAATATTTTGTGCCTCTATCTCCTTCTTTAATCCAGTTGGCCTTGGCCCTAATATTTTGTCCCTGGTTTTTGTACTATTGTATGTATCTCATTTGTCCCTTAGTGGCAATCAACTCTTTTTCCACATTCACATTGTCTCCCTTATCTTGTAGTTCCTTTTCAATATTGATAAGTCTGGAATTGAGATTCTTCTCTTTGAAATTTTTATCTTTACCTTCTTTAGTTCCAATGGTTTGAGAGGTAGTTTTCCATGCCTTGACAAGCTTATCCCATATAGTAATAGGTGTGGAGTCCGCAGACCCGAATTTAGAAAGGATGGTCACCATCCTCAGAGAACCCAAGTGATCCTCCACATGTGAGTCTTCCTAATCCTATTTCTCCTTATATTCCTTCAAGTGTGACATGTGTTTTATTTCCATCTTCCATTCCTACTTATCATAGTGTCCCTTTCTCATATTCAACCATTCCTTCAATTTCCAATAATGTTGCTAACATTTCTCAAATTTCTCCTCCTACTGTTCTTTCTACCGATCCTACCATTAATTGCTTGGCTCAAATTGTGTCTTCTTTGCAATAAAATACTTCATCCATGAATCAATCCAAGTTAAACATTCCTACTTGTGACATTACTAGTCCCTTGTTTTTGGACATTATCCATGCTGTTATCCCGCAATATATGGAGATTCCTTATCTTGACACTTATAATGGTAAGGGTGATCCAGTGACTCATGTTAAAACTTTCAAAACCTTGTGTAGTATTTTCTCTCATGAACATAGGTTCATGGAAAATTTGTTTAATAGAACCTTTCAAGACAAATCCTTGCAATGGTATTGTTCCTTGCCTCTTTATTCAATTGATTCCATCCAAAAAATTGCTAATGCTTTCATTGAACAATTTCAAAACAACAATAGTCCTAAAATCTCTCTAACTAATTTAATGCATTGTAAACAAGGTGTTAAAGAAATTTTTTGTGATTTTATTGGTAGATTTAAGAATGTTCATGCTCATATTTCTTATCCTGTACCTGATATTGATTTGCAATATATTTTTATTTCTAATTTACAAAGTAACATTAGAGATAAGATACTTCTTTCTAAATTCTCTTCTTTTCCACAATTGTGTGCAGTGCTTCATCATTATCAACTTTAAGTGAGTCAATTTAAGAGAAATACTCCAATGGATCCTGTTTCTATTGATAAGAGTGATGTCGCATCCAATTTCAACAAGTTTCAAAAATCGAACAACTACATCAAAATCAACAAATCATCCAACAATTTTGATGAACAAGTGACAACATCCAAAGGTGTGGCTCCTTTATCGTCTATTTTTAAAACCTTCTCGTAATTATACTCATCTTTCTGAATATTTTCTTAATGTGATGTTGAAGTCAAATAATGCTAATATGATAACAATTCCTCTTAATTACTTATTAATTAAAGTTAGAGTAATCACTTATTAATTAAATCATGTTGATTTAATTAGTTAAGTTGTTTTATTACTATTTAGTGCTTAAGCTTTCTCTTAGGTGCATTAATAATTAATTCTTTTATTAATTATTAATGTACAACCTAGCTTTTACCTTTTAGGGTTTCATTCACCTTTTTAAGGTTGAACTTTGTAATCATTGTTAAGCAATTTCAAATATTTTTTTGCTCTAGTTTTTTTGAGTTTCTCTGAGCTTTTGAGTTCTTAAGATTTTTCCTTCTTTATGCTTTCTTCTTGTAATAGGTATTTTGCATGCACTTGTTCTTGGGCGTAATCAGATTAGTATTTCTTAGATCCTTCATGGTATCAGAGCCCCTCTACTGCTGCCTATTCTAGAGTGTTTGAAGCATGTTTTCGAAGGAGAAAATCTCAGCTTTTTTGAGGTTTTTATCTTCAATCTATGGGTGACATTTTATTTGGAGCATTTTGGGCCCAAACAGACTTCACCATCACGTTTAGAAGGCCTGGGAAACTAAAATTTCATATAAATTTTGTCCATTTTGGACACAGTTGAAATTTGGGCCCTATTTTTTGCATTCACAGCCCTTGACACGCTTTATGAGGCAAAAATTTGCCTCGGTTTCCATACCACCTCATTTGTGCACTGCCTTGATTTCCATTCTGCCTCAAATTCTATGCTGCCTCGGTTTCCATGCCACCTCAATTTCTGTGTCATCCATGGAGGAGAGGGAAAATGACAGCTCTATTTTTTAAAACAAAAAATGTAAAGTTTTTTTTATGTTTTTTTCTTTAATAAAAAAAAAATCATGTTTTTTTAAGATTTTTTTTAGAAAATAAAAAAAATATATAAATGTTTTTTGTGTTTTTTTTCTTAAAAAAATATGCTTTTTTTAAAGTTTTTTTTTTCAAAAAATACATGTTTTTTAATTGTTTTTTTTTCCCAAAAAACAATTGCTATTTTTATTATTTTTTTCATTAAAAAAATAATATTTTTTTTCTGCCATTTTGGTGTGAAATTTGGAGGCAGTCATTTTTTGGAGGTTTTTCGCCAGTTTGGCCAGGCTTCGCCATTTGTTGCTTGAGGTTCTTTCAGATCATTTGGTTTTGACTTACTGGTGGTTTTTTGCTCATATTTGGAGCAAACGGAGGCCGATTTTCAACTTCCTTATATAGCCGGAAAGCTCTTTTTGAGATGGATGCCTTTCTAGAGGTTAGATTTTTTGATTTTCCATCTTGTAGGGTTTTTTTCCTGTCAAAGTCAGCGATCTATTTTGCACTCCGGGAGCAATATCTTGCTCTTCTGGACTTCATTTTTCAACTTCCACATGGTGTCAGAAAGATAATTCCATTCTCTTTCTTCTTTTATTGGTCTCACACCCATTTTATGCTCCTTGTATCTATGTATTCAATTTTTTTTCTTTATGGCACTCTGGTAGATATCTTGTATGTTTCAATTCCTGGGATCGTTTCCTTTTCTGAACATTGTATACATCTTTTTTCTGTAGCTTGTTATGCAAATGCACTGAGATAAAGTGTCGTCTGATGCATTCTTGGGATTCTATTGTACTCACACTACATTATAAAGTGCTATGGGGGATTTTATGTTTTCTTTATTTTCCATCTACCTTTGTCAAGTGAGTGTCCCTTGCACGACATTAGCCTCATGCGTGTCAGCGACTGATCATCCTTGACACATACTTTATTTGTGCTTATACATTCTTCATTATGCAGTGTTTCTTGGAAATATGTTTCAGTGTACCTATCATACCTCTCCCTGCTCAACATTATGGGGGTTATATCCTGTTGCTTCTAATGCTTCCCTGGTTCGATGGAGTGATCTATGTATTTACTATTTGTTCCTATGTACTAGGAAGATGCAGTGGCCGGGTACCTATGCATTTCGGTGAGATGGATCATTTACCATATAGACACTCTTCTTTCATTCCTATTTTGGAGGCATTCTTCCATCTTTGATTGATCAACTCTTCAGGCTTTGTTTACAGTCTTCTCTACCTGATCATGTTCTATTACAGTGGAGGTTCCAACAGTTACTTTTCCACAGTGTTTGCAGCTTCTTCCTTCAGAGGTGTTCTACATGTTCCTTCTTTATTCCTATTTTCTGGGACATTCTATAGTTTGGAGGCTTCTTTAGTCCTTCTCTAGGCTTCATCTCTTTTTGGAGTAGGGTTTTTCCCATGTGGTTTTCTCTATTTCTCCTCTTTATAGAGATTTTTGTACTTGGGTACTTGATTAGGCCTTGTTATTGAGACCCATTTTTCCTACTTTCATAGCTGTGCTAGGTTAGCTTACCTCCTGAGCTTCGCTTAAGGGGGGGGTGTTAGAGTAATCACTTATTAATTAAATCATGTTGATTTAATTAGTTAAGTTGTTTGATTACTCTTTAGTGCTTAAGATTTCTCTTAGGTGCATTAATAATTAATTATTAATGTGCAACCTAGCTTTTACCTTTTAGGGTTTTGTTCACCTTTTTAAGGTTGAACTTTGTAACTATTGTTAAGAAATTTAGAATACTTTTTTCCTCTACTTTTTTCAAGTTTCTGTGAGCTTCTAAGTTCTTAAGTTTTTTCCTTATGCTTTCTTCCCGTAACAAGTATTTTGCATGCAATTTTTCTTAGGCGTAATCAGATCAGTATTTCTCAAATCCTTCAGATTTAAGAATGTGCATGCTCATATTTCTTATCCTATACCTGATATTGATTTGCAATGAATTTTTATTGCTAATTTACAAAGTAACATTTGAGATAAGATACTTCTTTCTAAATTCTCCTCTTTTCCACAAATGTGTGCAGTGCTTCATTATTATCAACTTTAAGTGAGTCAATTTAAGAGAAACACTCCATTGGATCCTGTTTTTGTTGATAAGAGTGATTCCACATCCAATTTCAACAAGTTTCAAAAATCAAACAACTACATCAAAATCAACAAATCATCCAACAATTTTGATGAACAAGTGACAACAAAATTCAAAGGTGTGCCTCCTTTATCATCTATTTTTAAACCTTCTCATAATTATACTCATCTTTTTGAATCTTTTCTTAATGTGATGTTGAAGTTAATTAATGCTAATATGTTAACAATTCCTCCTATCAAACCAATTAACACATATAAACCTCAATCCAAATACTTTGATCCCAAATCTTTTTTCCAATTTCACTACCATCCTGGTCATGATACTAAAAATTATTTCTGCTTGAAATCTGTTATCCAAGATCTCATTGATTCTAAGGCTATATCTATTGATGGTGACCATGATCAAGGAAATAAATTTGCGGCACCTCCTAACCAAAACTTTCAAGTCTGCACTAATCCTTTTCCATCTCATCCTTGCATTATCTTTGACCCTCCTGAGGAAATTAAAGCACTTGATGGTCCTCTCTACATTTTTTCAAATGTTAATGAACTTCCTACACATGACGCCCTTGTTCATCCCACTTGTATGGTGAATGCAATAACTGAAGACCATATTTATAGTAAACAATTGCAAAAAGATTTTAATGATAAATCTGATGTTATGATTCAAACTTGCAATGTTATCCGTGATCCTTCCCATGGTTCCATTTAATTTCCTATTGAAGTCGGTGGTAACAATTTAGATGTTACCTTTATTGTCATTCCAACTTATGATCAATTTCAAGTCAAACTTGGCTTTCCATGGATTTCCTCCATGCAAGTTGTGGCTTCTCCTCTTCATAAATTTTTTAACTTTCCTCATAATGGAGAAATCATGATTTTTAACCATAGTCTTTATACACCTTCATGCGTCACAACTCGATTTACCTTGATTTATTTTGGAATTCTATGCATCAACCAACTCAAATCCATCTTGACCATATATTTAGATCATACCAAGCCTACAAGGTTCAAAATATTTATGAAATTATAAAACCTAAAGATATTCCATCTCTTTTCCCTAGATGTGGACTTATTCCTACACCACCCTATACCTCCTCTTCCTATTTCTTATACACATACCTCTCAACCCATCTCTCAACCTAGTGTGGTTCCTTCCATTCTTCCTCCTAAAGAATAAAATGATTCAATGTTAATTGATCCTTTTACAACTTAAATTTCTAGCAAAACCAAATGTAACCATCATGCTTGTGATCATCATCACAAGCATATTTCTAGAGCCTGTAAACGTGATTCCCAAAACATTGCTTCACCTCATACACCTCATGCTTCAGTTTCCTTTGACCAACCCATGCTTGAGCCAATGGAGGAAGTGCATTTAAATAAAATAAAGATGAACAAACATGACAATGCAATTCGTATCTTGGATTATATTAATTTTAATCTAGATGAAGAAGATACTCTTGATGATGATATTATTTATTCTAACAATGATATTCATGCTAGTGATTCTAATGACATGTATGAGACTATTGAGATTGATCATGATTTACCAACTATGCTTTAAGAATAGTTATCTATCACTCCTAGTAACAAACACAATGTCCTATCTTCACAACACGGTCCTTGTTTGGAATTGGCTATTGTTCCATTTGTTGTGTTTGATGTTTCTCCTCTTGTGAGTTTCCCACCTTCCCTACACACTATGGACTGAGATGTTGGGGGCAGGTAATCCTCTTGACTATCTCCTCTTGTGTGGTGAATTTTTCTTTTCTTTTTTATTTTCCTATTTGTCATGATGTGCTTCCCCTATGTTGTGCTTCTTATTTCATGTTTTGTTTAGATTTATTTAAACAAACCTTGTTTCTCTTTTGGCCCAAGGTGATAAAAAAATCACAATGTCGTACATATTCTTCTATTTTTTATCTCACTTTTTTTATGTGTTGTTACATATTATGTTATGCATGTGCCATTGTTTATAAATGTTCCTTTGCGTTGTCTGTTTGGGATGATACAAAATGGTAGCTACCTATTCTTTTTGGTCTTTGTGATGCTAGCTCAAAATGATTCTCCTTTGTAACTCTTACATGCCTTTCTTCCATTGCACTTGTAGTTCTACTTCCTATAGGGAATGATTACAATTCATTTTTTATATAATTATGATATACATGAGTTATCTGATTTTTCCTTTCTTGGGGGCATTTAATAGTGGAAATATTTCTTGTGGATGCATGTATGCTCTATTAAAGTAATTGATCCTATTAAGGCATTTACAATGGATTTAACATGGGACATACACTTTTCTTTGTGTTTCACATTTTCACACACACACACACACACACACACACACACACACAAAGAGAGAGAGAGAGAGAGAGAGAGAGAGAGAGAGAGAGAGAGAGATCTTTTTTGGTGGATTCTTAGACTCATCCCCATTATTTATTTGATCCTTAGACTGATCATGCATGCTTGGTCCTTTGACTAACCACCCTTATTTTTATCCCTAGGGAAGATTACATTTCCTTATGACTGATTGTTCTATTTTTTGATCCATTATTCGAACTAGAATAATACAAATTTCTAGACTTGTCAATTCCATTATTTGCAAGATTTTCCATGTGTGGTTCACAATAAGACACTCTTATTAGGGTCTCTCTCTTTCTCTCTCATGATGCCTCTCTTATTGTGGTTTTGGTTTTGATGAGGACTTAAGTCACTTGGGGGATTGATGTTTCTTTTGTTAGTAATAACTAAGAGGGGGGGGGGGGGGGGGGGTTGAATCAGTGGCCTCAAAAATTTATCCTTTAAACTTTAACCACCAATCAATAAACCTCAGATTATTAAGTCCCTACAAGATGCATGACATGAAATACTTATAATAATTAACTGTCTGTCGGTTTACCTTGTTTGTCCTTATTCTCCTTGATAACCGATAAGCAGTAAAACTATTTACCGATACTCAGTAAATATACAGAGTATACCAATCAATCCAGAAATGCACATGTGAAATGTAAAATAGTAAAGTAATAAACCATACACACATAACACATAGATTTTAATGTGGAAACCCTATTAAGGGAAAAACCACTGGGATCGGTACCCCAAATGTTCACTCTTCTGAAGTGAGCCCTGTTAGGATCCAACCCTATTAAAGGTTACAAACACACTATTAAGTGTGACCTTGTTAGAGGATTTTATACATAGAGGTTTTCACATAGTATTTGGCATCTATTTTTCTACCATCCTTGAATCAACCTCTTTCTTAGACTGTCAATAGGCTTTAGGAAAATATTGCTACCATCATTGAATCAACCTTCTTCTTAGGCTGTCAATAGGCTTTATGCAATTTCAATGCTACTTTCATGAATCAACCTTTTTGGCAATCTGTTTGGATATACCTCAATTATAGAAGATGGTTAAGTCCTACTCTATTAAGAAACTTGATGCTTCAATGGTTAAAATGAAACACAATGACCTATTTCTAATGCAACTTGAATTGTAGATTTTTAGATCTATTTAAGTACAATACCTCTCTGATCAATGTATCAATTCAATTCTTTGTGCTCCACACTTTCTACTTTGTGATGCTGTGCTTCACTGTTCGTCGGTGTCTGCAGAATTCTCTATCTCTCCTTCAACTCGATTGATCAGGACTGTATGAAGTTATCCTTCACCAGTTTCTCTTCAACATCCTCTTTCTATTCGCTCTCCTTCCCATGTATTTGATTGCTTATGCTTGTCTCTTATATAGACATGATATTTCTTAATTCTTGATTCTTGGCGTGAAAAATAATCTAGCCAATCTGATTTATGGATTTAACTCCTGATTTATCTCATAGTTATCTTCTTGCCAACTGTACAAATATTATTTAAATCAATTACTTAACTCTGGTTGAATAAAACAAATAAAACATCCAATTAAGTCTATCCTTAAGCTCTGCCAACTAGATATTTTGTCAATTTCTGAACTCTCTATTCTGTTGGTCAATTCTGCAGTTAGTCATCAGTGACAACTACCAGTTCTGTCGGTGTGACTCTAGTTAGCTTTGAGATCTCCGTCCATTGGGAATCCTTGGATTTTACTCATCGGGTATCACTATGATTTTTCTTCATCAGGCAACACTATCTTCTGCTCGTCGGGCATCACTGTGACTTTTTCTTTGCCTTTACCGATGGTGTGCACTCCGTCGGTGTTGTCTGTCACTTAGTGAATACTTGAATTTTATGCATTGCTAAAAGCATAATCTCTATTCCATTGATTCTCTAAAGTCTTTGGCATTATGTACATGACCGTACAGATGATATCAAGTTGACATCAATGAAAATACAAACCATTAACTGATTTAATGTCTTGCATCATCTTCAACTTA
>MU224119.1:3161100-3171987 GCA_018584345.1 Thuja plicata
CTATGCTTCATGGTGTTTGGAATCCATTTCCATTGATGTCAAAGGGGGAGTATTAGTAAGGGGAGCATATACTCTGGGGGAGTATATAGTCATGAAAATAAAAACATAGTTAGAAGAGAAGCATCAGTGAAGAGGAACCCTTGATGAGGATATTGAGAAGATTGTAAAAAGAAAGGAATCACTTTTGGATTGATGGTGTTTTTTCATATGTTTCCGTCAATGTCAAAGGGGGAGATTTTTGGAGATTTTCTTCTATGCAAATTGTTGATTGTATGTTTGTCATTGATGACAACATATATATATATATATATATATATATATATATATATAACGATGTTCTATATGAAATTATCAGTACATATGTTTTGGAGCCTTGCGTGTTTATTTCCATGCTGTAGACATGTTCTGGTTTCTATGTGCATTCACACAGAGTCAAATATGCAGTTTCAGTTGAGTTATGTTAATCAGTTTTGGCAGTTATAGTTTCTGAAGATCATCTGTGAAGAGCCGATGTAATTACATTGTTTCTTGAGTTGCGCCTATCTTTGGGATATGCATGTTTGAATTCATGTTTAGTTATGAGTTAATGATAATTATATAAAGGCGCTAAACATGTTTCAATAGTAGCGTGATGATTGAGTCAATTTGGTAGAGTTGACTATGTGAAGCGTCATGTCTATTCAGTTTTAGTTGTGTGGTTCTAATCAGGTTGCGTGCTTGATTTGGCTGACTAAAGAAGTATTGAAGGGACTCCTAAAGCTGACTAAAATCACATATTTTAGGGAAGATACTTATAGTAGTTCATTTGTTGAACGCTAAAGTGTGAATGATAAGAGGAGAGATAGAAAAAGTATAGAACATAATGTCTATTATTTTGGGACAGTAAAGACATTTAATTCATCAAGAAAATTTCTATGTGAAGAAGAAGTGAAAGTTTAAAATACACTGGAACTGATCCAGACATCAGGTCTACTTAAATAGTTCAATTATCAGATATAGGGCATATCTGTTTTACTAAAGGTTGCAAACTTCATCATTTTAGCAGTGAGCTTTTTGGACAGTGAGTCCACTCCCGTAACAGGGTTATTTTTAAAAGACTCCTAACAAGGTCAGACCCTTAACCAAGTCACTATACTTATTGTATTGTAAAGAACAACTCCTAACAGGGTTGCAAGATCTTCTAACAGGGATAATTATACTCAAGTACAGTTCTTTGTGGGTGCTAATTCCCACCGGGGTTTTTACCTATTTGGTTTCCCTGTAACCAAAATTTTTGTGTACTATCTTGTGTTATCTGAATGTGTTAATGATACATATTGTTCTATAATTAATTGAAGAAAAGAATTAAATGAGCTGATAATTGATTCACCCCCCTCTCAGTTATCCTTTGGTACTATTCAACACCTAGACCTTTTCACCTTCCAAGGATGGATGATACCCCTATGTGAGAACCTCTTTAGAGAATTTTAGACCACCTTGTTGGTTTTTTTCTCTTGGCTTTGAGTGTTTGGTGACACTTGTGTGGTCCAAGTGCATGGATGCCTTGGAAATGATGGTTGTGTTCTTATTTGTCTTAGCATCATATATTGTATGTATATACTAATTCATGATTGTATGAGGTGTTGATTTATCCTTGAGTGGCTTGTTTCTTGCGTGGCCCTCCTTGGGAAGTGTCACTTTTTGGTGTCCATGCATGGCCTTGTGTGCCTATAGTTGGACTCCTTGTGGAGTGTGGTGTACTATATATTCTAATGATTTTTTCACTAATAAGAGATTAAATTAAATGATTCATGTTGGTTATATGTGGTATCTTATTTATTGCATTTTTATGCATTCCACTTGTAGAGAGATGGTTATGCACCCTAGTAAATTATGAAAGAGACATTATTTGGTAATGAGAAGTGTGATTACTTATTGAAATAAATCATCTGGGTTAATGAATTATGTCCCCAAATTGCATGGTTCTTAACCTTTTTGTAAAATTTATGTTATTGTGAAGCATCTTGTGGGATTGTCGCTTAATTAGAAGCATATGAATTCAGCATGTTGTCTTTGTGATCCTACATCTACCTTGCATTGAGAGCAATGAAGCTATTGTGATAGTGAGAGTATCCATCACTTGTGTGACATTTGATATTGTTATCATAACCTTGTGAGCGGGGTTGTGATGTATTATTTTAGTTAGTTATAATGACCCATGTTGTGATTTATATATACCCTTGATGTGGGAAGAACCTATGTGGTTATTGGCCAATATTTTCTTGTTGCATCATTTTGTATTGAACTTGGTGTGAGCATGTTGAGTTCCCTTGTAAAAGATCAACTGACGTGTTGAATACTTGTGTGTGTATCACCTTATGGATGCAATTAACTCCTTGAGTTTTGTTCTCTTGGTGATCCTTCTTCATGCTTTCTGTATGTGTTGGTGGGTGTTCTTAATCCCTTCTTTGATCAGAACCTTGCATCTAAAATGGTAAGGAATATGAATTAAGAAAAGACATGTTGCATTGACATAAATTATAGTGATGCATATGATTGGGATCATTGATGGTTCAATGTTTTGTGTGTGCGAGTAGGTTCTCTAATGCTTCTAAGATGTTGTGCTCCTCAATACCTCATAGAAGTTACTCCCTCTTATGTGACTATTATTGGTCACAATATTTTGTGAATGTATTTCATGATTGGTAATTTATTTTATTTCTTGGTGGATCTTTCCACTTGTTGTGTGGGATAACATTTTGGTATTTCTTATGCTTGGAATAGTCACCGAAACTTCTCTAGATATCTATTTGTGGCATTCATTGTTAGGATTATAAGACAAAGATCTAATAGTTACATAAAAATATAACCAATAATGAAACGAAATAAAACACACAAAAGTATAACAAGAAGACACAAATTTAACATGGTTCACCCAATCTTGGGCTATGTCTATCAAACAGAGAGTCCAATATTATTATCCACTAATTTCAACTGATTACAACTAGCAATCCCTTACAATGCAATACTGTTGCAAATGCTACAATAGTTCTTCACTCTAACAAGCCATAACCCTAACACCATTTTCCTTATAAAAAACCTTATCCCAAAAACTTGCTTGACAGTTCAACCTAGGGAAATGTTTGATGAGTCAACCTAGGGAAATGGTTGATGAGTCAACCCAAAATAATGCTTGATGAGTTAACCATTTTTTTTTGGGTTGTTGCCCCGAACTCCATGAATTGCACAAAAGTGTACAATACTTGCCCGATCAGTCACCAAAAATCAACAATCTCCCACTTGGAGACTGATCAAGATCCACACTAAATAATCTCCCACTTGGAGACTAATCCTATAGCATTACCGCTACCCCTGTAGCTCCCAATGGAAAGAAACACATTGGACTCTGTTGTTCTATTTTATTGTTTTAGTTTTGAAGACTAACTGAAGATGATGAGGAGTTAAACTTCTCTGTTGTCACTACCTTTGTAAACATATCTGCTAGATTTTTGTCTGTATGTATCTTTTCCAGCCTTAACTGTGCATCATCCAATACTGACCAAATGAAGTGATACCTCAAATTTATGTGTTTTTTCTTTGAATGCAAGGCAAAATTCTTGGGAAGATGAATGAAACTATGGATATTTTTAAATAGATGATTGTTAACCTATGTTTTCCCAATTGTTCCATGAAGGATTGCATCCATATAATCTTGTTTCTTACCTCTGTTATAGCTACATACTCAGCCTCTATGGTGGATAAAGAAACTACCTTTACAACCTAGAGATCTAACTCACCACTCTCCCACTGACAGTAAAAACATATCCTATTGAACTCCTCCTAGTATCAATGTCTCCTCCCAAATCCGAGTCAAAATATCCTTTTAAATCAATACTAGAGCCCCCAAAACATAATTTTTTTTTGGATGTACCTCTCAAGTATCTGAGAATCCATTTAACTGCATTCCAATGCTCAGATCCAGGATGACTCATATATCTGTTAGCAACTCCTACTGAATGTGCAATATCAGGTCTAGTGCATACCATGACATACATTAAAATACCTACAACTGAAGAATAGGGTACCTTTGAAATTTTTTCCTCTATCTCTTGTGTCTTTGGAACCATCTCCTTAGTCAATTTCAAATGACTAGGAAAAGGTGTGTTGACAACTTTTGCATTCTCCATGGAGAATCTTTGTAACACCTTTTCAACATAATCAGCCTGAGATAGAGTCATTTTTTTGTTCTTCCTATCTCTACAAATTTGCATACCAAGGATTTTTTTGGTGCCCCCAAATCCTTCATAGAAAATTATTTTGCTAATTATTGTTTTAAATCTCTTATGTGATCCATGCTAGACCCAGCTACAAGCATATCATCAACATATAAAAATAAAATAATGTAGCTGTCATTATCCAACCTCTTAAAATAAGTACAATGGTCAAAATCACACCTGCTGAAGCCGTGCTCAACCATAAAACTATCAAATTTTAAATACCATTTCCGTGGTGCTTGTTTCAAGCCATATAAACTCTACTTTAATTTTTACAAAAAATTCTCCTTACTTGTGACCTCAAATCCTTGGGGTTGTTCCATATATATCTCCTCCTACAAATCACCATGGAGAAAGGAAATTTTCATATCTAGTTGTTCTAAATGCAAATATTCAACAACCACAATACTTAAAACAGTACGAATAGAAGTCATTTTTACAATGGGAGAAAAGATATCATCAAAATCAATGCCCTTTTTATGTGCAAATCCCTTTACAACTAACCAAGATTTGAATATTTTCTTATCTCTATCCTCTTTCAGCCTTTAAACCCATTTGTTCTATAAAGCCTTTTTACCTGCAGACAACTTGCATAATTCCCAAGCCTAATTTTCCAGCAAGGAATCCATTTATTCTGTCATTCCACACTCCCATTAAACCTGGGTATCCAGCTGCATAGCTTCATCATAACATTATGGCTCACCAACATCAGTAATAAAATAAAATACAAAGAGGGAGAAAACCTGCTAGGAGGTCTACTTAGCATTGAAGATCATCTAACATTCATTGGAGTTTATGGTATTTTTTTTTCTATTGTTGTGGATCATGAGGAACCACTGGAACATCATATTTAGGAGTATCATCCAACACTACATAATCATTTCTTTCTTCTCATGCTATTGCAAATGATCTTCGTACAATACTTTCTCATTGAATATGACATCCTTGATTCTCACAATTTTACGTTTCTCAAAATCCCAAAGTCTATAACCTAACTCATCAATTCCATATCCAACAAATACAAATTTATTTGATTTAGCTTCCAACTTGGTTCTATTTTCAGAATCTATATGAGAAAATGCTTCACAACCAAAGGTTATGAGAAAACAATAAATCACCTTCTTACCAATCCATGCTTCCTCTGGAATACCATAACCCAAAGGATTAGAGGGACCTCTATTAATTAAATAAACATCAATGTTTACATCCTGTTCCCACATGTTTTAGGGAAGCCCAAAATGCAACCTCATAGTCCTTGTATGCTCCAATATTGTCCTATTCATGTGTTTAACCACTCCATTTTCTTGTAGAGTCCTTGGAACTATTTTCTACCTACGGATACCATTAGAGGAACAATAATATTTAAATTAATTTCTGAAATATTCACCAGTATTATCAGATCTAAGATGTTTTATTCTTTTACCAGTCTCATTCTCAACTAAGCTTTTTCATTTTTTTAAATTTTCAAATACATCAGATTTCTGCCTTAGGAAATAAATCCATGCTTTCCTAGTTTCATAATCAATGAATGTAACATACTACAGAGATCCACCAAGGGAAGATACCCAAAATGGTCACCATACATCTATATGCACAAGCTTCAATTTATCATGTTTCTTTTCCTTCCCAATCTTTAGAAAACTAACTCTCTTTTACTTTCCATACACACAAATTTCATAGAAATCCATATTGACACATTTTAGACCTGGTAATAATTTCTTTTAATGAAGTAATTTCATACCTTTTTCACTCATGTTCCCAAGTCTGCTGTGCCATAGTGCTATTTTAGAATCCACAATTACTGTTTGATGTTCTTCCTGTTCATCTACAACTATTGTTCCTGCACATTGAATTTTCTCTATAAAAATTAAAGTATATGAAACATTATGAATTGTACAAAGATATAAGGAGCCTAGTTTCACACCTTTTTATAATACTAAGTAACCTTTTGAAACCTTCCATTTTTTATCATTAATAGTAACTGTGCAACCTTCATCACCTAGCTAGCCTTGGAATGTGCCTTACCTCTTGTAGTAGCCAATGATTCCCATTTTTCAACTTAAACCTAATTCCTCTGTTCCCAACAATCTGACATGGTTTATCATCTCCAAAATAAACCATCCCAAAATCCCCTTGGACATGATCAAGAAAGTAACTTCTATGGGGTGTAGCATGAAATGAAGCCCCTAAATCTAAAACCCATAAATCATCTGCATTTTCTAATGAAAGAAGCAAAACATCTTCTTCAGATTTATTACTTACCACATTCGCCTCATTATTGACTTCTTGTTTTTATCCTTCTTTATTCTTCCAAGACCAACAATATTTCTTATTATGACTTGGTTTTCCATAGTACCAACAATCATTTGATCCTCTTGATTGAGACCTCTTTCCCTTTGATTTTCCTCATGATTTCCCACAATTTCAAGAACTGTGTCCTCTATCTCTTGATTTGCCTCTACTTTATGCATTCAACACACTACATGTTGTGGATCCACCTGAGCTTTTCCTACAAATTTCCTCTCTCAGAATAACACCAACAACATCATTAAAATTTAGGGTATTTAAACCATAAATAGAGTTACTAACACCCATTACCAAGCCATTCCAACTTTCAAGAAAAGAACAAAAAATAAAAAAGCCCTAATTTATTCATCAAAATTGACATTAACATAAGATAATTGACTGGTAACTATATTAGACTCATTTAAATGATCAACAAAAAACCCACCTTCTACCATCTTCATATTAAATAAACGTTTCATGAGAAATACCTTATTCAAAGAAGAAGGCTTTTCATATAGCTTTGCTAGGGTTTCCATCAACTCTTGAGTTGTCTTCGCTTTTATAATATTAAATGCCACCGATTGTGCCAGACATAAATGAATACTACCAAGTTCCTTCCTCTCCAAAATATACCAATCCTCATCATAAATTCTTGTCAGTTTCTTGGTTTTTCCTCCCAATGGCCGCTATAAATCATTCTGATAGAGATACTCTTCCATTTGCATTTTCCATAACTAAAAGATACGCCCATTAAAATTGTTAACCTTCATCTTTCCCTCATCTTCCATTAATCCCACTCACCTGTGAGACCTACTTGCAGAGGATAACTAAAAAAAACTGGCTCTGATACCACTTGTTAGGATTCAAAGATAGAGATCTAATAGTTACAAGAAAATATAACCAATAATGCAGCAAAATAAAACACACATAAGTAGAACAAGAGAACATAGATTTAATATGGTTCACCCAATCTTGGGCTACGTCCACCAAACATAGAGTCCAATATTATCTAGTAATTTCAACCAATTACAACCGGTGATCCATTACAGCTCAATACCACTACAAATGCTACATAGTTCTTCACTCTAACAAGCCATAACCATAACATAGTTTTTCTTATAGAAAATCCCTAACCCTAAAAATTTCTTAACGAGTCAAGCTAGGGAAATTTTTGACGAGTCAACCTAGGGAAATGGTTGACGAGTCAACCCAAAAATGCTTGACGAGTGAACAATTTTTTTTTGGGCCATTTCTCTGAACCCCATGAATTGTAGAAAAGTGTATAGTACTTTCTTGATCAGTCACCACAAATCAACATTCATCACATTTGATTTATTGTTCAGATTATGTGCATTTTTGGGATTTATTGTTGGAATTAATGATTCCCCCATTTGGGTTTTTCCATTTTATTTCATAGTGGCTATTCCAGATGTTTGATATTGCTGCCCTATTTTGTGTTTTGTGACTCTATCATGTTTGATACAGACCTCTTATAGCATGTGCAAGGGAGAAAATCACAAAGAACCTACTATATTGTACTTGTTGAGTAGTTATAAAGATGTTAATGAGAATTCCTTCTTGTTTAAAATATGAGAGAATCTTGTTTTGTGCATAAAAGAAGTGCAAGTTGATAGTGATGTATAATAAAGTTAACATTAATTGATTTAAATGATGTATTTGATTGTAAATATCCTTAGAATGGATTTTCATAGATGCATTGTGAAATTGATGAGTAAATGTGTACCATGTTAGATAAGACTATAATTGCATGAAATTTTTGTAAATGGTTAAGAACAAATGGATGTTTTCAGTAAGCCTTATTTTAAGCATTAGTAAGAATCATGATATATATATGCTATTTAATGTATATATAAATGTTTATCTTGTATGGTGTTGCTTGAGATTGAATTCTTGCACTGGTTTCTATCATGCATGCTTAGAGAGATTCTTGTTTCTCCCATGATGTGATTTGGAGACCTTGAGTGTTTCCCTTCTTGGCATTGTTATTTTTGATAATTGGGTGTTACTTAGTCCACCTATGTGTTTTGATCTGTATTATGGGTCTTGATGACCATGTCTTTCTACCGCGCTTGCCTCTTATAGAGTGATTATGGAGGTGCTAGATGCACCAATGTTGGGTTTTATTACCGGTGAGTATTCTTTGGGGTTCCTTCGGTTGTGGGAATCCCAAACTCTTCCTAGATTGGCATAGTGTGGGAACAAAGAGAGTCTCCCTTCCCACTCTTGACACACTCATAATTGTACCTCTTTATACATACATACATACATACATACATACGGGTGAACCCACAATAGTGGGTTACACTTTTTTGGAGGAAGCAATTCCTCACAAAATTTGCAAAGTAGGCGGATTGAGAAAGTAATTTCTATAAAAATTAATTTCTATTGAAAGTCCTTGATTAAGGGAAATTACAGTCAATTACTTTCGATAGAAAGTATTTTTGATCCAAACTAATTAGTTTCGATCGAAACTAGTTTCTATTGAAAGTCTCTGATTAGAGGCCATTTGCAAATGCTGACACAAATCTGAAGTTTTCATGGTTTTGGGGATCAAGCGTAGGGCTCAAATGGAATAATAAGGAGACATCCTTTTGCAACACACAAGTACTCTGAATGAGCTTTCTAATGAATATATACTTGACAATTTTTGAATTAATTAGGTCTATATTTTTTGACGTGCATCCAATGTAGGTTTTTATCGAATATAAATCTCCAAGTTTGATGTTCAATGAAAAATAGTAGAAAAGAGAAAAAAAAATTGAAAAATAATAGTGCCCTCCGGCTTTGAGTCTACTTTCTATTAAAAAATAATTTGAATTTCAATAAATACACAACAAGTTATAAGCTATGCAGTCAAGGTATGTCAAAATTAAGGTTTACTCTACTTCAAAAATTCATAAAATATGCAATAATCATGATAATATCTTCAAACCAATTGCATGCCCTCCGTATGGATGTTACAAAACCAAATTCAAAATAATCGCATTAATATCTATTTTAGAAAAAAGTAATGCTTTATGAAGTCAATGTAACTTTTTGAAAATGACGTTTTCAGCAACATAGCAATTTTTGTAGGAGAAAAAAAAATCCTTTCAAATCAATTAAAAAAAAATGAAAAAAAAAATTTAGAATCTAGAAAAAAAATCCTAAAAGACTCTAGTTTACTTCATCTTCTGATTTCAAACAGTTTAACGACAATATGCATCCAAATCTGAAAGTTTTTTCCAAAATGTAGACTTCAATGTCCATTTAGGTAAAAAAGTGTAACCCACTATTGTGGGATAGTACATACATACATACATAACCCGATCGGGTTATGAGACTCATTGAGTTTCTAATAACCCGATCGGGTTATGAGATATTTCTCATGACCCGATCGGGTTATGAGAAACATAACAAAAACATAACATCCCGCGGCTTAGGCCATTTTTTAATGCCTAAACCATAGAGCATAAGTGTGGAGGAGGTTAAACAGTAGCAAAACCCGATCGTGTTTTGTAAAAAAACATGATTTAATCGATATTTTCAACCAATGGCGCCCCGTAACAAAGGTAAGTTTGTTTGTTTTTGTTGGTTTTTTGCAATTGTAATCAAATTAGGTTATTTTATTGATTTTTTTGTTTTCTTTTATTAATTTCATTCCAGATTCATCAAACAACCCAAAAAGATGAAAATGAAATGAAAGACCACCCCCCATAGAAGCACCATCATTGCCACCTGTAAACCCTCAACAACCCTCGCCACCCATAAACCCTCAACCACAATCTCCACCTGTAAACCCTCCACAAAATTCTCCTCCTCCATAACCATTGCCACCTGTACGCCCTCCACATGTGTCATTAGGTCATGTAGATGCATCACAAGAAAATCTTGTGCAACGCCTTAACCAAAATAGTGCATAAATTAATATATTGGTCAATAGGTTGAAGGCTTCTGGTCTTCAACATCACTCTACCCTCACCACTACATTAGAAAAAATGTCCAATAGTGCAAATCAGGTGTCTCAAGAGGTGACAAAATGGGGTTCATGGAGGGATAGGTGTCATACATTTTATGTTGATGGTTTATCCTATGAGGATGTGAAAAGAAAAGGCATAGAAAAACATGACATATGTGCCCTTTTCACTGATCCTAATACTAGAAATTCCCTAGAAGTTAATACAAAATGATTTCCTATACATTGGTGTGTTCATAGGGGGTTGAAATCAGCTTTTTGGGATAGGTGGTACATGGTATTTGACCAACCACCTTGTAATAATAATGAGGTTCCTTTATATTTTTTGAGGAAGCTATACTGTGAGTTTATCATTGGTGAGAAGCCAAATTA
>MU224119.1:3226270-3244563 GCA_018584345.1 Thuja plicata
TTCTGGGTTACCAAGTTCTTGTGTTATGAGTTATTTATTTCATTGTGTGAATGCTATTTGATATTACATTAGATTCATATATGTATGAATGTGGATCAGTTTGTTTTAAGTGTTTAAATTTGAAGATTTGATTCACCCCCCCTCTCAGTATCGTGCTTTCCCATTATTGTATTTCCAACACTAACTATAGGAAAAACACTATATACACAACCTACTGTTCATGGATTATTAGACTTCAAGAGAAGTATAAATTCAAGAATTATCCATGAACTGGAAATTCTAAAATATTTTCACTAAGATCTTTCAATAAATAAGAATTATGTCCATACCTTTCATGGACAACATAGGGTCCTAGCCAAATTGGGTCAAAATTTCCATGTTTACCCTTATCTTTCTATCTGGCATTCTACATTAACACACAATCTTGCACACAAAATTTCCTTGATACTACCCTTTTATCATACAAGTTTTTTTATTGCAATTGAAGCTTAGTATTTGTCATAGAAGCTTCCCTCCTGGTTTCACCCATTTCAACAAAGTCATCAATTCTCAATTGCATATCATTGTCAATGTCATCATCATATAATTGCACAAACTTGTACATATGCATTAAGTTATTCTGAGGAAGTCTTGCCTGAATCCCATATACTAAATCAAAAGGCGCACATCCTATGGCTTTTTTAGAGGTCACTCTGTTTTCCCAGACAACCATTGTGAACTTTGAGTCTCATGCCTTCGTATTTTTATTCAAGACTCTTTTAATGATCTTAAGAAGAATTTTATTTGTATATTATTCTTGACCATTTCCTTGTGGGTGGTAGGGTGTAGAGTAAGATGTCTGAATACCATATTTAGTACAAAAATTCATATACTCCTTAGACTTAAAACACATTGCATTTTCTGATACAATTTTTTCTGGACACCCAAACCTGGTGATAATGTGTTTCAACAAGAATTCTATTGCTACTTTACTAGTTTCCCTTTTAGTGGGAATCGCTTCAACCCACTTAGTAAAGTAATCAGTTTCTATAAGTATCCAATAATGTCCTCCACTAGATTTAGTTTCTATTTCTCCAATGAAATCGATACCCCACTGTTGAAAAGGGGCCTGAACTTCCACTGGTGTTAGAGGTACATTACCAGAGAATTTTAACTTACCAAAAAAATGGTGGCAAGCATCACAGTTCTTGATCAATTGATGAGCATCTTTGAAAATCATTGGCCACCAAAATCTTGCTCATAGAATCTTATGAGCAGTGGTCTTTTCCATGTAAGTGACACCACATAGTCTATTGTGCATTTCTTGCAGAATTCTATCTGCTTGTTCCTCATCAACACACTTTAGTAAAATACCTTCTGAATTTCTCCACCATAGCTCATCTCTGATTAGGGAAAATTGAATAGCTTGTAGCTTCAAGGTTCTCTTCTTGTTTTCTTCCATCCCTGGTGGGCAGTTTATTCTTTGTAAATAATAAATAATATCTTTGTACCAATCACAATGGTCCAGATTGCATATAAAAGGCCTATGTTCTTCCTTTAAGGCATTTACATGATTTTCTTCCAAATTTATATTAGCCATCAACTTGGATAATCCCATCCCTCTAACCAAATTTGTGATTTGTATTTCAATATTAAACTCCTAGATCCTTTTGATCCATCTGCATCTTTTTCCAAACACTTCTTGTTGTGTGAAGATATCTTTCACTGCTGCTGAAGGAACATAAGTAATGACTATAGCACCTACTAGATAACATCTAAAAGCTTTAACAAATTTCACTAGTGCATAATCCTTCTTCTCATCTATGTCATATTTAAGTTCTGCAGCCTATAAGGATTTGCTTAAAAAATCAATAGGTTGTTCAAACGCTTCTTCATTCTTCTGCAACAAAACAACAACAATATTATGACATGATGCAAATGAAAATATATTCCTAGGTTTTGTATAATTGAGAGATCTTAAGATAGGGGCATCCTTGATATCCTATTTTATGTCTTGGAAAGCCTGGGTGGCTTCTCCATCCCATTCCATCTTTGCATCTTTCTTCAAAATATTGGAGGCTGGCCTACTTTTCTTAGCAAAATTTGTAACAAAACGCCTGAGAAAGTTCACCTGACCAAAGAAATATTGAATACCTTTTACATTTCTTCAGAGTGGCACCTTATCAATAGAAGCTAACCTTTCAGGATCAATTCTAACCCCTTCACTTGAGACAATATTTCCTTATAAATTACCCTCTATCACTCCAAAAGTACATTTTTTAGGATTCAAAGAAATCCCAAATTCAAGAGCTCTCTCAAAAATTTTCTCTAGATGTTCACAATGTTGTTCCTCCTTAGAATATGTTGTGAGGTTATCCTGATAAAACTCCAAAAATTTTTGCAAGAAATCTGAGAAAGCAACATCCATAGCTCTTTAAAATGTGGCCACAAAATTTATAAGGCCAAAGGGCATTCTAACATAAACATATGTCCCCCATGGATTAGTGAATGCAGTCTTGAGCTTCTCTGACTCTTTAACCATTATCTGGTTATATCTAGAGAATCCATCCATCATGGACATCAGGTCACAGCCAGTAACCCTTTGTAGCATGTTTTCCATATTTGGAAGAGCATAATTGTCTTTGAGGGATGATAAATTTAAATTTCCAAAATCCACACATAGCCTAATATCTCCATTCTTTTTTCTAATAGGGACTAAATTTGAAACCCAAGAAGAATGTCTGATTGGTTCAATGATCCCTGCATCCTTCAACTTCATTAGTTCTTGTTCCATTTTGGGTCTCAATGTTGGATTTATAGGTCTTTTTTGTTTGAAAGGTTTAGCATTATCTTTCAGGGGGATCTCATGTTGGAACAAATCTTCATTATATGCCTTGAGATAATCATAGGTCCATGCAACATCCTTCTTGGATTTCTTCAATAGATTAGTCAGGTCCTCTTTCACTTTGGGTGAAATTTTCCTTCCAATAAATAAGTTCTTAGGAACCTCAGTTGTTTCCACATTCACTTCTTCCAAATCCTCAGGTCTATTCACACTTTTAATAGAATATGGTTTATCCTTGTTGTCAAAATCCCTTTCACGCATATCTAGTCCTTTTGGTACTTTGTTTGACTTCAAATTTAACAGTTCCCTGCCTAAGATAGTATCTTTTCCATCCAGGGTTTCTACATATCCACTAAAATCAATTTCTTTGTCTCCAAAGTCTACTTTATAATGCAAAAATCTCAGGACGTCCATATTATCATCAAAGACTTGCTAGTTCTCCACATTATTAGGTATTTAGGGCCTAGATTGAACCTCTATTTTAGAGATCCTAGCAAATGTGATATCTTCCATCGTCAAAGGTACGTTTCCAAGCATGTCTTCCATTCTGTTCTGTCTTATGTCCATCCAATCAATACCAAATGCATCAAAATCGTCAAGTTCATCCCATACAACATTTCTGTATTGTTTCAATCTATGATTCTTTGAAGCATACTTAGATTTAATTTTATACACTACTAATTCAAAGTCTCCAATGACTTTGAGACATTTGATTCCATGTCTTGAAGCCAATCTCATGCCTATTAACAAAGATTCATATTATGTAACATTATTGTACATGTGAATGACAATGTAAATGATAATTTGAAAGTCTTTCTTGTGGGAGCTATTAACAACACTCTAGCACAAGCTCCCTCCCTAGAACTAGCACCATCAAAATACATTACCCATAACTTAATTTGTTTAGATAAATTATTTTCATCTTCAAATAATAATTTAGGTTGGAAATTTCCTTTAACCTACTTTTCTTGTACTTGAAAAGATCCCATCTCAGTGTCTAAGAAACAATTCATGTTTTCATTTTCATCCTCCTTAATCATGTGAGGAGTTCTGGTCTCTCTGAACATCTTAATGTTCCCACCAACAATGTTAAAAGTAGAAAATGATAAATCACATTGAATACTTTCCCCCATTGAAGCACTCCATTTTCTTGATAACAACATCCTATATTGAGGGGGGATGTCCACTACTAATACACTCTTTGTTAATACTTTGTCAGGGTAAGAAAAAAAATTATAAGGCTAGGCTTTGATAGTGCCAATAACAGGAACTTCTCTTGAATCCATGGCCTGACATCTCCCATGGGGTGTATCTACCTTAAATCCCATTGATTTTATAACCTCAGCAGACATGAAAGTATTAGATGCCCTAGAATCAATCATACAATTCTTCAACATCTTTCCATTTATAAGTAAAGTTAAGAAAAATGGATCCACAGTCCCCAAGGGAGTATTAACAACATTTGTGTCTAGAAAAATTTGGGAAAATCTTTGAAACAAGTTCATCAACATCCTTTATTTTACCTGCAAATTTATCTTGTGGTTCTGTCACCTTCTTTCCTTCTTCTGGTCTAATAATCTTAATAGAAGTAACACCTTTTACCCATGTTAAATCCTTCTCCTTATGCGCACATATTCTAATAATTTCCAATAAAGAAACCTAAATAGTAATTTGAGAGAGGAGTTACCCCATATCAACATGGGTATATTTTACATTAGATGTATCTTGTTTTTCATTTATACAGTCCTCCTTGTCAACCTGAGAGGCTAATTTGGGCTCAACCCTCTTTTTCTGTTTACTTTCCTTTTGAGGGGGGAAACAAGATTTCCTGGTGTTTTTTCTTTTTCTTTGTACAAAATATTTGGACTAGTAGGCTTGTTTACTTTTTTAACAAATACTTTCTAAGCATCCTCAGCCTATTTTTATTTTTTCTAGTGGCTATTTGGTATTTGTTTTGGTATCTTTAACAAACATTCCTGTAGGTCTTCCATCTGCATTTCCAACCATTCTATTTCTCAAATTATACTTATCCCTTTCTTGAGTAACCATATCTAATGTAATTTGGGCAATCTCTTCATCAGAATCTCTCCTATAAATAGGGATTTCATCACCATTCTCAACATTACATCTCATGTTATCAATTTCCCCACCTTCTCTACCAGCAATACTTTGCTGATAATATGTCTCACTTCTGCTTAATGAGCTAGATGGAGATTTTTGTCTATTTTCATCATCAAAAAACATTTCATCACATAAATGTGAAGAAGCCATAGCATAACCACTTTCAACATACAATTGCCCCTCATCATCTCCCAGCTCCTCATTTGCAGATATTATTGCAGCTATGACACAATACTCAAGATAATGAGGAGATTGGCAAGCCATGCACCAAGGATTATCATTACACATATTTACACTAGTCTTATGTAAGGGTTCAGGGTCTTGTCATCATACTTATCCTTTTTTCTATGGGAGAATAGGCTTCCCATCTTTCCATTGGGTGGTATAAGGATAGTTCTTCATCCTACATTGTCTATTATAATTACCATAGGATGGTTTGTCATTATTTGGAGCCTTATTATTCTTATTCTCTCTAGGCTTGAAATCCTTCAGAGCATTTAGGATCTGTTTCAGACTATCATTTTCTTTAGGTTTATCATTTGCAGGTTTGTCTGACTCCTTATTGAATCTTGTTGGCTTCCAATATTCTCTCCTACCCACTTTCCCTGAGATTCTTCTATTTTTTTAAATGTTTACTGCAATATTATATGTTTCTCTAACATTTCTAGGATTTTTATCTCTTAAGCGGTAACCCATCTTTGCATTGAAAGCCTTTCAATAATTTGCGAGACATATCTTATCATCCAGTCTCATCACTTGAAACAATTTATGCATTTCTCTTTGGAATCTGATGTTAAATTCTACCACCTCTTCATTTGAGTTCTTCTTTATATTGTTGAACTCATTCAACATGAAGCCTTCATTGGTCTTATCGCCATATTGATCTCTGAAAAATTCTTTCATTTCATCCATAGATCTAATACAATCATGGGGAAATCCTCTAAACCACTCCCTGGTATCCTCAGTTGGCGATTGAACAAATAATTTCATTATTACATCATCATGTCCAATCTCATAGTCATCCATCATGTCAATTAATTTCTTCAAATGCTCTTCACATGTTATAACATTGTTACCAAAAAAATTTGGAAGTTTATCCCTAATTTCTTTTGGGATTTCATTAGGATAACAAGGAATACGAAGAAAAATAAATTTCCTATACCTTTCTGCATAGACCAATGTTTTCTGGGTTGAATTAGTACCTTTCAAAGTTGACAATGCAACATTTGATGTGGTAGAATTTCCCACTCCAGCTGGTGGTGAGATATTTGTTCCTGCATTCAGATGTACCTCAACATTTGTATTAATAATAGGAGAATAACCAAAGGTCTGTTTGAGAAAATCAATTTTGTTTTTCATCTCTAGAGCTGAAGCTTCCAATTCTGCTTTCTCTAGCTCCTTGGATATAATCTCCCTCTCCCTTTTAGCTCTTTCCAAATCATTATCTAATTTGGTCATTGGATCAACTAGACCTCCTTTATTCACAAGATCATTTATTTCAATTCCTACCACTTTTTGTTTACCCTTGTCCTTAGGATTTTGTGTTTCATATAATTGTTGGCCAACTATTTCATATTCAATATTTTTAGGTGCAGTAGTGGAATTGATTGCCTCTAATTCTTGTAGCTGCCTTTTCAACTGTTTGAATTTGATCTGAGCACATCTGATCCTATTCTCTTTCTCATTTTCTCTTTTTTTGTCTTATGGAAATCTTCTCTTGGATCTTCCTTTCCAATTCACCAACTTCTTCAAATATTTCTGAAGAATATGGGAGAGTCATTTGAGATTTAGAGGTTTTTTCCTTGATGGATAGTTCTCTTCTATGTGGGCCCAAGGCCAATGTGATGAGGGAGATCTCAGAGCACTAGGGGCATTCCTATTCTCATCACCTTTGGTTTTTATTCTAGACATTTTTTCATGTCCATGGGGCTCATTATAGACCACCTTCCTAGCATATATTGGTCCATTTTCATCTCTCATTTTGAGAATAATGGTCACCATATACACCCAATCCCAAATCTGCACCCACATGAAATTCTTGTGCATCTTCTTCCTGATTGGGTGCAATGGGCTCTTCTACCCTGATGTTCCTCTTTTGCCTCCAAGTTTGAGGAAAATTCCTATCAGCACTTTCATTCATTTGTAGACCAGCTCTGGAAGTTGAAGGGATTTCACCTTCCAAATTATCCTCAGGATGATTCTTCATCTTGGATCTAGTACACTTATAACTCATACTTAGATAGTGTGCATAAAATGATTTATAACTCAGCATTAAAGCAAAGATTTCTTCGAGTTTCCACCCAACACTTAGCTGGGAAAATACACACTAAATCTGAGTAATAAAATTTTTTCTATAAAAGGACTTCACAAATCAGTAGAATACAACATGGGGCTAAGCAAATCCCAAACAATTTTCAATAGTAAAGTAAGTCCCTGGGATAAGCAAAGAGAACTCTGTACTTCAATGGTCAACTAACTGGTAAAATAAACAAAGAGGCCAGGAGTCTAGCTCAACTTAAAAAAACCTTACTCCACTTACTGCTACATAATTATACATTCCCCAACAGATTTTCCATTTTGTTGGTTCCTTTTTATGTTGTAATTATTAGACAACAACCTTTTCACTTTATGACAAGATCTTAAAGAGAAGCCAACTCCAACTATTTATCAATATAATGAAAAGGACCAACTGATAAACATGCCTACCAAACTTATACACTTTAGGTTCTGCTAAACCAAGGGGGGACACCCTGTAACACCTTCAAATATTCCTTAAGATTTCAATCAAGCAGGAATCTCACACATGCTCAACATATTTGGGAGATACTAGATAAATGACTAATTATCCATTGAACATCAATCATGAAATGGAACATGAGATGAAAAGAGCACAACTAATTATGAAGATACAAGACTTATTGGATTTTATGTCTATATTTGCAAAAACATAGCCAATTTATAACTAGATAGGTCACAATATAAGAACTATCAGTCTCAGATCAATGCCTTACCCATTGGGCTATACTCTTGAAACAAATACAATATGAATAAGTTGGTTATTATAAAAGATTCCAAACCATGAATATAATTATCCCAAACCCATACTACTTATGAAATCCTATTGCATACCCAGATGAATCTATATATTAATTAGAGCATCATTTAATTTTATCCTTGATAAAAACTCTAAAACAACTACATAAACACAGATAAGATCCATGCTAATGAATTGGAAAATTCATAACTCATCACGTGAACACCACAGGAGAGAATGGAACCAAGATCTTTGTATTAAGTATGAGGAATAAAAATTCTATTTACAAGATGTAATAAAAAACAACCACCTGAATAAAATAAGTTACAAACCTTAAACTTTATTTCTAATCTTGAAACTAATCTAGTGTAATTCCTGCTATATTCCCCTGACTGAAAACTTCACAAAATGTTTACAATACCCAATTTTCTAGCCCCTTCAAATGATCTTGGGAATCCTTTTATATAATAGGATTGCAACAAGATATGGATCAATTGGAATGAGGACAAAATACATGACTCATACAAAAGACAAAATAACAAGTGAAGTGATAACCACTTTGTTACAAGATTTTCCTAAGTACTTTGTCTTCTGACTGCCTGTTTAGTGCAACTACTGTAGATTTGTTCAAAAGTTGCCACCTGGATTTTATTGCCTTGGTCTTATAATGTATGATATTTTTCCTTTACCTATCCTATCCAAAATGTTGGGAAGTATTGCCACTTGTCACTTTTTACACCACATCAACTTCTCCTTGGTTGGCTACATTGTATTTGTCTTTCCAAGAGGTGAACACCTCATCACTCGGCCAAGGGAAGCTGATGACCTCATCCTTTTTCATGTTGAGTTCCTCCTGAATAACCTTTGCCTTTTTAATTTCCTCTTTCCAAAAATCAAAATATGACTTGGCTTTGTTAATAATTTTAATAGTTTGGACAAACAAAAGTATACTTTCCAAAGTGATGATGTTGTTTGTCCTTGTTGCCAATTCATCATTCATTTGGTTCATCCACAAAGATTCTCTTTTTATCTTGCCACTCTTCTTGATTAGATTTGGGAACATCTCATAACGGTCTTTTGAATACTCCTTTCTCAATGTCTCCACCTTTTTTATGATGATATTCCTCCTTATGTCCAAATCAAGTAGAAGTTTAAAAAATTTGTAGGTGGTAGCTAGCACAATGTCCACATTATTCTCCTCCTTGGACATGGAATAAAATTACTTCAATTCTTCCCTTTTTCCTCTCCATCTGTCCATAATTGGGTCCCACTTATCCTTGTCTACATTGTAATCATCCACTATGCACATAATTTTCTTACCCTGCAAGTAAATGGAAGGAGGATTCAAATCATCAACAAAATGAATAAATGTGGCATGTATCATATCTTCATATTTTTTTTGTATCCATGCCTGTAATTCTTTGAACTTTGTGCAATAATCATCCCACTTTTTTCTTCTCTCTTCTAATTTGGTTCTTTCAACAACTAATCTCTCTTTTTCTAACTCTCAGTATGTCTTTGTAATAGGACTTGGTGGCATGGGGGGAGGAGGGAAATTTATAATTGGACTAGATGAGGAAGGTTGGTGTGGATGTTGTGCTATCATCCTTTGAGGATAAAATTGATCTAACTATTTTCCCTCTGGTATATCAATTTTCTTATCTTTCTCTAAAGGCTTCACCTTTTCCTCATTATAAGCCTTAAAAACTATTTCCAATTGTGTTCTCAAATTTTGAATCTCTTGTTTCTTTTTCTCTACTACCTATAAAATAAACTTTGTAGATTCAAATGTTAGTCTTTCTACCTCCACTCCTATAGTTTCTGCAACTCTTCTTTCAAATAAGCAGCCAAAATGCTCAACCTGATCATTTCCATTAGTTTTCCTATTTTCTTTCTCCTTTAACAACCACATTACCAATGCTGCATGGTCTTCACTGAATTTAACACCTATAGAGGCTTGTTGAGCATCTGCTTCATTGGTGTGCATTGGTTTTGTTTCTTTTCTAATTGCATCAAAAACTATGGCATCAACTAAGTCCCATTCTCGAAGAATAAGGACTCCTTCTTTCCTAACCAACTCTTGGCCTTCTTCAGGAGAAACTTTATCAAATTTGGCCATCATTTCCTATTGTACCTTTGTTTCAATTTCATCTTTATCCTTATCAGGGTGATGTTTTTGTCTTTGCTGACACTTTTCTTTGAATTCATTAATATGAATTCTCTAGAGAAATTGAACAAATGCCCTATCTTTAACAAATTTATCATCAGACATGAATTCATCACTAGCTTGTTTGGTAATCATATCCATCTCTTTTCCTGCAAACTTTGCAACTTCCAAATCCATCTCTAGATGTTTGGGAGCCTCTGGCATCCCTTCTTTCATCTCCTAAGATGTTACAAAAATATGCCCTGTATTTCCCATCTGTACTAATTTTTCTCATAAATGGCTTGTTCATCCATGTGCAGGGGAGATTGGGAAGGGGAGTAGATATCTTGTTGTTGTTGTCCCCTTTCTTCTATCCTTTTCCTTTTTGGATATCGCAATGATTGTGCATCTGACTCCAGGGGTCTCTTTCCTTTTGATGTAGAATATGCTCCTGTCCTTGGCAATACCATACTATACCCCTTTTTTTGCTGCAAGACATACCTTCCTGGCGGAATACCTCTAGAAGGAATAGCCCTATTCAAAATTTATTTAGCCTTCTCTGGCTTTGTTTCTATGACCTTTTCTTTCTTTTAATTCAAGGCTTGCATACTATCCTCAAATAGTGTCATTAAAGATTCTATCTTCTTAGCCCAGGACATGAATGCTTTTAAAGCATCATATTCCTTATCAAAGTGATGAACAAAATCTAATGTTTTCTTTTACACTAACCATTTTTCCTTTTTGATCTCTTGTTCTTGGAGGTTGTACTCATTTCTGATTATATCCTGAGGAAAATTAAATTGGTGCTCCAATGTTAAACACTTTGTTCTCTTTCTAAACATCTCACTTATGAATCCTTGATTATCAACACATCTTATCATTGATGTTTCCATCTGATAAGGTTCAAGGTACTTATGAAAATGTTTCCATCCCCGTTTAGTGATAATGAATTGGTGTGCAATTGTAATAGTGGGGAATATGGAGCCTTTCATTTTTCCTATTAATGCCTCCTCTTGCAGACCACCCATTTTCCTGAGTATTTCTGCAACAATTATCTTAAGAGGAACCTGATATGGAAGTACATTTGGAACTCCCTTGAAACCATAAACTCTAAAAACATTTGAAACATGATACAAGATAATATCACCCCAATTAAGCACTATATGAATAGTTTTAGCATATTCCTTTGGTCTTAAGAGAGTCAATAAGCCTTTGTGAATTCTTGGATTATCTAAGAACAACAATGCTCTGATTCTAGATGCAAAGCACCTATAAAAAGTGATGAAAATAGCATTCTTTTTGTCCCATGACAAATCTACACTCCATAACTGGACACGCATTTCTTCATCATCTTTAAGTCTCATTAGGTCCATTTCCTCCCCAAAATAATTAGCATTCTTATATAATATCATATGCATCAGCATAGAGTACCATCTGAATGGACTAACTACCTCAGCCTCTTTTACACCTATCACACCCTCATGAATCAACTTAGCAATATGGATAGTGAAATAAAAAATGAAATCCAAGTGTGGATGCAGGATTTGAACCATCATAAACATGTAGTGGATAGGCATTACTACTTCTTCATCCTCTCCAACAATATGACACGGGGCACTGTACATTATTTTGGATCTTAAACTTAAATAGTCCAATTTGAAAGGTTCATGTGTACTGGGGCCTACCACAATCAAACCTCATATTTTGTTAAAATATTCCTTAAAAGGCCCATTCCTGAGGTAATTTATTTGAGCTTTATATACTTCTTTGAAAAGATCAATATCAATATTTTTCATCTGGACAGAGGGATCATTCAATTTGAACACCTCGCTTAAATCTTTAGTTGTGATGCTCACCAGTATATTTTGATTTATATCCCTCAAAAACCTAGCAACATTGTCATATGTATTGGCAATTTTTATCCATAAATCTGTATCCGTGAAAAAACTAGGGACTATCAACTTTCCCACATCAAATTGCCATATATTGTTGTCTAGAGAGAAAGTGTTTCTTTGACTAAAATCCAACTTAAATAGATCCAAATGAGCTACACTAGTCTTGGCATCTTGTGCCCATCTACCCCTATCATACAAACCTTCTCCAACTTTCAAACTGCAATGTACTAGCACTAACTGTTTGAGTTTAGTTGCATCATTTGTGGATTCTTTGAATTGCTGTAAAAGATTATCACACATATTTATCTCTAGGTAATCTATTTTTTGAGTGAAATCTCTTCTAGGAGCCATTTTTGAATTAGGGTTTCTCAATAAACAGTATCATATTTTACATATAATCTAATTGCTTCTCAAAACTCAAAACCCTACTGCAATTATAACTCATAATGCTCAAGAATATTGTTGCAGAATAACTTACCCATTCTGCAAATCGTAACACAACCTGAAAATATTGCAACCTCAACTCTTCTCCAATCACTTCAATAGTTATAGAATTTTCAAACTCAAGTGGTGCATCATATACAAAATCCTATCAATTCTTTACATTAAATTTTATCTGAGGTGGCCACACATTCTGTCATCAATTCACCCATGTTTGAACTTTTGCGGCCCAACGGTTCAATGAAACCATTTTAACATAGAGAACAACTTTAAATCAGGATCATAGATTTCAACAGTCTCTCATCTATCATGCAGCTATGAAAAATTCATAAAAACCACTATTCACTCTGGACACACGTCAGCTAGACTTAATGGCTTATACGTTAGATCTCATGCATCTTCACTATAATTCTTTAAGAAAATTGTCAGATCTTCTTAACTTGACCACAGGCTACTTTACCCAATACTTCACTGAATGCAGGTATAACTATACTGATAGGACATGTGTTAGCAAGACTTAATGGATTATACTTTAGATCTCATGCATCTTTTATTTAATTCATTAAGTCAGCTGTCGGATCAACTACAAATTGCATCACTTTTAACCTCTCTTTACCGCTTTGCTTGGCCCACCGACTGCCGGGTGTCACTCATAATTAATGGCTTATATGTTAGATCCTGATCATCTCATCATCAAGTCTTTAAGTAATCCATTGGATCAAACTTTAAATTCTTTCCTTTTAATTCCTTCTTTATGACTTCAAACCGGACCCACTGGGGCACATGGCACAACGTCTTAATGGCTTGATTGTTATATCTCACACATCTCCAATATAAGTCTTTAAGTCGACCGTTGGATTAATCAGAAATTGACAACAGTTTAATCTTTGGTTACTTTATGCAAATAGGGCCCACATCATTAGATTGATAGATGTCACCATGACTTAATGGCTTTAAAGATAGATCAACCGCATCTTGATGTTAAGGCATTACGTCATCCACCCAATCAAAAATAAGTTACATGCACTTTACCATAGCTTCTGTCATATGTTGGGCCCACCAAATACACATGTACTCATCATGGCTTAATGTCTTACTAGGTAGATTGACTGCATCTTGATATTAAGCCATTACGTCAGCCGTTGGATTAAAAAGAAGCTGAAAGCATTTCATCTACTGACCTTTAACAAATCTCAGGCAAACGAAAAATATGTGTCATCATGGATTAATTTCTTAAAGGATAGATAGACCGCATCTTGATATTAAGCCATTAGGTCGTCAGTTGGATTAAAAATAAGTTGGACGACATATGATGTAATGTTTTAAAAGATCCGCAGGTGACTAGACTTAGGGTAAAATGAGGTAATTAAAGTGTTAAGTCTATAGGATAGAAAAATATGGCCCCACCCGACGACTAAATGGACACACAAGTTAAGAAGACTTTAAGTGGCTGGATAAAGTAAGTCAAAATTAGAACCCCCCGTAGAAACTTAGGGTTTTTTATCAATGACCACAAACTTGAAGACAATTGCAAGGGTTTTGAAACATACAGGACTTGGCTTGAAAATTTTAATATATGACTCATCCATGGTTTGATTTTTTTTTTACACAGACCTAACAATATGTACTTCATTTAAATCATTAAAGTTTGTGGTGAAAAAAAAAGATATATGATTGTAAGAATTATAAAAGGCACTTCATTGACTACATTCTTCATTTTGAAAGTTGTTTGAATGACATAATGTTTTACATAAGATTGATCAATTGTGTTCAAGTATTCCACATTTTCTTACATATAAAAAAATATATGTATTAATGTGATGTACTTGAACTTCTACCTTTGAATCTTAAAATGATGCAAGATTAGGGGATGGTACTAAGAGAAACATAGATGATAATATATGATTGGAATAAAGTGATTATAAAAATAAATGATATATAGACAATGAGGAATGATAAATCCACTAGTGAGACACATTCAGTAGTGAGGAATTGTAAACTTGAAGGATTTAATATAAGTCAGTGATGCAATTTTACGAGTGGTTTTTATTCCCTAAGAGGATTTTCCAATCATGAAATTTACAATGTAAAATTATGTGAGTGTTTGAATGCATTGTCACTATTTCATTTCAGTATTATGCTTCACTCAATTTTATAAGAAAGTCAATAAATGTTTTTTCAAGTTGTTAAAAATAATTTGAATTGTAGAGTACTAATTCACTCCCGTCTTAGTTCTCATTTTACTTCAACGGATTTAGGGATTCCTATTAATGCTTTATCACTAAAAGGGATTCCATTTATTGAAGTTAAGGTGACATTAAGAAAGGTATTTATAATATCCTTATATGGGAGATACATTTTAGGAGAAGGATCAATATCATTCTTCAACTTCTCATCCTTAGGAGGAAGATTCATTGAAGAAGTGTTAATAATATCCTCTTGTGCCAAAATATTCTCATGGGCAGGATCAATTTTGGGAGAGGGTATATTATGGTTATGGATGAAATGAAGTACTAAGTTATTATCCTATGCATGAAACAGGACATATTGAAATTCTTTAAAAAAAACATGAAATTGAACTAGAAAATGAAGATAAAAACTCCATTCATAGAATGAGAATATGAAATCAATGCAAATACATACAAATAAATGTATCAAAAATGCATGAAATTAAATGTTTTTGTACTTTTTATAGTTTTGACACATCCAAGATTGAAAAAGTAATGCAATAATGCAATTTTTTATCTTTTGTTTTTATAGAAATGAATGATTATGGCATGAAAAAATTAGATCTAAGACTACAAAATCAGAAGTATCTAAGAAGAGGCGTGTTCACCAAAATGAAACATAGGCGAACCTATATGTAGCAATGTTATGATGGAAATATCAACTTATGCAATGCATACAAATAAGATCTAGACACTGAATCAAAATGGAAATGTCATACATTGGGTTCACTTAAATGTAACATTAGAAATAGGGATCACCAGTTTAAATAGGTAAATTAATGACCCCATATTCTATTTCTTATATTATATTATAAGAAAGATGATTTTCTAGGCCCAAGATGACTTAATTACTCAGTGGGTTCAATGATCCTTTAATTTAATAGAGGGTTGGAAGATTGGAGGTTAGAAATTAGGAAAAGAGAGTTCTCTACATGCATAAGATCATTAAGAATTGACAAGCCAATTTTGGAACTAGATCTAGTAATTAGAGACTCTGACTTACTTATAGACCAACTTTGAAGAAAAATAAAGGGGATTATGGAGAATTTGAACATGTTCCAGGTACTAGGTCGATTATGTTGGCATGTTCCCTATAATTTTTGATGATTTGAGTTGCTGACTATATTTGAGGTCTTGAGCTTTCCTGATCCAATCCTTATACTAGAACCATCTATTCTTACACATAAAAAAGAAGAGAAAACTATATGTTGAAGGGGGGAGGGTGGGATTTCCTTAGTCAAACCCTGGTTGAGGAATCAACCTTAAAATAAAATGAAATATGATTAATAGGAAAGTATGTTGATATGAAATAGAAGCTAGATCTAAATCATATATTACCTTATACCTTGATGGAACAATGATTCTTTAGATGTGATCACAATTTTTACAAAAACAACCTTGAATCCATACAAAACCTAGAAGGAAATCAAGAAAAGACACACCTTTCACAATGAAACTTTTAGTTTTCTACAATGCTTGATGTAGAGAAGGAGAATAAGTTGAAGACTTGATTTCTTGGATGCTTATGCAAAGATATTCTTCCTTAATGGTGGAATCATTTATATGGCCTCAAATGAGGGAAATTATCTTGATCCATGGAGAAGATTTCCTTGAAAATTCCTTGGAATTGTTGAGATCTAACTTATAATTCTTGAGATGCCAATTTTTAGGAGAGATCTTGAATTCCTATTGATGTGGTGATCCAAATGAGTTGAGACAGGTTTCTTATATAACCCTCACAAACATTTGGAGAAAAAACTTGAAGAGAGTCGATGGGCACTTGGATTACCTTCTTAACCATTGAGACCAAGGTCAAGTTCAAAATTTGGAGGTTTTATGAGGGAATAGGCCAACTGGGTAAACCTATTCTTTGGAATAGGCCAATTATGTCATCCTATTCCCCTAAAAAAACTAATAAAATTTATTTTGGTGGTCCTAATTAAGAATGAGATATTGGAATGGAAATCATAATCAAAGTTAGAACATTGAAAATTGATGCGAAGGACTATACATGCAGAAAAAAGGCCTAATTGAGAATCTAGTAATAGAAGGCTACAATTTAGGATGCTATAGATATAATGATATCCTTGGTTGTCCTTGTAATTGGTTGAACTATAAAATCACAACTTGCTAGCCCTTTTGACCTCTCCTTTATGAAAATTTTCATGTTGAGTTTACTAAATTGCACGACCATCAACTCTCATTGTACACATCTATATCTTAAAATTATTTTACTAGCATAATATAATTTTCTTTCAAATATTCCTCCTCTCTTCACATGGATCACCTAGCATAAAATAACTTGCTAGCTATGTCACTCATGATTTCTTTTCTCTCTTCTATGATTCCATAAGCATAACACACCTTGAAATTTGGTTAGAGCATGGAGTCTCATCTTGTCTTTAATGTGTGTTCTTTCTCTTCCTATGGGACCACTTGTGCTCTTGAAATAGAATTACAAGAATAATATAAGTGGTTTAGACATTTTTACTATTGAGGTCTCTTCAACTAGTTGAATTGGAGATTTATTAAACTTTTGTTTTAAGTTTTCATTTGTTTTATGTTCTCTTACATGTGGTTGTATGAGTTATTGAGCCACCTCATAATAGGTGCTCAGTAATCATGCCCAAAGCCTCTCTTAGGAATAGTTCATTCAATATAAGGATTACTTCTCCCACCATGAGGTGCATTTAGTTTGTCAACCCAGGGATGTATACTTGAAATGGTACGACAGTGTATGTGCACTAAGTCCTTTAAAGAGTCATTCTACCTATGCTGTAGGAAGGTAAAATACATGAAAGGAATCTACGCTAGAGCTGCAGAAAAGGAAACACACTTACTCCTTACTGAAATGAATGCTACAAATTGAAAACTATACTTAAGCCTATTATTTCAACCTAGAGCATTCACCATAACTATCCTTGCAGGTGCTGCAGGAACATTCACAAAGTACAATGCTGCAGGAAGAAACTGTAATCTTCTATCTAGAATGCTAGGAATGCTGAAAGTAAATCTACTCTACTCTACTCTGCTCTACTCTAATCCACCTCCCAAGTGGGCCCCCTTGGTCGGCTTCTACTAATCTATTAACACAAAAGATAAACCAAAAGTCACTTCATTATATTTCAAGAACTGATTACATAAGAATGATACATGAAACTAGAAAATGAACTTGTTGTGCAAGATGCAACAGAACAATGTATTCCCAAAACTTCTGAACTTAAAAAATAATAGTGAAATCCCTATAAATGGAGGATCAACATTTTATTCTAAAACAGAAAAAGAAAGATCTGACTGAAATCACGCTAGAGAGGAAAAAGGAAACGTAACAGCCCACGACATATGCAATGAAGTATGGGTGACCAAGTCAACATGATGGGAGCACGAAGGGAATATAGTAGCGCTACATTCCTGCATTTTTGGAACAATGGCTCCTCATTTGTAGTAGCTATGTCTTCTGGTGACATTATGGTTACCCATCGCAACTCATCTTCAATGTCCTCTTTAAATGCTGTCGATCACTCTCAAGCGGCTCCTACTTCCTGGTAGGTTAGTTATCATGCAAAGATATTCATACAAGTAAACTTAATCAAATTGATCCAAA
>MU224119.1:3252419-3269749 GCA_018584345.1 Thuja plicata
TATATATATATATCAGCAAACATGACATAATTATCTACTCATGGGTTTAATCGTTCTAACTATACTTTGACATAAGTTCAACTGATTATAAGTTTACAAATCTTTTGGTAATACTTAAAAATAGAGTATAAATATTAATATAATAGAGACAGTAAATGGTCTCATCAGTTACTATCCTTAGTTTGGGGGATTTATCCCTCAAAATTAGTGTTTTCTTACCTCTTTGACATCTTTCCCATGATCTGTCTCTTTCTTCTACTTTACTATGAGTATGTGTGTAGACTCATACTCCCACCAAAGCGTGGAATAAATGTAGTGTCATACATTCATTATTCCCTACATCAAAAGACTTTTCCTATATTTTTAATTAATAAATATTTAAATCTAAGCCATATCTTAATTATTTTATCCATTTAATTAATAAACAATTTAAAACATGAAAGTCTCATTAATTAAATTCTATCAAATCTCCATGAGGTTCCTTAATAATGAGTGGGCACCTTTAATTAATTTTCCTTCCTATTAATCATTTGCATACATAAGCCCTATTGACATGTATGGCCTATTGTACATGTTTACACTTATCAAACCTCAAATTTGTAGATGTTTTGAGTTTCTCCATACCTAAATTGACCCCTGAAAAAAATATGAGCCTTGATTGGGTAGTCTTTTATGTCTAGGGTGAGTCCATCTCGTTCCTAATCCTCACTGGTGAAGGAGCACCCCCCAAATTCATCCACCATAAGCACACCAGTGGACCCAAGAAAAAATGGTTAGGGTATTGATTGGATCTTGGATCCAATGTCTTCAATAAGTCCTAAACTGTAAGACAAGGGGACCCTAGGTGATGTTATAAACCTAGTTGTCTACCTTAGTCAATTTAGACAATATTGGGTAGATTAGGAAAGAATAGTCTATGGAATCTAATGAAGGGTAGAAATTTTAATTTAACCTTTCTAAGTTCTCCTATGGATTCTAACAAAAAAACTTTGCAAGTTTAGTCACATTAGACATCTTTTGTTAAAAGTTGTCAATGTTGCATAATGTAACTTTTTGTCAAAAAGTGCAACTTTTGAATCCCAATGTTCACAAAATTTTTTTAGGTTGGAAATACTTGGGAAATGTATGAAAATTTTGAAAAAAACCTTACTCCATGGTTGGAGTGAATCGATTGTAAAGTTTTGATAGTGAAATCAATAAAATTCAACTATTTTTCTATATTTTCAACTATTTTTATGAGTTGTATAGATATGTATGGATCCAAATGCACCATTAAAGGATTCATAAAATTTTTCTTGTGTCTTACATGAATGGTTCAAGTGGTTTTAAGGTTGGAAGTGCAGAGGATTGAAAGTTATCTAATTTTGACTGTCCACTGGTCACTAGAGGGCCCTAACTAGGGTTTCGAGACAAAATTCCTCTTTCCCAGAGACTCCACCATGAGATAAATCTAAGCCTTGGTGGAGAGAAAGGAGGGAGGATTTAATTTAATAATTTTTAGGTCTTAGATCAGGAGGCAGCCGATGGAGGGAGGAAACATTAAAAACTCTGGACAGGCATCTAGATGTGACTGTCCAGAATTTGGTTTTTGAAGCACAACTTGGGATAGGGATCCAGAATGAAGACCTAAATACTTGGATTTAGTAGTTTTGTGTGTTCCCACAAGTGTTCCAATTGGAAGGATTGTAAAGTGAATGTAACTTGAGTCACTTTCTTTGGAAAAGTGGCCTAATTGCTCACTTAGGCCTAGGAGAGAATTGTGAACAACATGAGTTAGGAGATTGGTCAAGAGTCCTGGCTTGGAGGGTGTTGTTGGTGAGTGGATTGAAACATTTTAGGGTGGTTAAGAATTTATTTGGTGTATTTCCATGTGAGTTTCCTTCATTTATCCATTGTTTCTCCTTGTAGCCCTATAGTGGGTAGAGTGTCCAAATTGAGTCTCAGAGTTGAGTAAGTGTGGGATTTGTATTTTATTACATATAACTAAGGTTTCTAACCTTTTAGAACCCCTATTCTATCCTTGGATTGATTGGTTCTAAGTTGTGGCTTAAGAATACCCTAAGGGTAGTCAAGACTAGGAATTGGACCTAGTCTTTTATGTGGGTTTTGGGAACTCTAGTAGAGTCCTAGACTATATGGTGTTGGGAAGGTATCTTGAACCTTTGTGGAATTGTTTGGTATAGTTTGGGGCTCTACTCCAAGTAGTATAAGATCTAAACTAGTAGATATTTGGAGGAATATAAGTTGCAACCATGTCGGATGGTGGAGAAGACAATGAACTTCCTAATAGGATGACCAATGCATAATTGCTGAGAGTGGTGAAAGAACATGATGTGGAAAGGAAGTTGATGAGGCAGGAAATGGAAAGACTTAAGGAACAAGTCAAGAGAGGGAGTGGTGGAAACTATGGAGTTGAAGAGGAGGGGAGTGATGAAGAAACCCCCTGGCAGTAGGATGAAGAATGAAAAATAGAGGCTTCTCTTGAAGACTTTAAAATCCATGGAGAGAAGGACCATGGATAGTAAACTTGATCTACCTATCTATAGTGGGAAGATGGATCTAGATTAACTCATGGATTGGGTTGATGCACTCACTAGTTTCTTTGACTATGAGGATATACCAGAGCATTAGAAGGTTAAGATAGAAAAGTCCAAGTTGAAGGGATCTGCCCTAACTTGGTGGAACTTCACTTAAGTAGAGAGGGTGAAGATGGACAAGAATCCAGTAAGCACTTGGAAGAATATGATGACCTTGGTGAAGGAAGCCTATGTGCCTAAAGACTATGAATTTCAACTTCATAGGAAGACACAAAGTTTAAGACAAAAGGATATGAATATCTCAAGTTATACTGAAGAATTCCATAAAATTACCATGAAATCTAAGTTCGTGGAACTAGAGAGTGTCAAACTTGCTAGATATATGCAAGGGCTAAGGATAAACATCCAAGATGAATTGAGTTTATGTTTCTCTACTACTATCCAAAAGTGCTATCAATTAGCACCGAAATTTTAGGAAAATCTCAAGAGGAAGCAAGAACAAAGTGGAAGAGGCAAAGGCCAGAGAGACTTTGGCAGTAGAGGAAGAGGAAAAAATAGTGGGAGAGGACAAACTCCTAGGAACTATGGAGAAACCAGTCAAGAGAACTCTTTTAGAGAAAGAAGTTCTAGAGGCTCCTATAGAGGGAGAAGAGGAGATTCAAGGGGAATATTTGGAGGAAGAAGTTCAGGACCTCCAAGGTGTTACAAATCTAACCAACAAGGGAACTTATCTTCCAAGTTTATAGAGAAGGCAAGTAATTAGGCAGAGAGAAGGGAAAACATGGTTAGAGAAGAAGAGAACCAAGGAGACAATACACATGGGTCTTATGCACCAACTAAGGAAGGATACGTCCTCATGATGAGGAGGACATTGTTGAAGGCTCCAAGCACTCAAGAACCCCCTCAGAGAAAGAGTCTATTTAGGGCCACCTACAAAGTGGGAGACAAAGTCTGCAAGATGGTGATTGAAAGTGGGTATACAGAAAACTTGGTGTTAGAAGTAGTAAATAAAATTAAGTTGAGAATCATTCCACATACAAAACCTTACATGGTATCATGGCTCACAAAGAACCAACAGACTATCATAGAAGATCAAGCATGGGTGGAGTTCCAACTTGGAAAGTACAAGGACAAGGTTCTCTGTGACATTGTTCCCATGGATGCCTACCATTGCTACTTGGGAGGCCTTGGAAATATGATGTGGAGGCTCACAATGATGGAAGATTTAACACCTATTCAATCAACTACAAAGGAGAAAAGGTAACTTTATTACCCCTGTCTGATTCTGCAGAAGAACAAAAAGATCCTAAATTTTTATTTGTAGGAGTAAAAGAGTTTTTGAAAACCTTGAAAGAAGAAAAGAACCCTTGGTATGCCTTAGTCATTTTACCTAAGGATGATAGACCTAAGAAGGTTGAGAAGGAAGTGAAACCCCTAAGAAGAGTAGGCCCTAAAGAAGTAGAAGACCTACTTGAACAATACAAAGACATTGTAAAAAAGGATTTGCAAAATGAATCACCCCCAATCAAAGATATAAGCGACAATATAGACTTGATTCTGGGAGAAACTCTACCAAAGAAGGCAGCATATAAGTTGACCACAGATCAAAATAAGGAGATGTCAAGATAGATCCAAGAAATCCTAGATAAGAGATTGATAACAAAAAGTCTCAGTCCTTGTGCAGTACCTGTTATTTTGGCTCCTAAGAAGGAAGGCACATGAAGATTGTGCACTGATTCTAGAGCAATAAATAGAATAACAATAAGGTATATGTTTCCTATGCCTAGGATAGAGGATCTATTGGATCACTTAGGAGGTTCAAGGTACTATTCCAAGGTTGATTTGAAAATTGGCTACCACCAAATTAGGATTAGGGTTGGTGATGAGAGGAAAACTTCCTTTAAAACCAATGAAGGCTTGTATGAGTGGAGGGTGATGCCCTTTGGATTGTAAAATGCTCCTAGAACATTCATGAGGCTCATGAATGAAGTGCTCAAACCATTCCTTGGAAAATTTGTCATAGTGTACCTTGATGACATCGTTATTTTTAGAAAGAATAAGGAGGAACATTTGGAACATCTTAATTTGGTCCTAAAGAGATTGCATGAAGAGAAGCTTTTTATAAATTTGGAGAAATGTGTTTTTATGAAGGAAGGGCTTGTGTATTTGGGATTTTTGATCTCATGAGGGAACATAAAAATGGACCATGAGAAGGTAGAAGCAATCTTTAATTGGCCTTCTCCTAGGACAATGGCTGAAGTTAGGGGTTTTCATGGACTTGCATATTTTTATAGAAAGTTCATTAGGAATTTTAGTCAGTTGCGTACTCCTATCCTTGCAACCATTAAGGGTGGATAGAAGTGCAGGTTTGTGTGGAAAAAAGATGCAGAAGAAGCCTTCCAAATGATAAAGTAAAATGTAATGGAGAAACCTAGCCTAGTGTTTCCTGATTTTCTAAAGATATTTACTATTGAATGTGATGCTTCTAACCTAGCTATAGGGTCTATCTTGAGCCAAGAAGGAAGACCTATAGCCTTTTTCAGTGAGAAACTAAATGAAGCAAAGAGTAAAGACTCCTATTATGAGTTGGAAATGTATGTCTTAGTCCAATCATTGAAGAAATGGAGGCACTACCTCCTGCAGAAAGAATTTGTTGTGTTCACAGAAAACCAATCATTGAGTTTCTTAAATAGTCAAGAGAAAATAAGCCACAAACATATGAAATGGGTGGAATCAATACACGTCTACACATTTTCAATAAAACACAAGAAAGGAGTTGCTGATAAGGTGGCAAATGTATTTAGTAGAAGGACTCTAACAATGCAAGAAATCCAACCTCAAAGTGTAGGAATTGATTCATTGAAGGATATGTATAAGGATGATGATGATTTTAGTATCATTTATAAAGTATGTTCTAACTTTTTTGAGGCTTATCATATTGAGTATGCATATTACGTGATCCAGAATGGTCTACTGTTCAAAGGACACTAGCTATGCATCCCAAAGGGTTCAATGAGGGAGAACATCATTAGGGAGAAGCATGCAGGAATCATGGGAGGACATTTTGGTTTGGATAAGACTTTGGAACAAGTGAGGAGGTTCTATTATTGGCCAAAAATCTAGACTAAAGTAAGGAGGATTATGGAGACATGCACCATTTTTTCAGAGGGCCAAGGGAACATCTACAAATTCAGGGTTTTATCAACCTCTACCTACTCCTACAAGGCCTTAGGAGACTTGCAACATGGACTTTGTGATGGGATTACCTAGAACACAAAAGGGGTATGATAGCATCTATGTGGTAGTGGACAGGTTTAGTAAAATGGCCCACTTCATCCCTTGTAAAAGCACAAATGATGCATCATCTATAGAAAACCTATTCTTCAAGGAAATTGTGAGGATACATGGCTTACCTCAAACCATTCTATCTGATAGAGATGTAAAGTTTATTGGTCACTTTTGGAGGGACCTTATGGAAGAGGTTAGGGACCAATCTAAGCTTTAGTTCTACCTACCATCCACTAATAGATGGGCAGACAAAAGTTGTCAATAAATAACTTGGCAACCTACTTAGGTGTCTGACAAAACAATATGGAGATAAGTGGGATTCAGTCCTACCCCAAGGAGAGTTTTCTTTCAATGACTCAGTCAATAGGAGCACAGGGAAGAGCCCTTTCCAGATTGTGTATGGGAAAATTCCAAGAGGCATCTTGGAACTCAGAGAAATTCCACCAAACACTCCATTCATTGGTCATGGAGAAGAGTTTGCAGAAAGTATGAAAGAAATTCATGACTCAGTGAGGTTGGAACTTGAGAAGAGTGCAAAAAAGTATAAACAAGCCTAGGAAAATCATAGGAGAGCTGTCCAATTGCATGTTGGAGACTTGGTGTGGGCATATTTGAAGAAGGAAAGATTGCCTAAGGGCAAGCACACTAAACTACTCATGAAGAAAGTAGGACCCTGTCTAGTATTGTAGAAGCATGGGTTGAATGCATATGAGATTGAACTACCCTCACACCTTGGTATCTCCCCTATATTCAATATTTTTTATCAAACCCTATATAAAGGTGATGTGAATGCACATTTTGAAGTATACGTTGAAGAACTTGAAGAAAATGTTACAGTACCCTCTCATGTACCAAAGAAGCTTGAGAAAATCTTGGACACAAAGATTATCAAACAAACAAGAAAGAATGTTTATAAGAAATATTTAGTCAAGTGGAAAGGAAGTCCTGAGGATGAACCTGTATGGATGGATGATCAATAAATTCAGAGGCATGGCTCCAGTTTAGACAACCTCATCTCAAGAGGACTTGAGATCAATGCACCCCGGGAGTATGCTGCTGGAGCACCCCAAAATTCATCCACCATAAGCACACCAGTGGACCCAAGAAAAAATGGTTAGGGTATTGATTGGATCTTGGATCCAATGTCTTCAAAAAGTCCTAAACTATAACACAAGGGGACACTAGGTGATGTTATAAACATAGTTGTCTACCTTAGTTAATTTGGACAATATTGGGTAGATTAGGCTAGAATAGTCTAGGGAACCTAATGAAGGGTATAAATATTAATTTAACCTTTCTAAGGTCTCTTATGGATTCTAAAAACAAAACTTTGCATGTTTAGTCACATTAGACATCTTTTGTTAAAAGTTGTCAAAGTTGTCAATGTTGCATAATGGAACTTTTTGTCAAAAAGTGCAACTTTTGAATCCCAACATTCACAACCAATTTTGTTGGTTGGAAATTATTGGGAAATGTATGAAAAGGTTGAAAAAAACATTACTCCATGGTTGGATTGAATTGATTGTAAAGTTTTGATAGTGAAATCAATAAAATTCAACTATTTTTCTGTACTTTCAACTATTTTTATGAGTTGTATAGATCTGTATGGATCCCAATGCACCACTAAAGGATTCAAAAAATTGGTCCCATTTATTAGGTGATTTTTTTAAGTGGTTTTAAGGTTGGAAGTGCAGAGGATCAAAATTTATCTAATTTTGACTATCCACTAGTCACAGGAGGGCCCTAACTAGGGTTTCGAGACAAAATTCCTCTTTCCCAGAGACTCCACCATGGGAAAAATCTAATCCTTGGTGGAGAGAAAGGAGTGAGGATTTAATTTAATAATTTTGAAGTCATAGATCAGGAGGCATTCAATAGATGAAGGAAACAGTAAAACATATGGACATGCATCTAGATGTGACTGTCTAGATTTTGGTTTTTGAAGCACAACTTGGGTTAGGGATTGAATGAAGACCTAAATACTTGGATTTAGAAGTTTTTTGTGATCCCAAAATTTTTCCAATTTTAAGGATTGGAAAGTGAATCTAACTTGAGGCACTTACTTTTGAAAAGTAGCCTAATTGCTTAATCAGGCCTAGGAGAGAATTGTGAACAATAGGAGTTAGGAGATTGGTTAAGAGTCCTGGCTTGGAGGGTGTTATTGGTGAGTGGATTGACACATTTGAGGGTTGTTAATACTTTCTTTGGTGGAGTTACAATTCAGTTTCCTTCATTTATCCATTGTTGCTCCTTGTAGCCCTATAGTGGGTGGAGTGTCCAAATTAATTCTCAGAGTTGAGTAAGAGTGGGATATGTCTTTTATTACATCTAACTAAGGTTTCTAGTCTTTTAGAAACCCTATCCCTAGATTTATCGATTCTAAGTTGTGGCTTAAGAATACCCTAAGGGTAGTGAAGGCTAGGAATTGGATCTAGTCTTGTATGTGGGTTTTGGGAACTCTAGTAGAGTTCTAGACTATATGGTGTTGGGAAGGTATCTTAAACCTTTGTGTAATTGTTTGGTATAGTTTTGGGCTCTTCTCCACTCAGGTATACCACATACACCACAAAGGTGAACAAGCCCAAGTTTGAATTAGAGAAAGGTCCTTGGTTTTTTGTACAATTCTTGAAACCATGTTTGCCTCCTTCGAGCTTTAAGACACAAAATGGATAGGAGAGGTATAAAGACAATTATATCTCCCTCATTTTGGCATCCAATCTAATCTCATCTCAATCATAAACTATCAACCAAAGGAGCACTTGAGCATTAGATTCAAATCAAGAAATAAATTAAGCATTCAAGCATTTCAATCATTCAAATCTTTTCATGTCTTCATTCTGGAAAGCTTCAACAATATTCATGTAATCATGTTCTTTTAATTTTCTATTAGGTTTTCTTAGAGTCATTTTATTGCATCAACACTTCTAATTATATTCCAAGAGCACTTTAATTATCAAGGTATATGAGATCTAGCCATTTCGTCCTATAAGAATGCTTTCCCTTGAAGAATTTTCTATTTAAATTTTGTGGTTAATTCCAAATGAGGAGTTTGGCAAAGGAAAACCCCTTTCTATATAACCTTTCTTCCCATTATTTTTTGTGCAAGTTAAAAGTGGTGCAACTGTGCTCAACGTTATAAGAAGGATGGACAAAGAGCTAAATTCAACTAATTGTTCAACATATCCTGTCGTGCCTGGTATAGGAATAGTTTGAATCACACCTGAACCTCAGAGGTACCCTAGACCTCCAAATTTTGGCTAAATTTTGGTTCAAAGGTTTATCTCTATCTTTTTTTTTAACATTTGGTCTCAGAATTAGGTTCTTAGTCTATTAAACTATCTCTATATGCAAAAAGATTATTTTTCTCTTTACCTAGTCCTAAATCTCACATTCTTCATTTTCATTTGCATAGCCATAGTCCATGTGGTGAAGGATTATTGCATCCACTTAGGGATTGATAATTCTTGAGCCCAGTGGATCATTTTCCTTCGAATGTAAGAGGAAATAGCCCCAAGGTTCCTAGTTTGTTTATCCAAGCTAGTGAATATTATTTCTTACATTACAATACTTTTTTTCCAAAAATAAAAATTTACTAAAACTAGTAAGTTCTCATTTTCATTGTAGGTTGGACATAACAAGAAAAATTGAGGAATATTGTTTATCTAATATTTATATTATGCTAATATAATTTACATGTTGAGATATTGGTTGATATTATGCATATATGTGTTGGCATTAATGTTTTGTCATTGATGTCAGCATATTCCTAGTATTGATGATAGTGTTCCTCTATGTTCCTGAGATGTTTAGTGCGAAGATTACTTTGGTTAAAATACTATTGAATATCAGATGTTGTAAAGGTACAGATGGTTTCATTGATGTCTATAGTTGATCTATGTCAACTTACAAAGGTATGAAGGATTTATGAGAGACTGGTATTTTGGTTGTTCAAGAAGAGATAATGTTTCAATTATTGGATTGGTGTGGATCAGTTACAAAATATTCTTGGTTGCTAACCTAGTGGTGGGTTCAGGACATTGATGTGTGTCCTCTACTCAAATAGTTCATGATTCATATGTTGGCAAGCTATTTTTATTTTGTGATAGATGTTGTTGTTTATTGATCCCTATAAACAATGTAGAGATGAGTATGAATTCTTAGACATATTTTTTCCTATCAAAGTCATGGCATTTCATGTTTCTTGATTGCATCCTATTCATGTTGTTAGATTGTGTTAGATTATGTGATCAAAATTGATGATTTTTATGTGGTGTATTGATGTTCTTAATTGTTCTTGGTTGACATGGTGATGTAGCATGTTACGAAGGATTGTGACATGATTTATGGATCTAGAGTGTGTCCGAGGATGTTATTATTCATCATATTTGTCTAACCCAAAATTCAATGGATTGCATTGTGTATTGAGCTATATTGAATTAATATTTTGTAATTTGGTCCTTGACCGACCTAGTTTAGATAAATTAATGTAATGTATATAAAGTTGTAATAATTTATGATTCTGAATGTGTGTGTTGTGTGCGAAGGGAATGAAAGAAAACATATGGATGGAGTCTGCAATTGTGACAAAGATTTGATGTACTTCATTAGAGTTGTTTTAGCATATCAGAGATGTTTGTCAGTCTGTGAGTTTTGGACAGTTTGTCCACTATAAATTGTAATAAGAGAGTTTTGTAAGGCAACAAGCCTTCCTTTTTGTTGAATCAGTTGTTGTATTTGAAAAATGAGCTCTAGGAAGTGTGCTTGAATGCATGTGATTCCCATTTTTTATACTCTTAATAGGTTATAGTTATTTTGACAAAGTACATTCATCCTGTGGGTTTGATCCCCACTGTGTTTTTTCCCTTAACCAAGTTTCCACATCAAAGATCTTAGTGTTATGCATTGATTACTATGTTATAATCCTGCATTCATGTTTATCATTTCAATATGAGATTAAGTTTATAATTTGGTTAAAGGTTTGGATTGTTTTAGAACAAATAATTCAACCCCTCTCAGTTTTGTGTGCTGCCTTAATTCTATCATTACATACTTCTAAAAAATAAATATTAAATTAATTAATATTTTATTGGTTCTGTTGGAGTTGATGAAAAATCAACCCTACAACTCCCAAAAATCACTTACATGCACACCTGTCACAGTAAGAGAGAAGAAAAAAATCTATGGAGACCAAAAAATAGATTGATGAAAGAGGAAGAACCATGTGCAAGAAATGGAGAGAAAAACTTCTCAATGCAATAGAATCCTTAATTAATCAATAATTTTCAAAGAGGGGATCCTTATAAAAGGATACTGAAACCCTAAAGGGAAATATCTAGGTTGCATAATAATAATTAAAAAAAGAATTAATTATTATATGCCTAAAGTTTAGCTTAAGTAAAAGAGAGATAATAAGTCAATAATTAAATCAAAATGATTTAATGAATAAGTGAAATAAATTATTACTCTAACACCCCCCTTAAGGTAAACTTAGGGAGTAGCTAAAACCTAGAAAAACTAATAAAACCAGGAATGGGTCCCGACAACAAGGCCTGATCAGGTACCAAAGTACAAGAAATCTCTGTAAAGAGGAGAAAAGGAGAAAACCTAGTGGGAAAACCCCTCTCAGAAAAGAGATGAAGACTAGTGAAGGATTGAAGAAGCCTCCAAACTAGAGAATGTCCGAGAAAATAGGAAAAAAGGAAGAACAGCTCTGAAACATGAAGATGCAAACATTGTCAAAGGAAAAACTGCTAGAACCTCCACTATAATAGAACATGATCAGGTAGAGAAGACTATAATTTGCATGATTACCCTCAAATGACACTACTCGAATCAAGATGGAAAACAAAAAAAAAAAAAACTCGAAGCTACAAAGGGAAAAAAAAACACCAAAGTCTGAAGAGATGATCAATCAAAGGTGAAAGGATGCCTCCAAAACATGAATAAAAGAGTGTTCATATGGTAAATGATCCATCTCATTGAAATGCATAGGTATCCAACCATTGCATCTGCCTAGTACATAGGAACAAATACATAATACATAAATCACTCCCTTGAACCAAGGAATCATTAGAACCAATAGGAGATGCCCGCCCATAATGTTGAGAAGGGAGAGGCATGAAAGGTACATTGAAACAAACTGCTAAGAACAACTAAATGATGAAGAACCAAGAATATTGAGAGTGCAAAAGAAAGTAAAAACACATATAAAGGATGGTGTCATGGAATGATAACTCTCTTGACACACATCATGAGGCTAATCTCATGGAAGGAACACTCACTTAAAAAAGGTAGATGGAAAACAAAGGAAAACATAAAACCCCCATGACACTTTATAGTGGAGTGCAAGTATAAATAGGCACAAAATGCGCAAGGCCCCAAGCATGCAACTAACGACACTTTATCTCAGTGCATTTGCAAAAAAAAAAATGCTATAGAAATATATGTCTATAATGCTCAGGAATGACAAATAGAGTATGAACATGAGTAAAATCTAAAAATGAGTCGTCCCATGTAAGTAAAATGATCCCAGGACTTGAAACATCCAAGATATTCACCAGATTGCAAAAAAGAAAAAAAAATTGAATAAAAGGTACCCAGAGAAGATTCTGGAAATGAGACCCATACAAGAAGAAAGAGCACAAAACCATCTTTCCAACGATATGTGGAAGTCAGAAAATGGAGTCCGGATGAGAAAGATATGGCTCCCAGAGTGCAAAAAAGAACCCTGACTTTAACTCGCAAAAAATATGAAAGATCGAAAAATTAGGAAACCAAACCTCCAAAAATAGGACAATCTTAGAATCACCTTTTTGATGATATCTCATTTTCCCAAAAATGCCTCTATTTTCTCAAGATATGAGAAAATAACCAAAAGTGCCCTCGAAAAAGCAAGGAAAAAATCCCTAGTGGCTCACTATCGGAGAGCTCCAACTGAACGGTGGAGGTGGTGGCGCATTAGTGGTGCGTGTGGGTAGAGTGGCGGAGGAAGTGGCCAAGCGGCATAAGGATGAGTCCATAGCTTGGCTGCAGAGTAGGGTTATCCCTTAGCTTGCTGCAAAGCCTGGAGCTCACTATCGAGCTCGCTGTCGAGCCCGCAGCTCACTGCCAAGCTCACCGTTGAGCCCGCAGCTTGCTACCGCGCTCACCACCGAGCCTACATCTCATTGCCGCATTTGCATCTAAGCTCTCTACATTGCTGGTGGGGGTTTCTATTGAGAGATCCCAAGTGCTCTACGCTTTAAATTTATTTTTCTTCTCAAACTGCGTGTCAGAGTTGTACAACCTAAGAATAAATATGCTCAGAGGTCAACTTGTCTAAAATGGACAAATTGTATATCAAAGTAGGGGTATTTGGGCCTTCTAATAACAACCGTGAGGTTTGTTTGAGCCTTAAAATCCCCCAAAAATGCTACCCCTATATTAAAAAAACCTTTGAAAAATATGATTTGAGGAAAAAGACCAAATCTCTCAAGAAGAGAACAGGGGGATGAAGATCTGGAGATCTGATACCATGTTGGAGTTGATGAAAACTCAACCCTATAGCTCCCATGAATCACCTGCATGCAAATATGTCACACAGAGAGAGAAACAAAAATGCTATGGAGGCCAAAAATAACATATCGATGAAAGAGGAAACATCATGTGCAAACAATGGAGAGAAAAACTTCTCAATACAATAACATCCTTAATAATAAGTAATTTACAAAGAGGGGATCCTTATAAAAGGATACTGAAACCCTAAAAGGGAAAGCCTAAAGGGAAATATCTAGGTTTCATAATAATAATTATTAAAAGAATTAATTATTATATGCCTAAAGTTTAGCTTAAGTAAAAGATAGATAATAAGTGACTTAATAATTAAATCAAAATGATTTAATTAATAAGTGAAATAAATTATTACTATAACACCCCCCTTAAGGTAAACTTAGGGAGTAGCTAAAACCTAGAAAAAGATACTAAAAGAAGGAAATGGGTCTTGGAAAAAAGGCCTGATAAGGTACCCAAGTAAAAGAAATATCTATAAAGAGGAGAAAACTTAGTGGGAAAGCCCCTCTCCAAATAGAGATGAATACTAGTGAAGGACTAAAGAAGCCTCCAAACTAGAGAATGTCCCAGGAAATTGGAACAAAGGAAGAACGACTCTGAAGCATGAAGCTACAAACACTGTCAAAGGTTAACTGCTAGAACATCGACTATAATAGAACATGATCAGGTAGAAAAGACTGTAATCTGCATGAGTACCCTCAAATGGCACTACTTGAATCAAGATGGAAAGCAAAGGAAAACATCAAAAATTGAAGATACAAAGGGGAAAATAATATCAAAGTTTGAAGAGTTGATCAATCGAAGGTGAAAGGCTGTCTCCAAAATAGGAATGAAAGAGTTTCCAAAGGGAAAATGATCCATCTCATTGAAATGCATAGGTATCCAACCACTGCATCCACCTAGTACATAGGAACAAATATCAAATACATAGATCACCGCATTGAACCAAGGAAGCATTAGAACCAATAGGAGATACCCACCATAATGTTGAGAAGGGAGAGGCATGAAAGGTACATTGAAACAAACTGCCAAGAACAACTACATGATGAAGAACCAGGAACATCGAGAGTGTAGAAGAAAGTAAAAACACATATAAAGGACGGTGTCATGGAAGGATAACTCTCTTGACACACATCATGAGGATAATGTCGTGGAAGGAACACTCACTTAACAAAGGTAGATGGAAAATAAGGGAAAAGATAAAACCCCCCATGACACTTTATAATGGAGTGCAAGTATAAATAGGCACAAAATGCGCAAGATCCCAAGCATGCAATGAATGACACTTTATCTCAATGAATTTGCAAAAATAAATGCTATATAAATAGATGTCTACAATGCTCAGGAATGAAAAATAGAGTATGAACACGAGTAACAACTAAAAAGGAGTCATCCATTGCAAGGAAAACGACCCCAAGACTTGAAATATCCAAGATATTCACCAGATTGCAAAAAAGAAAGGAAAAAATTAAATAAAATGTACCTAGAGAAGATTATGGAAATGAGACCCATACAAGAAGAAAGAGCACAAAACCATATTTCCAACAATATGTGGAAGTTAGAAAATGGAGTTCGGATGAGCAAGATATGGCTCCTAGTGTGCAAAAAAGAACCCTGACTTTGACTGGCAAAAAAAATGAAAGATGGAAAAAATTAGGAAGCCAAACCTCCAAAAATAGGATGGGCTCAGAAACACCTTTCTGATGATATCTCATTTTCCCCAAAATGTCTCTATTTTCTTAAGATATGAGAAAATAACCAACAATGCACTGGAAAAAGCAAGAAAAAAAGCTCTAGTGGCTCACTAACAGAGAGCTTCGACTGAGCGGTGGAGGTGGTGTTGCACTAGTGGAACGTGTGGGTAGAGCAGTAGAGGAGGTAGCTGGGTGGCACAAGGATGAGCCAGCAGCTCAGCAATAGAGCAGGGTCGATCCCTTAGCTCTCTACCGAGCCCGCAACTCACCACCGAGCCCGCAACTCGCTGTCGAGCCCGCAACTCATTGCCAAGCTCGTCGCTGAACTCGCAGCTTGCTGCCAAGTTTTCAACTGAGCTTGCTAGGCTGTTGATGGGGCCTACTATTGAGAGATCTGAAGCGCTCTGCGCTTTAATTTTTAATTTTTAATTTTTTTAATTTTTCTTCTCAAACCGCCTATTAGAGTTGAATGACCCGAGGATAAATATGCCCAGAGGTCAACTTGTCCAAAATGGACAAATTGTATATTGAAATAGGGGTATTTGGACCTTCTGAGCACAACCGTGAGGTTTGTTTGAGCCCAAAATTCCCAAAAAAGACTTCCCCTATATTCAATAAAAAAACCTCTTAAAAACATGATCTGAAGAACAAGACCAAATCTCTCATGAAGAGAAAAGGGGCATGAAGATCTGGAGATCTAATACCATATTGGAGTTGATGAAAACTCAACCCTACAGCTCCCAAGAATAACCTGCATGCAAACTTGTCACAAAAAGAGAGAAGCAAAAATGCTATGGAGGCCAAAAATAACATATCGATGAAAGAGGAAACATCATGTGCAAACAATGGAAAGAAAAACTTGTCAATGAAATAACATCCTTAATTAATCAATAATTTACAAAGAGGGGATCCTTATAAAAGGATACTGAAACCCTAAAAGGGAAATCCTAAAGGGAAATATCTAGGTTGCATAATACTAATTAATAAAAGAATTAATTATTATATGCCTAAAGTTTAGGTTAAGTAAAATAGAGATATTAAGTGAGTTAATAATTAAATCAAAATGATTTAATTAATAAGTGAACTAACTTATTACTCTAACAGGTTCAACTTAAGAAGGGCATTGGAATCTTTGGAGCATCTTTGATTATTATTATATTAATATGATACGAGGCATTAATGGTTGCGAAAAAGTTATGGTAATTGTTATAACTTATCCTTAGCAATTAGTATTTTGGGGAATATTGCAAAGAAAGGAATAGCGTTTCAAATGCCCTATTTGTGTCTAATGCATATTAAAAGATAAAATAAATTAAATTCAAGGAACAATTTCTCATTTACCATAGAGTTGTGTGCTTATGTGTTCTTCATTGGGTGAAAATTTGTTGGGGAGGAATCTCGTGGAAAAAACCCATAATTATCAAGTGATTAGAGGATGAAAACCATTTGATCACAAAGGGAAAATTTTATTTGAGGGATATATTGGAGCTAATGATTGCATGATGTTTCAACAATTTCACGTAGTTTGTGTAAAATGTGTTTAGTGTATAGTATCATAGTTTTTAGATTTGGCTTGTGTTTTAGAAATATTTTATATGTAATTTTTTTTAGGCTTCAATCATTTTATTGTATGTACCTCTTCCCATGTCCAATGTCTATTCATGTTACTTAGTGAACTCTTCCATTCTTTTAGTGTGGCTTGCAATAGGAGATTAGATTTTTCGCATAGGTTGATGTAGCTAAAATATATATATATATATAAATTCAATTGTTTTATAAATTCAACAATATTCCGATCTGTGGCAAAGTTTGGTTGACAACATTGTGTAATGTTGAGGCTTTTTAGAGACACATGTATGTTCTTATTTTTTTTAATATAAAATTTCTTGATATTTATTTTTATTCTCTAGGAGTATAATTTATGTATTTATGTAAACTTACATCAATAGAAGAAGTCCTAGAAAGTTCCATGCAAAACTATGTCAAATCAAGTGCCTAAACAATGAAGAAATTAATGACTTTTTGTGGCTATTTTAATTTATGTCTTAAAGTCACTAATACATTTGGTACCAAATTGCAACGGCAGTGCTGTTGCAGTTTTTCCGTCACAACCTTGTCGCCGTCGCAATTGCGACGGTCTGTCGTCACAATTGCGACAACGACAAGGTTGTGACGAAAAAACTGCAACGGCACTGTCGTTGCAATTTGGTACCAAATGTATTAGTGAGTAATTCCATGGAGTTATGAGGGTGTAATATTGATA
>MU224119.1:3286503-3297374 GCA_018584345.1 Thuja plicata
TTTGCATTTGCATTTTAGATTAAACTCATATTTTCTTTCATAGATTAATTTTGCATTCGTATTTCCTTTCATAGAATAATCATGCATTGTTATCATATAGATTAATTCCATTATCATATAGAAAAAAATCATGGATTATCATACAAAATCTCTCATTTTATGGTGTACTTGCAGGGGCACAAACTAGGTTAATCTAAGGGCCTCCATTACAAACCCTTGCACTCCATGAATAGAGAGCTATGAGTCGCCATTTGAGACCTCATTCTTGAGTAATCTTGAATATAATGACTCATAGAAGTGTGACACATTTTTAACACACCATAGGCTAGACAAGATCCAACATTACATTGCTAGGAAAAGATTGCAAAAACAAATAGGCCTACTTACATAGACATAAACATAATATCAATAGTAAACTTAAAGTAGTATAAGAAGTCAAAATGTGAGAAAAGTAATAATAATAACCATAGAGGCATGCACAACATAATACCAAAAATAGTTTTAGACGAAAAAATAGCTAGAATGAAGAACAAAATAATATTTTAGTATTGATTAGGTCCTAGTTTTCAATCAGTATCATAAGTGATTCCATTTGTCCTATTGTGGCATCCTTGTTATAGTCCTTTCTTTAATATCTATCCTCTAAAGTCTTAGTTTTCTTCAACTACTTTCTAAGTTTAGTTTTCCCAAATACAGTACCCATGAGATTTTTTTCATAATTCCATCAGCAATAGTGGTGATAGTACTAATGATGTTCTCCATTTATTTGAATTTATACATCATGTTGTCTTCCTCAACCATATTTTCTAGATTTCTCATTCTGACATGTAAGTTTGTGATTTGAACATTAAGGGCAACAATTCTCTCATTATCATTATTTTGGACATTTTAGACATTTGAATTCTCCGCTCTATGATTTATATTTTTCTCAACCTAACCGACATAAATTTCATTAATTGTGTCCTCATTATCAGTAGAAGTGTCTTCGTCAACTTCTTGTATGCTCTCCCCTATGTTTTTACCCTCCATCAGGATCTCCTCCTCTTCAATCTCTTGTTCACTTATGTTTTCACTCTCTGTCTCAAAATTCTATTCATCCTTAAATATATTTAACTCTTCCTCAAAAGATACCACATCCTCTTCTTCCTCTTGTATAGGTTTTTTTCCTTTTATATCTTTACCCTTCTTAATTTATGCGGCTTGAGCTAGTCAACCGTATCAACGACCCCTTGATTGAGAAGAACCAGAAACACCAACATTTTTAACACTATCATATAAACTTTATTCTCTCATTCATGGTCATCAATTGTATTAATGAACACTCATTTCTTTTTATTTCCCTTAAAGTTGGGGCATGTGTAGGATCATGTTTGGCCAAATTAAACCTCTAAGTAGCAATATAAATTTAGAGTAATGGAACTTGGCATGAAAATTTGAATAGGTTATCAACATTATTTAAAAAATATCTAAGAACAAAATTTGTAGAAAATAAAATGTGGTTTCTAAGATAATATTTGTTATCTGAAAAAATTAAATAAATAAATGGTGATAATTTAAAATCTCTATGTAGTATTACTAAATTCTTAAGAAAAATATAAGAAGAAGGTGTATGATTGACCACCCTAAGCATAATAGAAACATTATATTTTTTATGGCCTTTAAATATAAGTAGAGGACACATTTCTATATATGAAATTAATTTTTTTGTAAATTTTTCCCAAGTAAATGATTAGTTATGATTTTTTACTATAATTTTTTTTAAATATAAAAACTCGTATGTCGACCACCAAAACTTGGTCAATTTTTTATGAAATTCATTTTTTATTTTGTTAATCCTATAGTATGTGAAGCATCTTTCAAATCCAAAAAATGTGAAACCATTTGAAAGTTATAGATATTTTTCAATTAACCTATCAATTCAGAATTTGGACCTAATGAATGTAGGAAATCAATAATAATTATTTATTAAATTCAAAATAAGGCATAATTTACATTGGTGTAAAGATGACAATTTTGTTAATAAACCCTTTTTCATTTCATGAATTTCAGGGTAAAAAAAGTCATCAACTATGTAGGTGAGGTTTGGAAAACCAAAGAGATATTGAAAACACTTCTTTTGTGTTGACTTTCCAAGTTTTTCATCCCCAAGAAAATACTGTAGCAATCCCAAGAAAAAAGAAAAGTGGAAAAAATTACATCATATAAACAAATATCTATTAACTTAAAATTATTTAAATGTTAAAAATGGATATCTATTTCCTGAAGTCGGTTCTTTTTAAATGTATGTTGAGTCCATTGCCAAAACCCTTGGCAAAGTTTTTATCATGGAGCATGATAAGTTTTTCAATGCTCGACCACATAAGCGTGTTTGCATTGAGGTGGACCTTTCCAAGGACCTCAAAGACTCTGTTGAGATACAGGTCGGCTCCCACACCTTCTCTTAGAAGGTTCTTTATTTGAACTTGTCGAACACTTGTTATAGGTGTCAATCGGCAGAATATAAGATAAAGGGTTTCCCTTTGGCTGTTCCTTGGGTCAAGCTGCAGCCAAAGGAAGTGCCTGTTAAAAATTCAGAGGCTGGAAAGAAGGAAGAATGGACCACAGTAGTGCGAAAAGGCAAGGCCTCTTCAGCTCCCAAACAGGCGCCCACCACCTCCACTTCTTTTCCTCCGCCGGCTCCCGCGAGAGATGAGAAAATACCGGCCGTCGAAGCACCGCCGGTCATTCCTAAATTTTCAAACCCTACTTCTCAGTGGAAATCTCCAGCTGCGTGGTCTACCAACCCAAGGGTGGTGCGCACTCTGCATGTTGTGTCATCCGTTGTTTCTTCGTAGACATTGCGTCGGTCTCGTAGCCCTGATGGTCGTGCAGAAGACTTAGAGGAAAAGCAGAGGTATGTCTCCCCTGGAGAATTACCCTCTGACTTTGGCTCCATTTTAAATTTATTGCAAAATAGTTTCTCCTCTCTTGAGGACGAGGAAGATATGCAAGAGTTTTCATGAATTTTTTATCCTGGAATGTGTGAGGTCTGACTGACCTCTCTAGAAAGTACTATGTTCGGGATACTTGTTGCAGACTTCGCAGTCTACTTGTCGTGTCATATGGCCAGATGACATTGTGTTTTCTTCTCAGCATGAAGCTGGTAAAGGTGGTGTTATTACTTTTCTGTCACCTCGCCTTCAATCTTATATTATTGCGCATGGCTCTGATCCTATGCAGTGAGTCACTTGGATTTTGTTGTCCTTCAACAATCATTCCTTCGACATAATTAATGTTTATGCTCCCAATGATGTTGTGGAAAGATCTCAAATTTGATGTTGGTTGGCAGATCATTTGCCTCTAGCAACTTGGGTGATGTGTGGGGATTTCAATATGGTTGAGCTGGCCTCTGACAAGGAAGGGATTTTTCCTTTTCACTGGATAGCTGGTGAGCGGGAAGAGTGGTACTATATATGCACAATAAATTGGGCCTTTTTTATCCCAATGCTAACCGCCGTCGGCAAAGCGGGGTCTGGCACACTTGGTCTAATCTAGAGCTAGTTCTGACCACATATTTAAGAGGCTTGATCGTGCTATGATAACTGCTCAACCTTTTTTCTCTTTTTCTGAAGATCGGGAGTTACCTATCATTCCCTTGACAGCTATGAACTTGTCAAATCATTATCCCATCTTTGTTGGCATCATGTGGTAGTATTCTACTCAAAGGACTGTTAGAACGCAATTTTTTCTTAACACGTCTATGTTGAATCATGCTTCCATCGTTGCTCACATTCTTCGAGTCTGAAATTTAGAGCCTCGCTCCCACAACCATTCTAGATGGATTGCTTGGTGGAAAGATGCCAACACCCGTACAGCCAGATTTCTTCGCATCTATGGCCGCTAGTTGGCTATGTACAAGAAGCGATCTTATGAAGCTACCACTAAAGCACTCTGAAGTGCTTCTGATGCTCTTGCTTTGAATCCCTTTGATTCTGAACTTCAAGTTAAACTTTCTCAACTCCGCCATGAGAATCAAATTGTAGACAACTATGTTGCTCAGGGAGCTCAAATCAAAGCTCGCCTCCACTGGCTGGAGGTGGGCGATAAAGCCTCTAAAGAGTTCTTTCACGCTCAAAGAGCCTGTCACACTATTGTTGGGATCAAAAAGATAAAAAAAGGTCATGAAACTCTCTCCGAGGTTCTTGATATTCTTCGATCCTTTGTTCAACACTATGAAAAAGTGTTTACTTCACAAGGAAACTCGGTTGCTCGAGAAGAATCTCTCAGGGCATGTATTTTTGTTACTCCAAACCGCATGGTGGTCGAGTAGCGTGCCTTCTGTGAGCAACTTCTCACCATCAGTGATTTAAAAGAGGTTGTCTTTTCTATGGCATATGATAAGTCCCCTGGATATGATGGCTTCCCCTGCAAGTTTTACAAGTATTTGTGGGATACTATTGGTCCTGACCTGCATAAAGTGTATCTCGAAGCCTACCATAACAAAAGTCTGGGTGCTATTATTAATAAAGGAAACATCAAATTCATACATAAATCTGGTGACCCTGAAGATATCTGTAATTGGAGACCCATCACCTTGCTAAATGTTTCTTACATAATCATTGCTAAAGCTTTGGCTCTTAAAATTAGACATCTCCTTCCATTGATTGTCTGCCCTGAGGAGACTGGTTTCATTAAATCCAGATATATCCTTGAAAAAATTATTGCTGTCTAGGAGGGAATGGAATGGGCTCGTCAATCCAAACATCAGACTTTGTTTCTCAAAATTGATTTTTCTAAAGCTTATGATCGCATTGAATGGCCTTTCATTCTTGCCATGCTGCAAGCTATTGGTTTTGGTCCCAATTTTTTGCAGTCTGTAGAGATTATTTTTGGTGATGCCTCTGCGTGCATAACTATCAATGGCTCGCAGTCTAACACCTTTGGGATATTTAGGTCCATCCGCCAGGGTTGCCCTTTGGATCCTGCATTATATGTGCTTGTTGCTGAAGGTTTTGGTTACGTGTTGGACAACTCTATTTCCTTTGGATTAGTTCAAGGCATCTCTCTTCCAAATTCCTCCTTCCAGCTTGTCAATGGTCATTTTGTAGACGATTCCTTTCTCACTCTCCTTAAGGATAAGGAAAATATTACTAATGCCCTACAATGTTTGGAGACTTTTTGTTAGGCCTCTGGGTCTGCTATTCAATGGCATAAGAGACTATGCTATAGACAATCTTTTCTACCAACCCCTCCTTGGCTGGCTAATTTTGACTGGAAATGGGTTCAACATGGGGAGGTTTTCCGCTTTCTGGGCATCCCCTTCTCCTTTCAAGGCTCTTCTGTGGATTTATGGAATTCAGTGATTGCTAAAATTGAAAAGAAACTTTAGTATTGGATTACTAAACCCCTCTCTCTTTCGGGGAAATTCCAAATTTGTTCTAAGGTTTTGGCTGCTACACATGTTTACTATTCTTCTTGTTGGGCTCCTTCTAAAGCCTTCTACCTTAAGCTGGAGCGCCTCCTAAAAGATTTCCTCTGGGCTTCCGGAGCCGACAGCCATGGGTTTCACAGAGTTGCCTGGGATTACTGTTGTCTGTCCAGAGAGTCTGGTGGCCTTGGTCCTCTCTCGACTTAGAAGCAAGGGCTTGCTCTTTGTGCTAAATGGATTATTCGTGCTCTCTCAGGCGACGACGCTTGGAAAATCCTTATCAGGCATTGTATTTCTTCAGGTTATCTTGTTCACAAACCTGCTTGGAAGGGAATTGGTCTTCGAACCCTCCTCATTATGCGAGAGCCTGTGCACATTCAGGGCACCTTTGTGATCAAAATCATATGGAAAGCTTGGGAAGCTATCAAACTTTGGCTCCGCTGGGATGGTGATGGCTTTCGTGATGGGCTTTCTTTGAATCAACAGAACCTCTGGTGGTCTCCGTTGTTCTCCATTCAGGGTATTCCTCTGGCTAGAACTCAAGGTGCTAGTGCTCTAGGTTTTATCAAACCTGGTATCAGAACACCTAAGGACCTCTTTTCCAGGGTCACCATGAGCCTTCGCTCTTGGGAGGATATGCAGACCCAGTTCCGTCTTTCTCATCTAGATCATCCGACTTATGATCCGTTCGTTTCAGCCATTCCAGATCATTTGCTTCATAAGCTCGGAGTTCATTCTGTCTGGCCCTGGTGGAAAGACTGGAAGTGGTACCCTGCCACTCCCTTCAGCAATTACAAGCCTAAGATGGGTTACAGATGGTTGTCTCCTCATATTCCCACGGTGGACACTCTTATCCAGAGATGGCATTTGCACTCCTCTCCTCATCACTCAAGCTCTCGTTTCCAGATTATTTGGTATGCTATCATAGAGCCCAAGATGACTCTCTTTGCTTGGTGTTTTCTCTTTCAAGGGCTTCCTTTGGACCCTCGACTCAAGCATATGGGTGTTCCTGATCCTCGGTGTCCCTTTTGTGGGAACCCATAGTCCTTTTTGTACATCTTCTAGTTTTGTAGAAGAGCTCAACGGTATTCGGAGTGGATTCATGATTTTTTTAAACCATTCCGGTCTGAACCCTTCTCCTAGCATATGATTGTCCTGGGAGACTCTTCAAGACTTCCTTCCAAGTTTACCCAGATTAGGCATACTTTCAGGATGGAGATTTTGTTCACTTTGTGGAAAGATAGGAATGTTGTGCTTTTCACTCACAACTTTCTTGATATTAATGTTTCTTTATATAATAAAGCTTGTATATGTAACAATGTTATGATGCATATTCAAGTGCAAGCTAACAAAGTTGCGTTGGAGGTGGTCCATTTTCAGGTTCTGCTCAATCATAGGGGCAATGCTCCCTGTACGGTTGTCTGGGTCCCGGATTCAGTTTTTGCGGATGGTACTCAGCCCAGAGGTCATCGCCGTGGCCACAGCTCTTCGGCTCGCCACTCCCGCACTCCGCGGTCGTAGGCTCCCTGCTACCACTCTCCTAGAGGTGGAAATGATGCTTGGCGGTGTCGCTCTGCTTCTCTGCCTCGCCGCACCTCTGGCTGGTCTCCGTCTCTAGTTATTTCAGCACCTCCTGATGCTCCTGTTGTTCGTGGTGGCCCCTCTTGGCCTCCTGCCACCTCCTCCAAGTGGTCCTTCCCTCGCTTGGATTTGGCTATTTTTCCACCTCGGGCGGAGGAGAAAGAAAAAGAAAAAGATACATATGATGTTGCTGATGGATGGTCGGTTCCTGACCCTCCTGTCAATCCTAGGGATACCTGGGGTTCTAATGACAGAGATCCTCCTCTTTCGGCTAGCACTGCTCTTGCAGCCTTAAGGCTTTATGGTTTTTTTTTATGAATAGTTTCTACTTTCTACTTCCGATTGTTGCCGTGTGAACTCTCACAGGGTGATTTTTTATATCCTCCGACCCTTTTTTTGTGAATATGTAACTTTAATATTATTTTAATGGAAAGGCACTATTCATAAAAAAATAGATATCTTTTCAAAACAAATATATATTTTGTTTTCCAAAATGGATATTAATTTTTTTGTAAAATGGATATCCATTTTGAAAAGCTTAAAAATGCATTTTACTCATAACTTTTACTTTTTTTAATCATTTTTTTTTAAAGAATAGAGGCATTTTTCAGTAATAAAAATTATAAACTACACTATTCGCAAAAAAGGACTAGGGGATACAAGATCAGCCCGCAAGAGTCACTCGGCAAATAGCCAGACACATCAACTATTCATAAAAACAATATAATAAAATAAGGCCTCAGGCAGGCAAAGTAGTCATAGCCGATGGAGGAGGATCCTTGTCTTCAGGGTTTCCCCATACATTGGGGCCTAGAAGCGGGTCTGGAATAGTCCATCCATCTTCTTCATCTTTTTCTTCAATTTCTTTGTCCTCCCACTTGGGAGAAATCACAGGAGCCAGGGGAGGGAATTTATCAAAAATATTGATCGAAGGCTAGCAAATACCAACAACAGAGGGAGCAGGAACAATAGACCAATCATTGGCCAAACTCTGGCAAGGAGGAGAAGGCGAGTGACACCTACAATTGGATCTTCCACTAGAAGAGCAACGAGGGCCCTGAGACCGAGGAGTCTGGAAATGCCGAGCAAAAGAGCTACAACCATGACGACGGCCATTGGTCAGAGTGTGGTCCGCAGAAAAAGAGTCTGGAGGCAATCTGGAAACCGTACAAGGGGCATTGACCTAATGCTTTAAAAGCTCCTGCAAGTGGGCCACTTCAAGGGCCACTTTATCTGCCTAAACTTGAATCTGCATCATTACATTATTACATATACAAGATTTAGTATACATAGAGACATTAATATACATAAATTTGTGAGTGGAAAGAAAAACATTCTTATCTTTCCAAAGAATGAAAATAATCTCCATCCTGAAAGCATGCCAAATCTGGGTAAATTTGGAAGGCATTTTGGGTGAATCACCCAACAAAACCATATGCCATAAAAAGCGAAAGGTCTGGAAAGGCTTAAAGAAATCATGAATCCAGCTCTAGTATTGCTGAGCTTAGTGACAAAACCAAAAAAATATGCATGGAAGTATCTGGGAGGCCACAAAAGGGGTACCTAGGATCAGGGACTCCCAAGTGTCGAACCCTAGCACATAGAGGAAAACCTTGAAAAGGCACACAGCAGGCAAAATGAATTTTTTTTGGCTCTGTGATAGCAGACCAAATAGTAAGAAATCAGAACCGCCAAGTCTTCTGGGAAGAAGACAAATGCCATTAGTGATTCGAAGTCTCAACCATCGGTAGATGGCACACCAACCAAGAATAACCCATAGTGGGTATGTAGTTAGTGAGAGGAGTCCAAGAATACCACTTCCAATCCTTTCACCAGGGCTTGATAGATAGAATGCCAAGCTTATGCAACAAATGAGGAGGTATGGTCGAGACTAGAAGGTCAAAAGTTTGTCGATATGGGTGATAAAGCTTGAACTATACCTGCAGATCTTCCCAAGAGCGGAGACTCATGGTGGCTCTAGAAAAATGATCCTTGGGAGTTTTGATGCCATATTTGTGAAAACAAAGAGCATACAAACCCTAGAGCTTAGCAAGTGGAAGCCCTTGCTAATGAAAAAGAGGCGACTACAAGATATTGTGTTGGTTAAAAGAGAGACCGTCTCAAAAACCATTTCCAGCACCACAACCATGGTTTAACTGTTTCCCAGGCTATCCAGATGCTTTTGAAAACAAAAGTGCCATGGATCTGAACTGGGTCTGACATAACAAGAAGGGTTTGAAAACCAAACCCCTTCCAAGCTGATTTGTGAACTGGAAATCCTGAAGAGATGCAATGCCTCAATAGGACCTTCAAAGATTCATCCCTAGACAAGTCTCTGATCACCCATTTGGCACATAAAGAAATACATTGTTTCTAGGTGGAAAGGAGGCCAAGATCACCAGAATCTTTAGGAAGGAAACAATATTCCCAGGCAACTTGGTGGAAGCCATGAAAGTCGGCTTGAGAGGCCTACAAAAGGTCATGTAGAAGCTTTTCAACTTCATATCAGAAGCTTTAGAGGGCACCCAAAAAGCAGTGTAGTTGACATGGGTAGCAGCTAGCACTTTAGAACAAATCTGGAACTTACCATCCAGAGATAAAGGCTTGGTAATCTAGTAGTCAAGCTTCATTTCAATTCTAGCCAAAACAACATTCAATAGATCCACAGGTGAAGCCTGAAAAGAAATGGGAATGCCCAAAAATCTGAAAACCTCGCCATGTTGAATCCATTTCCCACCAAAGTGGTACATCCAGGGAGGATCCAGAAGAATGGATTATTTTTAACATTTTGTCTTGTGTCATTGAATGGCAGAAGCTGTCGTAGACATACGGCTGTGAAATTAGAATAGTCAAAAGATGCAATACCTGTTTAGTATCTAAGCTACTAGCTTAGCTATGTTCCTTAGATTCATTGCTTTCAATTGTATTTACTTTTAGTATTTTATGACTACTATTTACTCTTCCATATGTTGATTTTGATTTCATTTTGCTAAAACTTCTCTGGTTACTTTAAAAACCTTTAGATAAGTTGTCCTTCCTTAACGATTCTATTTCAAAATGTTCTTCAATTTAAAAAAATAAAATAACTGAGATAAAAGAAGCTTAGATTTCGCTGTTTACTATTCAACAAAACAGGTCACCACTAATGGCTGTGAGATCAAGCCCTCTGCTAATGATAACCGTCTAAATGTGCAAATTGTTAGAAACTTAGAAGAAACCATTATCATGGCCTCTACATTCTGGTCTATTGTGTCATGCCCCAAAATCTAGGCATTAAAACCTTAACTTATTGAAACTTAAAACTTTCATTTAAACATGTTATATCAACTAGAGGAAATGAAATCTCTTCTAAAACCTTTGCAAATTAAATTAATTGAAGTATCAATATAGAATAACAACATTAATTAGAGTAATAGTTCTTGAGGTTTCTTTTTCCACTAAATAAGCAAAACAATTATAAACTCATCTTGATAATATTAAAGTTTCCAAATACTAATCTTATTAATAGAAATGAAATACACCACTTTATAAGTTTCTTTAAACAAGAAGGTTACAATTTCCAAAACCCTTTCAAGATTTATAAGGTAGAAACTTGAACAGAAAAAGACTTTAAGGTAGAAATTTCATCCAAGACACTAAGACTTCAACAAAACTTTCAGAAGCTTCCTTTGAACTTGCAAGAACATCAAGGTTGACCATGGAGGCTCACCTCCCAACCTAGGCCTTTGCAAGGCCACCCCCGAGCTAGGGGATCCGGAAATGAACGGGAGACATACATACAAACAAGTATTCACAATATCGAAACCAACAATAATTCATCAAGAAATTCCCTCCCAAGGTTTAACAAAAAGAAGGTCTCCAAGAAACCTTCTCCAAAAGTGGG
>MU224119.1:3305692-3396836 GCA_018584345.1 Thuja plicata
ATATATATAATAGAAATAGGGAACAATGTTGTTTTAATCACGACATGTATTATTGCAATATATGTGACAGAAATAGGGAACATTGTCTTTTTAATCATGACATGTTGTTGTGTTATTGAGATCTGCATTATTCTCTACACTCAGAGCTATTTTATTCTCTACTTTTAACTTTTTTATTGTCTGTCTGTTTAAAGCTTCTACACATGCTTTGCAATGTTATTTAAAAAGGCTTGACAACATTGTTCACTATAGGCTTATGAATGTTCATTAAAAGCTTATGAATTAACATTCATAGCCTGCATGTAATGAACTATGGTGAACATTGTAGATTTAATCATGAGAAGATGTTGTATTTATTTTTAATACAATGTATTTGTAGTTTTGAATCATTTGGATGACTTATTTCTAGGGGTTAATCAATTCTCTATTAAATATTTCGAGTATAATCATTTCTGGGTGTCAAGGGTTTCTATCCATTATTGGAATATATGTGCCAGAAATAGGGAACATTGGCGTTTTAATCATGAGAAGATGTTATATTTCTTTATAAGACTGTATTTGTATATATATGTATGTGTATGTATGTATGTATATATATGTATGTATGTATATATATGTATGTATATACATGTATGTATGTATGTGTGTATATATATACAGATATGTATGTATATATATATGAATTTTTATGTGTGATTATTAAATTATCACTCTACCACTTTAATTGTTTGTGTCAACATGTTATTATAACCTGTCGATGACCCCATTTACCCTCAGACGACCCACAACAAGTCACATTGAAACCACTGCTATCCAAGCACTGTATTGTAACCGATGTTGGGTTACCCATTCACTGCGCCTCTTCTCTGTTTCATGTGATGTTGCAATCACAAGTAATAAGTAACCATAGAACCATGTATACTACGAATAAGTAGTCATGTTGTCATATTGGTATCATTGAACTATTTGACGTACATAATTGGACTGAATGCATTCTCCTTCATTTCATCTATTGAACATTGACTATATGCATTTTTGTTATAGGTCTTCTGAATGGATAGAACATTTGGTGTTGAATGGTGTCATTTGGAGTCCTTGGAGGAATAGTGCTCCAGATTGTTTAACCCGTGAGATGATGACATCAAATAGGCTATTCTCTACCTTGTGAAACATAATACTACTGGCTTGCATGTACACGATGGGGTCAATTATAAACTAGTATTTTCTACTCTCCTTGAAGTTACCGGTTAGTTTGACTAGGTCTTGAAGGTGGTTAAGCATGTGGTTGTTCCTCGCAATACCGAAAAAGTTGTGCAAGGGATTCAGACAAACAATCCAAACAATCCAAATATGATCTCTGGCAGGCTTGGCTCTATTTTTGGTAATAGAGCTGGCTTTGAAAATAAAATGGTTCAGGCATGGGAGATGTTCAAGCTATCATGCGCTAATGATAACTACGCTTCCATGAGTTGCTTCCATGGTTGCAATGAAGATTTTTTCACTGATGATGATAAGAATGTAATGATGGACTACTTCTTTGGAGTAGCCATTTTTGTCAATAAACTAGATCATCTTTAGATGAATTCCTTGAACATATTTATTCCATCCTTCACTTTTTTGGAAATAACCTTTTAATCATATCTGGGGCAGCTGTATTTGAATGCAAGATGATCTTCTTTAATGAAACTGTGCACACATGGCCTCAACGTTTGAATGTAACCTTTTAATAATGATAAGATGTTCTATTTTTTTAATACACTTATATGTGTGTGTGTGTGTGTGTGTGTGTGTGTGTGTGTGTGTGTGTGTGTGCATACAGACACACACACACACACATATCATTGCCTCTTCGCTACTTCATGTGATGCTCCAATCACAATTAACAATGATTTCACGAGTTGCTTATTGTTCAATGCGTGTGCATAACTGGTTTTCATGATGGCAATATCCTAGCACAATAACTATCCATAGTGAACCATAGAACCATGTATAATGTGAATAAGTAGTCATGCTTTCATATTTGTATCATTGAACTATTTGACGCACATAATTGGACTGTGTGCATTTTCCTTCATTTCATCTTTTGGACATTGACTATATGCATTTGTGTTATACCCATCTCCCACTCTGAACAAAAGTTATTATTGTATTCCCTTGCACTTCATACTTGCATGTACATACAAGTCTTATTTTTATATGTGACAAAAATAGGGAACATTGTGAAGGTATGCATTTCTATTATATCCACCTCCCACTCTAAACAACAATTGTTATTGTATTCCCTTGCACTTCATACTTGCATGTACATACAAGTCTTATTGTTATATGTGACACAAATAGGGAACATTGTCGATGTATGCATTTCTGTCATATCCACCTCCCACTCTAAACAACAATTGTTATTGTATTCCCTTGCACTTCATACTTGCATGTACATACACGTCTTATTGTTATATGTGATAGAAATAGGGAACATTGTCGATGTATGTATGTATGTATGTATGTATGTATGTATGTATGTATATATGTATGTATGTATATATGTATATATGTATGTATGTATGTATATATGTATCTATGTATGTATGTAGCTTATTAATAGTGGATAATGTAGCTTTCATGTTCCTATAGTGAACTATGATCCTATACTTCAATTTAAAAATGCAAGTTCCTATATTCAAATATGTACTTATTCAATCCACTGTATGAATGCAAATGCTTGTGCTTTTATGCATGAAATGACCGATGCATTCCCACCACTATTTGAATTCCAAATACAACAACCACAAATTTAATGACCAATTTTGTATAATTGTGAGGAAGTGTCCTTAATTTTGAGTTCTATTGACATCGTTCATTGATGCTCTCTTCTTATAGCTGTTGTATTGTATGTTTCTATATTCATGCCTTCCACTCATCAATAGTGGCAAAGGTGTTGGAAGGACCAATTGTGTGTGACATATTTGGAGGTGCAAGGAGACACATTGTTGGCCCTTCTAACACCATTTTATCTTCTTGTAATTCTGTGACATAATTTGCAATAATTTCACAAATTTCAGTATATGTGATGTTTAATCATGTGATGTTTGATGGTATATTCTGCATGCATCAATTGAACGATAAATTCTGTGAATAAGTTACTTCCACCAGTTGTTACAATTTTTTGCAGGTTTGCTACTAGGAGAAGACTTGTCCAGCATCAGGTGATGGATGGAGGTCACGTGGTAGAGTTTGACAACACTCTCACTTAATTGTTATTAAAATGTGTTTATCAACACACCAATTTTAATCGGGAACAGTTAATTTTATGGCATTATATAGTTTTGTTTCCTGTTATTATATACATGTATTATTAATTTGACGCTTCAATGTATCCTTGGTTGACAGGTGAAGAGCTAGAACATTGAAACAACTGAAAATACGTAAAGTCTTTTTGACTTTACTAAGGCTATGATACCATTGAGTTCTTGTTTTGATTGTTGATTGCTTTTTTTTTTTCATATTTATTCATTGTTGATTGCCTTTTCTTTTTCATTTAAAGTCTCATTACTTAATTTAGTTTCATGTTAAAATTTATACTCATTTTAGTAATTCAATTACTTAATAATATTGTTTCATGTTGTAGTTCATCATTGTCTTTTGCAGAATTAGTAGGTTCAATATAGTAATTGAATTGGTAGTTGAAAACATAATTGAATGTATGCATTATGAAGTCGTGTTCATTTGATTATTTAGATTCAGGTTATATGTAGACATTAGATTATATTTGAAGGTTTTGAATATAATTTAGTATCATGTTAAAATTTAGGGTACTTGTAGTTTATCATTTAGTTTCATGATGTAGTTTATCATTGTCTTGTGCTGAATTGCTATGGTCATTACCTGAAACCAATTGGTAGTCATGTTGGCATATGTATTGGTACGTTTTACATATGATAGCATTTAATAGACAACAATGACTGTACGCATTACACATTGCACATTACATTCTACTGAACATTGACTGTATGTATTTCTATTTGTAATTCACTGCTGCAAAAGATTAAACCCAAAACTTGGCCAAAAATTACATTCGATATTAGACCCCAAAAAAATGGTTTCCACACCCATTGTACTTGATTGCATTTAAATTTAGTATAGGTACAGGGTAGCCACATAAAAAATGAGCTTCATTAGTTATCCATAAAACCTGGAAAAGGAATAGGACTGATGCTTCGAGCTACAACACTCTCTCCATTGCTAGGAGTTGTTGTCTGACTCGATGTGTTCTTAATTATATTAACTAGATGGGCTAGTATTGCATTTCTCTGATCACCATTGGTTGACCCCTGTGAGAAGCATTGAGGGGCTTGCAATTCCTGTGCATTAATGGTTGCTAACACCGGGGCTAGTGCATTGTACATTTCAAGAAGTATAGGGTGTTGAGGTGGAAGAGGTGTATTGGGAGTGATTTTAGTGGCTTGTTGAGGTGTAAGGACTGTATCTTCAGTAGAAGCACTGATAGTAACAGTTGTGCATTGGGTAGATGTATTTCCCATGTTGGATCTATGTCTTTTAGGCATGTTTTGGTTCTCTTCTCTCGCTTTCCTCAACTCTTCCTTTCAACGTGCCTTGTCCTTTGCCCTTTTTTCTTTCTCTGTAGTGTCCCTCAATCTCTGTTGAACTCTCTCTACCTTCAAAATATTAGCTTCTTCTATGTTTGCGTCTCATTCTTCTTTCCTTTCCCTTATCTGGTCCTTCTTTCATTGTGTGTTGTCCTCCATCCGCTTCTTAATCCGTTCTTTCTCTTCCATTTATACAACATAGTCATCAGATGTGAGTACCTGTGACTTTCTGCTTAGACAAAGCACCCATGAGTGTGCACCATGTGTACTTTGTTGCATCCTTTGCACTGGTAAAATGAGGAATCTTCTAGCAGTGTTGTTTGATATATTAGTGTTTGAGGGATATGCCATACATGGCACAAAGTCAGTGTCACCATCATGATCACTTGCTTCTAGTAGATCCTCACATTTTTGAGTTTCCAACTCATCCCAATTTGTTTCATTTGTGAAGTAGTGAATCACATCTATTGGGTCAACATGGGGTGGTGATGGTAGTGAGAGGGAAACATCCTCCTCGACATAGTTAATTGGTTGACCAATATTAGTTGCTACCTCATGTAACCAATTAGGCACTGTAGCTACAGATGGTAAGTTGAGCCCTTGTCCATCACCCTCTCTATCAATTTCTGTTTGCTGCTCATTGTTCACTGGATGCTCTTGGTTGGTTGGGTGTGCTTGGGTAGCTACATTTGGTGGTGCCCTTTGATTTTCCTCACTGTATCATGCAACAAAATTATCTATTTGCTCTTCACCGTAGCCATTTAATTGCATAAATGCCTGAACTGCGATTGCCTCTGCATCCACATCTACTGTGGCTTCATGGTGTTCCTGATCTGAACATGTTTAAGCCTATTCCTCCTTTATAACAAAACCCTCGCTTGGCCTCATATCAGTAACCAACGCATCCCTTTTCAAAGGTCATATGCTTGTACTACGAAACCCACTCATTATATTAGCGGGAATCAATGCTAGCTGGAATGCTTTGCTGGCCAGAGTTGCCAACTCTTTGCAACTAATTTCTAATTGAGGGTTATTGACCAACCACAGGTTTCTATGTTGTTTGAAGTATGTTTTGAAAGGTGAAAACACACTCACATCCAACGGTTGACGCCTATGGTTGGTATGGGTAGGAAGTGTGAGGAGGTCTATTCCAAGACATCTTGCTTTCTCTATAGTATTATACACCACATGATTGTTGTGACCATCAAATATAAGAAGTTCCCTGTTAGAGGGCAACACTCTACTAGGGATGTTTCTTGCAAAGTGTTCCAACCAATTTAGAAATAGTTCCTTTGTCATCCATGCGTGTTCCTGTATTGTCATGCACGCCCCCGGCTCGCAATTGACAATGTAGTTTTTAATATGCCTCTTTTCTTTGAACAAGTAAAATCTGGGTATGCTCAAACCAATAGTGCTTGCACAGGAAAGGACACTGATCCAATCCCTACTTTTTGAGATTAGACGTGGGATAGATTTTTTTCCCCTATGTGCAATTATTCACATACCATAGTTCCTTCTAGCTTGCACACTTGTTTCATCACAATTCCAAATTCTGCTAGACCCATAATTGTTAAGGTTGTATACACATTCCAAGTTGTCATAGAAACATGATACGACACTAGGGTGAACCATTATAGCCTTGTCTGTATTGAGACCTTCTGTTGTTTTGATTGACAAGTCTTTATGCCTGCGTCTAAAACTGTGCCACCAAGATCTACCTGACTTCCATCTGTAAAAGGGGTAACCCTTCCTGCAGTAATTTGGGCAACAATTGAATGCAAGTGCCTAACTTCCATCCCTTTCCCCATATCTGCCATGGAATTGCACCATTCCACAAATTCTTCCTCCTCTTCAATAGTGAGGACTATTTTTGGGCCCTTACGCTTGGTAACTATTGTTCCTATTAGCCATGCCCGCAAGTTGGAAGAAGGTATGTGCCACTTCTTTACTGCACCCCTAATTGAATTCTCGCCATTTTCTACACTTGCAAAATCAGCCTCCATGCTCTCTTGTGTCCACTTTGATAATGGGGGTGGACAGACAACATTACTTGTGGTAGTATCCACTCCATTGCTTGTTGTTGCATCCACCTGTACATTGGAAGTTGGAACATCAACAGATTCTTGATGTACTTCCACTTGTTCTGTGAAGTGCACACCTAGATTAACTTTTATAGTTCTTCCACCCCTCTTAACTATCCTTGTGGATTGCTTTCCTACAGTGCGATCCACAACATAATCTTGTTGTGAAACAGATTCTTGATTTGCATCCACTTGTTCTGTTAACTGCACACCTAGAGCAACAAAACCGGTTGTGCTACCACTGATCACTATCCTTGACTTTCACTTTCCTGACATGCTTGTTCGCTGTGAAACCAATGACAATATACCCGAGCTTACTTATTCAAAATGAGGAGAACATGTTAGCACCATATTTTATTTTCAAAATTTACTGAATGTAAGTGTACACTAACATATATACGTATATGTTGTATCTGTGCACATGAATACATAAATATGCACATGTAAGTGTGTATGTATGTATGTATGTTAGTGTGCATGTACATGCAAGTATGAAGTGCAAGTGAATACTATAACATTATTTCTTGAAAATGGGAGATGGATATAATAGAAATGCATATTATGGTGTCTTTATAAATACTTGAAAACATTATCCAGTTATGCACAGGCATTGAACAATAACCAACTCATGAAATCATTGTTACTTGTGATTGTAACATCACATGAAGCAGAGAAGAGGCAATAATACAACATCTTCTCATGATTAAATTGCCAATGTTCCCTATTTCTATCACATATATTGCAAAAAAACAAAATATAACAATAAAACTTGTATGTACATGCAAGTATGAAGTGCAAGGGAATACAATAACAATTGTTGTTTAGAGTGGGAGGTGGATATAACAAAATTGCATACATCGACAATGTTCCCTATTTTTTTCACATATAACAATAAGACTTGTATGTACATGCAAGTATGAAGTGCAAGGGAATACACTAAAAAATTTTGTTTAGAGTGGGAGATGGATATGACAAAAATTTATACAGTCAATGTTCAATAAATGAAATGAAGGAAAATGCATACAGTCCAATTATGTGTGTCAAATAGTTCAATGATACGAATATGATAGCATGACTACTTATTCGCAGTATACATGGTTCTATGGTTACTTATTACTTGTGATTGGAGCATCACATGAAGCAGAGAAGAGGCACGGAGAGAAAACAAGGTGGAAAAATGGTATGGTTTAAGGGTTATCGAAGGGTACTGGTTACCTTTGGACAATTCATTTTGGATTGAGAGACAATCAATATTGGAGGGTCCTTGTCAACAAAGTTGGCTTGTCAATGATTCATTAACCACTGTTCCTCGATTGAATTGATATTTTATTTACTACACGACAAATCTATTTATGAATCAGAGTATTGCACGAACTACATTGATTATATAGAATTGAAGCTCATGAAATTTCAATTGCCACTTTCTCGTTGCTTTTCAATCGTGTATAAGTGAATCCAACAATAATGTGTCAAATTGAGGTAGCAACTTTACGATGTTAATAATAATAATAATATTTTAGTGGCTATGGATACTTTTAAAATAAATAAATAAATAAATAAATTAATAAAAACAAAAAAAAAACTTTACGATGGTGTTTTAGTTGGCTGCGTGCGAAAATGGCTATACAACCAAAAAAACCTACTATTTTTTGCAATTTATTATTTAAAAAGAAAATCATAACACGGTTGTTTGCTAATTTTTTATGAAATTAATAAATGTTGAAAATCTATCTAATCAGGGGACATTGGAATGTGCTTTTTTGTTATGAAGTGATGAGACTTGTAGATAAAGAATATATATATATATTTTTTAGTAGAAATGGCAGTGCCATTATAATTTATTTTCATAAATTAAAAACTACTTCAGGGGGCTCCATGAGGAAAGAAGCAGGAAGAAAACCTCATGTCTTAGCCCAATAACAACAACATCGTAAAGAAAAGAAACCAAAGAGATGCAAAAATATCCCCACCCAGCCAGCCCGATGACATCGATCAAAACAAATTGAATCAAACCTGCCCCAAAAGAGATACAACCAGGAACAACAAAATCCACAATATCCCTAGAGAAGTAAGATAAAATCGATCCATCGGGACAAAGAGACCAAAGAGAGAAAGGACTGAAGAGGACCACAAAAACCAGATAACCCAAAATGGAGCCCACCAAAGAAGAGGGTGACACTAAGCCAACCGATGCAGCAACCAGTCCGAGTACTCAAGCCAACCAAACCACTAAACTACCGGGGTCGAGCAACTAGAAGCAATATTACAAATGAAGCAAACAAGAAATCCAAACATAGAGAAGGGCCAAATTTGGCCAACTGATATCATCCCACAGAGAGAAGGCAACCACCACAACTGGGGAAGGCAAACCACCTCGCATCTAATTGGCTTCCAGAACTAATAGCATCCCTACCTACTATACCTAGCTTAAAATGACATATAAATTGGCATCCAAGGTTAGATTCTTGGCCCTCAAGGAATGTTCTTCCTGACCATGGAGCAGTCATCTATATTGCACCTCCCCCAACCTTGCCTTGACGCTATGTTCAAAGAAAACCAGATTGCTTCCACTATCGATAATCGACCCCCAATACCAAATTTGACCTCTGCCTCGGTGATGTTTGCTCCCACAGACCTCACATGCGATGGTTCCCAGTGAGAAAACAATGTTGACAGAGGCGTAGACTTCAGAAAATGCAAGGGCCAAGGATAATAGTCTGATAATGCCAACTATTTGTGGCTCTAACTCCATGTGGCTTGTTAAAAAAAACCAGACTCTGAACAACTCTATCTCAGAACAGGTATCAAGCATTTTTAAAATTAAGAATCCCGCCCAAGAACTGGACCAACATCCACTATGATTCGATATAAACTAGGATGAAAGGGATGAATAGCCCCCTTCAGCCACTGAGAATATTACCACCCACCACAACCACACCCCAATTCAAATAGCTAGGCATGTGCAAGTTTGGGCCCAATCCAATCGTGACCCTTTTCCTTACTAATAATTTCCTCCAACTCATTATGATCCCAGAATTTAGAGCCCTGATCAAGTGAACACCTAGAATTAGCTAACCAATGAGCAAGAGCATTTGTCTCTCTATAGTAGTGAGATATTTTGAAGTCTTCAAAAAATTCCAACACTTGCCTCACATGATCCATAATATATTGGATTTCCTAATGGAAGGAGGAATATGACATGAGAGAAGACGTTATAATTTGGGAGTCCCCTTCAATATGGATTTTCCTAATCCCACATGCCACCTCCATGTCCACACCCAAAATTAGGGCCCTAGCTTTCGTGATGTTATTGGTGCTAATGGGGATTTTACTACATCCTGATCAAATTAAATGGGAGGTGTTGTCCCTCAGCAAAACACTGACACCTGAGATACCTAGGTTACCCTTCGAAGCCCCATCAAAGTTTAGCTTGATAAATTTCTCATCCGGGGGTTTCCATTTAATATATTTTCTAATTTTAGCCTTGGATTTTTTCCCAACCAGAACTCACTTGAAAGGATTAGAAACATGAGGCCATGAATTTAGAATTCTAGAATCATCCGATGAAAAAAGCGAGGAAATTGTCTTGGTTCTAAAATAATGTACATTGATCACCATCTCTGAGATCAAGTTTTCAACTGTGTCCCAAACTTGATCAACTGAAGATTCAACCCTTCTAAAGATTCTCTTATTGAGTTCCCACAATAGGCTCCAAATAATAGTGGTGGGAATGAATCTCCTAATATGCCCGAAGAAAGAGTCTTTGTGAAGTAAAGGCCATTGTTCGATAAGTTGTGATAAGAGGACATGCAAGGGGCCCTACCAATATAGTCTCTACTGGATTTTGAACCAAATCTACTGAGCAATTACACACCAAAGGAAAAATTTGTTTAAAGTTTCTGGAAAAAGGCCACATAAGACACAGTAAAAAGGATCTACAATCCCCAATGTGACTAGCCTATTGATCGTAAGATTTCTATTATGTAAAGCCAACCATAACAATGCTCCTGCTTTGGGAAGAATCACTGAACTCCAGCAAAAAGAGAAGATGTGTTTGTTGAGGACCCCCTGATTATGAGCAAGGGAGGAGTACCCATGTTTGACCGAATACTTCCCATTAGGTGCACGAGACCAGATAAACCTGTCATCCTGCTGGTTGGTATGAATCGGTATTTGATCAAAGATTGAACGAAGGATCTATCCTTTTGACCTTCTAAGATGTTCAAATCAGAAACATCCTTCCAGACTGCCTGGCACCCATCCCTAGAAGGAATCAAGTTGAGGAAAGCTGCCACCAAGGAACCCCAGTAAATCTGAATAGCCAATCTTATGTCCTTAGAAATATTAAAATATCTTGCTATAGAGGGAGACCATTCCACGAATCATCCCAAAAGTTTATACAAGAGCCTTAGTTGACCACCCATGACAAATAGGGGAGAATCACCTGCCTAGTTTTCACTAAAAAATTCCACATATCCAGCCTCGAGGAGGATTACACATAGTAAAGATACAAGTTGGATCATTGCTATCAAGATATTTGATTTGGATAATTTTAGAACAAAGATCCCCTGGACATTCATAGAATTTCCAAGAGAGTTTAGCGCCCAAAATAAGATTTCTCTCTGTCAAATTATGTAGACTCACTCCACCACAATCCTTTGGCAAACACAAGTTGTCCCAAGGAACCAGGGGGGCCTTAGCCTTATTATACCTATTACCATTCCAAATGAAGTTATTAATAAGTTTTCTGATATTTCCCATATCTGATTTGGGAGCCAATAAGACCGACATAAAATAGTTTGGTATGGAAGCCAATACCAATTTTTCCAACAAAATTATACCCTGGACAAAGACAACCATTTGGATTTCCAAGATACAATCCTCTCCATAATTGACTAGGTAATATTAATCCAATAAGAAGCTTTACAAGAACCTTGGAAGAATGGAATGCCTAAATACTTACCTGGGGTCTCTGCCACCTCTAAACCAAAGAGCTATTTGATAGCCCGAAGAACTCTGCCAGGGGTATTGAAAAAGTAAATCTTTGATTTTGAAGATTCAACCTTTGTCCTGATGCTGAACAATATCCATCTATGGTTGCCTTGATAACAAAGGTTTCTTGAAGAGAACCCCTCCCATATAGGAGGGAATCATCTGCAAAAAGGGTATGAGTGACTGAGAGATTGGATTGAAGTATGGAAATACCCACCCAATTACCAATCCTATTATTATGAGAAATGAATATACTAAAGCCCTCAGCCATAATAATAAACAAGAATGGAGATAATAAATCACCCTGTCGCACACCTTGAGTTGAAGAAAAGAAGCCGCAAGGAGAACCATTGATCAAGACATAGAACATTTCTCCTTGGATACAAGATAGTATCCATTTGATCTATTTACCCCTAAACCCCATCCTATGAAGAACCTGGGATAGAAATGGCCAGCTGACTCTATCATAGGCCTTTATCATATCTAACTTCAATACCATAGACTATAGTCCTTCCAACTTAATAGAATACAATATTTCATGGGAAATTAAAGCCCCTTCCACTTTGTCTTTTCTTGGAACAAAGCTACCTTGTTGTTTTGAGATAATCCTAGGAATGATTTTCCCAAGGCGAGTAGCAATAGACTTACTAATAATCTTATAAACAGTGTTGCAGAGAGAGATCAATCTGAAATCAACAAATGATGAAGGCTACGAACACTTGGAAATGAGGGTGATGAATGTGGTATCAAACTGCCTAAACATGCACACTGCATGCTTGCGAGATTCCTCCATTGGTCTGAGGATATCTTCCCCCATGAAGTCCCAACATTTATGAAAAAATAACAGAGTTAGCCCATCCGGGCCTGGAGCCTTATCTATTTTTTTCTCTTTGTTTTATTTAAATATGTGAATTGTTGCAACTTAAAATATTGTTTGATGATAATTATTTCAATTAGTTTAAAATTGCATATTAATTTGTAAAGGCAATGAATTTTGCACAAGAATGAGAAAAATGCCATGAATATATATATATATATATATATATATATATATATATATATATATATATATATATATATATATATTCAATTAAAATATTTATTAGACTTGTTAATTATGAATAATATATTTGGCTTCAATTATATATTTTAATTTTTTATTAGAATTGTTTATAAATATTAGAAATATATGAATGTGCAAATATTAATTAATTTTATAATATGATGAAAATTTATTTTTTGTAATATCTTATTAATACTTTTAATAATTTAAACATAATAATAATTTTTCATGAATTAATGAATATAAAGTAGGATATTTTTTTATATAATTAAAGCTAAACAATATTGAGATTTAAATTAATTTTTTGTGAATTTGTTTGGAATAAAAAGTAGCTTAAATAAGGATTCTCTAAATATAATTTAGAAGATGAACATTGTATTTTCCTTTTCTTAGGTTATATTTCGAATAAGCCCACCTAATTCAAAAATGCTATTTTGTTAAACTAATAATCGATTATTTTTTTTCAACATTTAGAGAAACACAAATCTCATTTGACTTGAAATACAAGATCTTTGTGGTTATTATTTTTTCAAATCAGTGTAAATTATAAATCTTATTTTTAGATAGAGGTTGTAATTAAAGAAATGAAGATAGAGATAAAAGGAGACGTTGAATACTTATTTTTTGTACTTTTTTTTTCCTTTGTCGGCCATAAAAAACTTTGACATGGAAAGAATTGTTACAAGTTGATGTGATAATAACATTGTTAATTAAGCTGAGAGGCTTCCTACAATCACAGGCACGTGGTTGAGGAGCACTAGGTCATTAGTGTAAACAATTTCATTTAGATGTGAAATCTTTTTTAAAAGTAAATTAAAGCCTCAATATCTCTAGGCTTTCTCTATATAAATTATATAATATATAATTTATATATAGCTAGTAGCATTGGACGCGCAAGTCCTCAGAATTAAATTATATAATTTATTGTATAATATATTTTTTTTTATATAAATGTTATTAGATATTTTTCTTAAATTTTAGTATATATTTTTGTAGTATGAGGAATTCTACAACCGGTTGGGAGCAAGCTCAAACACGCAAGATTAGTGGGTTAGCACATATAATCAATTCAAAATCATATGAAAGAGAAAGAAAGCAACAAAGAACACTAAATAACATCAGATTAAGCTAAAACAAGTAAGCACCCTATTTAACTTGTTCGATTTGCTCATTTTGATGGATGTGGGTGTGCTCTCTCAAACACACAAAATACAATAGATCCCAATGCAAATGCAAGATTGTAAATAATGAAGGAGTTCAAGAGCTAGTATAAGGAACTAGTCTCAAATCCTTCAAAAGGATGATATTCTAAACTATGAAAATGATATGCATATGCAAGAAACTATGATTCATTTACCGAATTCAAGCCTAGCATGTGATTTCTATGTGAATTAAACAAGAAAACTATAAGCATGAAACTAGCTATGAAATTCTACAACAATTCTAGCATGATAACAATGCAAATTGAGAGATGAAAAATGAAGAGGAGAAGGCCTCTATTTATAGAATTTTGGAGGAGAAGAAGAGGGTTTGGATGATGTGGCATCTATGTGGAATCCACATAAGAGCCACATAAGGGACACATAGGCTTGAGGGGATGGCCAATTTTTAGTCAAAGATAGCATTTATTATTTAGTGGCTCAAGAATTCCAAGTGGGAGACAAAGTTGTAAGAGGAATTTAAGAGGAATGGGTGACCTTTTTGGAGAGAATATCCCCATGTAGATGAGAATTCCATTAGCCTTAAAAAGGTTAGGAATCACCCTTTAAGTATGCTTTAGAGGACAGTTAAGTAGGGAAGAATGCTTAGGAAGTGAGGTGATGGGAGTAGAGTAGGAATAGGGTAGGCTTAGGGTAGGTCTCTAGGTTGGATTAATAGGTTTCTAGCTAGGGTTTAGATTATAATTCAAATTAGATTTGAATAAATCATAGTTTAGAAGAATTAGGAATATGGAGGGATTTTAATAAATATAAATTTATTAAAAAGGGTATTTTGTGAGGTAAATTTATTTTAAATAAAATACACTCGAATAGTATTTGATCATTGATAACTACCAACTATGAAACTATTTAATTAATTTAAATAGTTAGAAGAGAAAGGGAAATTAATATTAATATTTTTGGACGTCTACATTTTTCCCCTCTTTGACTTAGCATCGCAAGTGACGTTGCATCATAGACAAGAAAATAAGTTGCCCCAAAGGAAGAGAGTTTCTAGGAGTCATGCCAAAGCGACGATGGTATAGGGTTGTGCCCCCTCAAGAATAGAACGCAACAAAGACAATGTTGTGGGATTTTCTCGAAAAAGGATGCAACAGGAAGGAGGAAGAGAGAGGAGATTAATAAATAGAAGCCTTCTGAAATGCAATTAAGAATGCAACTAAAAATGCAAATGAAAAGATGAAATGCAACTAACGAGCCTTGGGGATCCATTTGTGTGTAAAATATGGAGAGCACATCCGATTTTGATATTGCAAGAGGAGGTATGCAATAGGTGTTAGAAAACACAAATGACAAGATTCCTTTGTGTGGACTAGATGCTCAAACAAAAGCACACTGCAAAAGAAACATGTATCAGTAGCCACCAGTCACAACGCACCAAGATATAGCAGATCAAGGTAGTGGTGAGGAGATTTAAACTGACACAAAAAGATAAAATCAATAAAGAAGGCCTCATGATCAAGCAGTCATTAAGTCCAAAGTTCTTGCCGTGAATAGGATGGTGTGATAAAAGATTTGATAAGACGACACCGAAAGGATGGATCATGACGGGCAAAGATTAGATTGGATTCAATTAAAAGATATTCACTGGCAAAAGCTGTGAATAGGATGAGTAGCAAGGATAGTCGGTTGCAAAACTAATTTTGTTGAAAAACATGATTGTAGTCGCAAGTGTCAAAATGCCACTGAAAATTGAAATACTGAGTGATGCAGAAATAAACGATGATTTAGTACAAGATTTTTGAGAATATTTGATTTTTGTTTAATTTTTTGGATTTTCGCGCAATGTTTAAATGTTTTTGGGATTTTTGCATATTTAAATTGTATAACAGGAACAATTTATAAAAAATATACAAGGGGGGAAGGAGAAAATAGGTGGGGAAAAGTATTCGGGGAAAACATGGGCTATAAGAGGGGCTGGGGGGCTTAATGAAGGTTATTTGTGAATAGTGAAATTTGAGCTCTAAAGTGAAAACATGGTGGACAAGAAGATGCTGGGGCAGTTGGGGGAGCGTGTATGGACACACAGGAGACTTGCGGAGCGATCGGTACCGGTGCGTGACTTAACCGAGACCTTGCATTTAGTACTGTCAAAGTTTTTAATGCTTTTGGGTAGGCTAGGGGGGAAATAAAAGAAGAAATGGGGGTTTCAGACCAAAGACGCCGGTTCCTGAACTGACATCTATGAAGACACCAATCCCGAGAGCGACGTCTTTGTAGATGTCGATCCCCGAACTGGCATCTCCGCAGACGTCAGTGCCAGACTGACATCTTCGAAGACGTCGAACCTAGACTTGTGTCTGCAATGATGGCGGTCTATGAGGAATGAGGGCGGAGACACCAGTGTATGAACTAGAATTTCCAGTTGAACTGACGTATGTGCCCAAAGGGGCAGACACTGAGGGGAAGGGAAATAGAGGGACCCGACGGGGGCTAGGGATGGCTCGATAAAGGACCTAGGGACATGATGCCCCATTTTGGGAGGGGTTAGGCTAAGAATAGAAGAAATATAGGCTGACATGGTGGTTTTTGGAATGTTACAGCAGCAGTACCCACCGTTGGGATCTCGGGAGCACTGGTCGCCAACCATGAAGTTGGAACCATAGCTCACAGTGGAGGACTTGGGATTGTTAGCTGTTGTTAGGTTAGATTATGTGCCCCATTGGCCTAGGCTATGGGTGCACAATGGGATGATGACCAATTTGATCGAGCGATGGCACAATGATACCACCACATTCCATTTGCCTATTGGAGAGGCTACGATCATTCTTGAGGACGTGTGGCAGATTCTTCAGATACCTATCCAAGGGGTGATACCATAGTATAGGTTAAAGGACAGCGATCACTACATGGAGATCGCATTTAGGAGACTGATGAGGAGGATTCCTACATATAGGACATGGATGCCCTGGTAGCCAACGGTGGACCGGAGACTACGGCGGATAGCCCTATATCTGGCGGTCTTACTGATCGGAGGACAGATGTTAGCTAACCTGGCTGGACATAGTTTTGGGATGGGATGGTCTCGGGTGCTAGCAAAGATACTAGAGGAGGGCACTACTTATTATTGGGGGTATGTTGTCCTTGGATAGTTGTACCATGACTTACACATGTCTGTGTACCATAGGGTGCACAACATGGGGACAGGTGTGACTCTATTATTAGTGTGGGCCTGGGAGTACATTACAGTGTTCTGACCGATGAGGGTTTGAGAGGTGTGGCAGCCAAGAGAGTTGTATGCATGCAGATATAGGCTACCTCTAAGATATACTTTTTTTGGTCAGATTGGATGCTGGCGGCGGTTGCTCGATGAGGTACAGGTTTTCTACTGGACCCCGTACAAACTATGTGAGCCATGGGGAGCGATGGATTGTGCCGTAGGAGCTGAGGATGGATTTGAGGATTTTCTATACCTTTCATATGTTCAGACTGACTGCCTTCTACTGGGGAGGACTATCCACTAGATAGAGAGATACAGACCATCCAGGGTCATGTGACAATTCAAATTACAACAGGGGATGGTGGCAGATGATGCGTTACATCCTTATGTCACCAAGGAGGTAGGCACGTGGGGGAGATACACTGCCACTCTCATAGTGAGGGAATTCTAGAGGGATATGGCGCAGATAGACTTTGTGGCGTGACTTGATGTCACAGATGCTAGGATGACGATGAAGTATGTAGCATGGTGGGCCGCACATGTGCCCTTACGGCTCACAGACCCAACTCAGGTGGCTACTCATGAGCAGCCAATGAGAGACATGGATGTGGATGATGGGACAGACCTAGGAGGTGCCCTGGAGACCTCAGCAGAAGGTCAGAGGAGGAGGCCACAACAGAGATGGGTTAGACCTCAGACAGAGGCACAAGAAGGGGCTAGACCAGATCAGGGGCCACCACCGGTATAGGTATAGGTACAGGCACCGCAGGTGCCACTATAGGTGTAGGTTCCAAAAGGGCCGTAGGGGCCACCAACAAGATTTCTAGCACAGGAGACTTATGACACTGTCATCACAGAGAGAGATAGTCTACAGACAGAGTGTGCAAGATTGCGGGTACTACTAAGCATGGCACAGGTATTAGAGATGAGCCTACACATAGAGATGACCTGGATATAGGGGCTTCTAGCTACAGAGACAACACGGGCTCACAGGGAAGAGGGTTCACTTGATACCCTACAAGGCAGGGTGGATGTAGGAGATTTTTCCATGGTCGACTTGACGCAAGATGCTCCAGAGCTCCGGACAAAGATAGGTACATTGACAGACCAATTGAGTAGATGGACTAGGCCACTAAGTAGATTATTTCCTTGACCGCAGAGAGAGATACAACACAGAGGTGAGCCGAGGTGTACAGGACCAAGAGAGACATCGCTAGGTAGGTGGCCACTATAGGTGGAGCTGGATAGGTTGTAGCTGAGGCTTTTGTAGCTCATAGAGATGAGACTAGGGTAGGCAGAGAGGCAGCCCACTATCGGGTATTGTATCATCAGCTTGTGCCTGAGGGACAGAGGTGAGAGTACTCAAAGAGGTCTCGATCTCCAAGAATGGTTCAGACTTCTACATCGCAGGGATTTGTGGGGATGCCACCATGTCCACCACCAGGACAGGGAGGTGAATCATCACATCCACCAGCATGATTCATCAGAGGACTATGTGACACATATTTTTTTGCATTTTTGGATGAGATGTATATGTATATCGGCACTGAGGTGCACGTGATGTATTTTATTGATGACATACTTATGTACTTATGGACATTTGATATATATATATGATCGATGAGGACTCTATGATGCTATGGTGTATGATTCTCATGCTTTGATCTATGTGATGTTATGATGCATATGCTTATATGATTACTGACATTTGATGCTTGCAGGATGTGATGTCTATGTATGACAAATTGTGGATGCAAGATGGTTTTATGCTTATGTATATATGATGTATGACTGATGCAGGGTGGATGATGCATATATGATGTACTAACATGTGTGGATGCAGGATGTGATGTGATTTTATAGTGTATGCAATGTATATGCTGATGTTTTATGAAGATGTATATGAATGCAGGATTAATCTAAATGAATCTTAACAATGCAAGACTATAATGATTTAAATGAGTTAACAATGAAATCTAAATGATTTAACAATGCAAGATGAAAATGAATCTAAGCTGAATTAATTACGCAATATGTAAATGATTTAACAATGAATCTAAATTATTTAACAATGTCAGATGATAAAATGGATCTAAATGTGTTAACAATGCAAGATGATGAAACAAATGCAAAATGATAAAATGAATCTAAATGTTTTAACAATGCAAGATGTAAAATGAATCTAAATGTTTTAACAATGCAAGATGAAAATGAATGCAAGATAATAAAATGAATCTAAATGTGTTAACAATGCAAGATGATAAAATGGATCTAAGATGGATTAATTACGCAAGACCCTAAAATGATTTTGACTATGCAATTAAATGAAGAACTTAATGCAATTTAATGATGGATCTAATGCAACCTAATAATGAACCTAATGTAATTTAATGATGAACCTAATGATGAAACTAATGTGACAAATAGATGCAATGGATGAGATGGGACCCATATTTTTGTTGTGTGTCATGATCAATTGATGAACCAGCCAAGAGGACTATGAAGGATTGGGCAGGGAATGTTAGCATGACAAGGACTTGGGATGTTAGTGTGATGGTGAGAAAACTAGACACATCACAAATATACAAGGATCAAACTGAATGGTTAATTACAAGTGAATAATTACAAGAGATTTGTGTACACATGTTGCCAAGATTTGATCATGTTGCTGTTTTGATGCATGCAATAGTTTAGTATGTTGATTGATTAGTTCAAGAGGAAAGATACATCCTACGAGAACCTAGAGATGATGATGATCTAGATTCAGGTCAATGAGAGGAAGGATACATCCTCAAAGGACCCAGTTCCAGAAAGATGGGATTCGTAAATTTGATTGGTCAAAGGGGCACTGCGATCAAACTATGGAACCAAGATGTCTTCAAAAGGCACTTGGCGAAACCTAAGATTTTAAGAGCATAACTGGATCATGGTCTGCAAGGATTCCAAATGAGGACATGAGATATATACAAGAAACACTTAGGCCAAAGACTAGATGGAATATGTACAAGACAAAAGCTTAGGGATTGGGATAGTACAACTTATGGACAACAATATACAAAGCTATATCTAGAAAAGCTCAGGACACGAGATAGGAAGATCACTTCGGACTAGTGCGTATGATATGCGAACACACAGGGAATACAAGAAATGCTGAGGTTTGTGATGCTGGTGGTGGAGGGAAATGAGATTTTGATAGATAATGGAATGGTCCACTATGTGTAACGCCTGTTTCCAGGTTTTCATCATGCATACTTGTCCAAGGCACCTGATTACCAAGTTTTCACCATTGGACAAAAAATTTCTCTTTATTCTTATTTTTTTTATTTCTTTGGATCTTTTTGATGTTTTTGATGTTGCCCAAGTTCCTGTTTGCCAGGTTTTCACCGGGTCAACCATTTTTTAAGCTTCATTTTTCTGCTTTTATGAGATTTTTTTAGGACTATTTTACATTGTTTTTGTATTTTTTTAGGACTTTTTATGGATTTTCTCAGATAACTGGAATGAACAACCAACCATCAGGCATAGAAGCGCCTGAGATGAATGATGTTGATAGGATCATTCAATGGTTCTCCTACAGGAGTGGAGAGTTGATATGCCCCAGAACCAAAGCATGCAGTGACAACATAGGGGCCTTGCCAGGTGACTTCAAACTTACCTTTCTTTTCCCGATCAGTACCCACTTTCTAATTTTCCTTTAGCACAAGGTCCCCACCTGGAACTGGCGTGGGTGGATCTTCTTGTTATAGTTCCGCTTGAGCCAATTTTGGTAGACAATCAGGTGATCATAATCTTGTTGGCACTTTTCATTTAGTAGATCAAGCTGTGTGAGTTGTGCCACTCAGTAATATTCATCATCAACCAGGCCTCTTAGTGATACTTGGAGGGATGGTACTTTGGCTTCAATGGGTAAGACTGCTTCAGCACCGTAGACTAGGGAATAGGGGGTAGTTCCAATAGGAGTACGGTATGAAGTGCGATATGCCCAGAGGGCGGGATTGATCTAGAGATGCCAGTCATGACCAGTATCATTGACATCTTTCTTAAGGATTTTGAGGAGGGTTTTATTAGTTGCCTCATCTTGGCCGTTACCTTGTGAGAAATATGGACTGGAGAAATGATGATGGATATGGAGGTGAGCACATAGATCACTGACGTGTTGATTTTCAAATGGTGTTCCATGATCCGTAAAGATGGTGGAGGGTATGCCAAAGTGGAAGACAATGTGATAGAGGATGAAATTGGAGATCTGGACACCTGTAGTGAGAGTGAGCGGAATTGCTTCAACCCACTTTGTAAAGTACTCCATTGTTGTGACTATGTACTTGTGGCCTTCATAAGAGAGGGGAGTAATCTTACCAACAAGGTCAAAACCCCAACAGGAGAAGGGCCAAGGAGGCGCAATAGGTCTAAGGTCCTGGGCAGGAGCATGGATCAGATTGGCATGCTATTGGCAAGGTAGACACTTCTTGATGAACTCACAAGCATCATGTTCCATTGTAGGCCAATAGTACCCCGTATGTAGAAGTTGCTTAGCTAGGACCATGCCACTTGTGTGGGCACCACAGATTCTAGCATGTACGTCTTGTAAAGCCTGGGCGACTTTGTTTTCATCTAAACACCTAGAGAGCACATTGTGATAGCCTCGATGATAAAGGGTATTGGCGACGAGGGTGTAATGGGAAGCTCTGCGAATAAAGTTTTGGCGTTAGGCTACAAGGAGATGAGGAGATATGACACCATTTTGTAGGTAAGCTTGGATATCGTGGTACTGCGGGGATTGGGGACCAACCAAGACACATACATGATTCGATTCATCATTCTCATAAGCGGGAGCATGAAGTTTCTCAACTAAGAATTTGTATTGCATAGACTCATGAGGAATCTCTAGGAGAGAGCCAATTATGGACATTGCATCAACAAAATTGTTTTGCAAGCATGGTACTTGTTTCATCTACAAGTGGAGGAAATTCTCTTTCATCTTGTCAACCATCTACTTATTTGGCATCAATTTGTCATCTTTGGTTTGATACTCATCTAGAACTTGTTTGACGATGAGTTGGGAATCACCAAAGACATGTAGAGTTGTGATGTTCCATTCTATAGCCATGTAGAGTCCTACGATTAGTGCCTCATATTCTGCAATGTCGTTTGTGCAGGGAAATCCCAATTTGAATGACATAGGGATGTAGTCACCTTTAGGCGTGACAAAAAGTATTCCTGCCCTTGCACCATGAGCTGTGTAGGACCCATCAAAGTAGAGTTTCCGAGTAGGTTGTTCTTTTATTATGTATAAATGCTCATCTATAAATTCTGTGACCAAAGGATATGCGTCTACCAATGGTGCTTCTGCTAGCTGATCAATGATGACTTGCCCTTTAATAGCTTTTCTGTCTACATATTGAATGTCAAACTCACTTAGAAACATAACCCAATTTTCCATTCGACCTGTGAGAGTAGTCCTGGAGAGTAGGTACTTGAGAGGATCCACCTTTGAAATGAGCTTGGTTGTATGAATAAGCATATAGTGGCAAAGTTTTTGAATGGCGAAGATCATTGCCAAACATGCTTTTTCCATAAGTGAATAACTGAGCTCATAACCCACTAGTGTCCGACTGATGTAATAAATAGCTCTTTCTTTTCCTTCATCATCTAATTGAGTGAGGAGTGCCCCCAATGCTATCATAGTATCATAAATATACAAGATGAGTGGTCAGCCGAGTACAGGAGGTACCAAGATGGGTGGATTGGCCAAGTATTCTTTGATCTTGTCAAAACTCTTCTGGCATTGAGGATCCCATTTGAATGTGTTATCTTTTCATAGGAGATGAGTGAATGGTTGGCACTTGTCTGCTAGTTGAGAGATAAAATGGCGCACAAATTGTAACTTTCCTTGGAGGTTGCGTAATTATCCGAGTGTCTTTGGTGGAGGCATCTCTATGATAGATTGTACTTTCTTTGGATCTATTTCAATGCCTTGTCTGGATACAATGAACCCAAGGAGTTTTCCTGATGTGACCCCAAAGACACACTTCTTAGGGTTGAGCATTAAGCAGTAGTGTCCAATCCTATCAAAGACACATTCCAAAACATTGAGGTGATCTTCCCTTTTAACAGATTTTGCCAATATGTCATCTGCATAGTGTTCAAGGATCTTGTGAATCATGTCATGAAAAATGACAGTCATGGCCCTTTGATAGGTTGCCCCAGCATTTTTCAAGCCAAAAGACATCATGTTATAGTAGAAGGTGCCCCAGGGGGTTGTGAATGTTGTCTTATGTTGATCTTCTTCTGCAATGCATATCCGATTATATCTAGAAAAGCCATCCATGAGTGACAAAATCTCATGTAGTGTTGTGAGATCCACGATCATGTCTATGTTTCACAATGAGAAATCATATTTGGGACATGCCTTGTTGAGATCTCGAAAATCTGTACATATCCTAATTGATTTATCAAGTTTAGACACTGGCACCATGTTAGAAATATAGTTAGAGTAGTCAATGGGGCAAATGATCTTGGCTTGGAGTAACTTCTCAAGCTCTTCTTTGATAGGTAGTTCCACTTTAGGGTGCATCTTTTAGAGCTTTTGTTTGACAGGTTTGATGTTTGGGTCCACTGGAAGATGACGAACCACCAAGTTGGGGTCTAATCTCGACATGTGGGAGTAAGACCACCTGAATTTGTTCATGGATTCCTTCAATAAAGTGACAAGATCACTTTCTTCTACTTCAGTTAGAGATGTTGCTATGTATGTGATGGCAGGATTCTCTTTGGTACCCCAGTTGATAGGTTTTGCTTCTTCGATGAGAATCGATGACTCTTCAAGCCTGTAATCATGGATCAAAGGAAGAGGAGAATCTTCATCCTCTGGCACCTCAGAGAGGTTTTCACTAGGGGATACACCCTTTGTTTTTACTTTTTTATGATCAGATAGCGCCCTAGAGGGGTTTTTGCTAGGGGATCAATTTTTCTCTTTTTTATTTTTGTTTTCTTCTTCATTTTTGCAGCTGAAGTTCTCCTCTTCCCCAAAGTATGCCTTTGGGTCTAGTTTATAGATATATACTGAGTCTTTCCCCCAGTCATTGCTTTTCTCAATTTCTCCCATAAATCTTAGGAGCGCGTCCTCACTTTTGAGCTCATCAACATGTACGACACTTGGTTAGTCCTAGTCTATGAGTTCAGGATGGCAGGGGGGAAGGTCAATGAAGAGAATGGAAAGTTGGTGTAGGATAGAATTGCCTAGGAAGGTTTCATCGTCAAAGAAATCGTCATAGGCTCTCACAACTTTCTCTTCCGGGACATCTTTGATGTTAGCAATTTCATCCAAGGACGGTCAAGAGGCAAAGATGTTTTTGTTGGTTCCCCCATTCGTGTCATAGTCCATGCCAAGACCTAGGTGCTTCTCTCGTTAGGTAGGTACAATAGGATCTTTCATTCCTTTCTCTTCATAACCAAGGCCACCTTCTTGGTAGTTCCATTTTTTTGTCACCATCTTGTGAGTTGCGGGGTACTTATCTTTGAAGTAATTGAGGCGACTTGTGTCCTTGGGTGGTGGATCTTTATAGAGCCATTGGTTGATGTTTGGTGTCATTTCTTGGCTAGTTAAAGTACCCTTTGAGATAAAAGTGGTAGGACCTAATTGCAGCGCCTTGGTTGTCTCTAGTTCTGTCTTGCTTAGATTAGGTTGGCGGCCTTGAGTGTGTGGATCAATTGGCAGTGCTCTAACTGCGAAGGCATCTGATAAACTGTACTCACCACAACATTTGTTGTTGATCTTGACCATGGAAAGGGTGGAGGAAAGGATTATTTTTGGGTCTGAGTGGGTTTGAGATGAACTGGTGATAGAGGTGCCAATATCGATCCCGGGATAGTGATTAGAATGTGGAAAGGAGGTTTCCAACACATTGCAGTATGCGAAGGGCTTGGGATCTGCGCGGATGGTGATCTCAGTTCTATTATATGGGAATTTGATGCATTGATGGTAGGTGGAGGGGATGACTTGCATAGAATGAATCCATGGGCATCCAAGGAGGATGTTGAAGGGAAGGTCAAGATCAAAAACATGACATAATGTATCTTGGATAACCGGGCCCACTTGAATGGGCAATGAAATGGTGCCTTTAGAAGTCTATTCTAGATTGTCATATGCTTTGATTGTGATGACATCATTTGTAATATCAGCTTTAATGCAACCCAACTATTTGCTGAAATTTAGAGTGCACAAATTTAGGGCCAAACCATTATCTATCATGATTAGTTTTTGATGGCAAAATCTTTAACCATGACAACAATACGGAGTGGGAGATTACATGATCGGGTTCTTCTGAGGGTATGTCTGTTGGTTTAAAGGAGACCCCACAAGATGTAGACAGGTGTACGACAAGGTTCTGGAATTCTAGTGAGGTTGATGTTGCTAGCAACACAGGATTCTTGTAGTGATTTATTAAGGATCTCTTGATAGGTGGGTGTGGTGCGAAGGAGATGTAGGATGGAAATTTGGGCTAGAGTATTCCCTAGGTGTTCCAAAATGTTGTATTGGGTCCTAGTAGATGGGATGGGATTGACACCTGCAACTGTTATTCTTCCTCTACGAGTGGTGACAATGCATTGGTTATCGACACCCTTGACATGGATGACATTGAAGGAGGACTGGACTTGGGATATGCACCCGATGAGATTATCATAGTTGATATATGCATCGGTATAATATTTTCTGTCAGTGTTTTCTCCTTGCTTACCCTTCCCCTGATCAGACGACTGAGTAGGATTTCCTGGGCCTATACTTGAAGTGTGTTTAGGGAATGCATTTTGATAGATTTTAAGGCCCGCGTTTGGCAATGGTTGGGTAGGAGAGTCCACTTCAATCTCTTTGCAGTTGATGAGATCCTGGATGTAATGTTTTAGCTTCATGCATTTGAGAGTGGTGTGTCCCTTAACACGGTGGTACTCACAATACTCGTTGTATTTATACCAGGTGGGCTTAGGTGTTGAGTCATCAAATAGCTGTGTTTTTGGGTACACGACTTGGTTAGCTTGGACCAACTTGCAGAAGATGACATCTATGGGTTCACCCAAAGGGGTAAATGTGCGTTGTGGCACATTTGATGTGTGAGTCCTTTGTTGTCCTTGCGGGACTGATATAGAATTTGTATGATTCATAGGACCTTGGTAGCTGTGTTGATATAATGTCCTCGGAGGGGAATAGATAGTCGCACCTTGAGAGCACATGTTTTGCTAGTAAGTTGGTTGGGGATACGCGGGATTTGGTTGTTGATACATAGGAGGAGGTTGAGGGTAAACTAGCGGTGCTTGCTGATAAGTTTCGGTAGGTGCATTAGGATTGGCTACGACAACCTAAACGTGTTTGGTGTCAGTGGCTCCATCAGTTAATGCGTTCTTGTTTTTATTCCAGTATCATGATCGAACATTGTTATGTTTGTTAGGTTGGGATTCCTTGTAGTGCTTGATGGCACCATCTTCTATGAGACCTCATTCAAGATCCATACCTTTGATCCTGTTGTCTTGATAAGTTTGTATGCAATTCATGCACATGTGATAGGCGAGCTTAGGATGAAGGTTGTTAATGAATATTTTGATAAGATGTTGCTCAGGGGGTTGGTAGGAAAACCTTGTAGTAATCCCTTGCCAGTGCTAAAGATAATCATCCAGGCTCTCTCCTCCCTTTTGTTTGGAATTGCATAGGTCAAGGAGTGAGAGTTCATTTTTGACGTTATGTGTGTATTGGGCCACAAACTTTTCAGACAGTTCAATGAAAGTAGAGACTGTGCCATAGGGGATTTTATACAACCATTCAAGAGCAATTCCTCCTAAGCTCTTGGGAAATAGTTTCATGAGGAAATTATCACTATAGGCCACTTCTTGACATGCCATGTAGAATTCTTTCACGTGGCTCACATGATCTCCCTTCCCCTGATATTTATCAAATTTGAGTGTCTCAAAATGCTTGGGGAAGGGTATGGCAGTGATAGATGGATCAAACGAATAAGAACACACCTCTTCAAACTTGAATGTTTTAGCCTCGGTCCCTGCTTTTAGCTCCTTGAGAGCATTCTTCATTTCCTCCCATTCATGGTTGATTTGTGGGGGAGGATTGTTAACCGTGATTACATGGGTTCCTTGAACCTGATATGGATCAAATGGCGAATATGGAGGATTTAGTGAGGGATATTGTGGTGTTTGATATGATGGTTGCTGGTCAACATATATGTACTATTGCGGTGGAAGCGATAGTTGAGGGGAATATTGCAGTGGAGGAGGTGTCAGCATTTGATAAGGTTGTTGCAACTGCTAGAAGTATGCTTGTATTTGCTGAGATGTTGGATAAGTGAGATGAGCCTGTTGCGCACTTGCATAGGGTGGAGGATAGGTGTTTTGCAATGGAGTGCCACCAATGGGAACACTGAATTGCTGTGGAGGTGGAATGGTTTGTGATGCAGTGGAAGATGTCATAACTAGGTAGCTGGCAGAATGAGTTTGTTGTTGCTGCACGGGTTGGATAAAATGATTAGCAAATTGTTGCAATGGTTGTGCCATGAAGGGATTTTCCCCCTGTGGTTGTGGTTGTGGCTGTTGAGCAACTTGGAGGGTGGATTGTGTAGCTATGAAGGGGTTGATTTGTTGCTGTTGTGCTAGGGATGTGAATGGGTTGGTAATTTGTTGTTGTGGTTGTTGTTGGGATGATTGTTGGATGGATTGTTGCTATTGAATAGGTTATTGTTGATGTTGAATAGGTTGTTTTTGCTATTGGATAGGTTGTTGTTGCTGCTGGATAGGTTGCTACTGTTGGATAGGTTGTTGTTGTTGTTGTTGGATAGGTTGTTGCTATTGGATAGGTTTTTGTTGTTGGATAGGTTGTTTTTGCTATTGCTAGATAGGTTGTTTCTATTGGATAGGTTTTTGTTGTTGTTGGATAGGTTGTTGCTGTTGTTGGATGGGTATTTGGGGTATGACGAAGGGATTGGTAGATGGTTGTTGCATGGGAGGATTTGGGTTGGTTTGCATTTGTGGAAAAACTACTGGGACATGTTGTAGTTGTGCTGTTAGTGGAGTGGGGAAAGTGGACCCTTGTGGAAATAAGGGTTGGTTATAGGCGTTGGTAGGTGGCATGCCTATGGTGAAGAAAGGTAGAATAGGCATGGAGACTTGGGTTCTTTGATGCTACGAACTGGTTGTTTTACTTTTAATGGGCTGAGTAGGGATGGGTGGAATGGTGGTTTTCTATGTACTGACTGGTGGTGGTGGTGGAAATTATGCCACAAATGTTGGGAATGTTTGCAAAAGTGGAGTAGTTGTGAATTGAGGAGGTGCTTGCATAGCGATGGGGGGTATTCCTTATGCTGCTGATGTTGGGTCAAGAGGCAGGGCTCCTGAGGTAGATGAAGGTATCATGTGCATGATGGAAGGTGGGATGGAAGGTTGCACTACTTGCATGATAAGATTCCCCACTTATAGGGCTCGTTGGAGTGGATCAAAAACTTTGTTTCTAGTGGGATGAGGACGTTTCCCTAGAAGTGTTGTAAGTTGTGTGACAAGTGTGGGTATAATCCAAGGTGGTAGTTGAAGTCCTTGTTGCTGAATTTCTAAAAGTACCTAATTGTTGTTACGTCCACTCATGGTGTTTACGATGTGGACATACCCTAGATGATTGATAAATGTTTCTATGGTACTCATGGTAGGCGTCTCATTAGTATCTACCGAGATGTGTTCAATTTGATTGTTGGGCTGAAGCGCATAAGTAACCATGGCGTTAGTGTAGTCAGTCACAGGATTAGATGAGCTAGCAACAAGATTAGGGTCCATGTTCTTCCTCTTCTTAGTGGCTCATGTGATAGGTGGCATGAAATTACTACCCTAAGGGGTTATGAGATGCAAGATGTAATGCAATGATGCCCCTAGGAAGCTAAGGATAATTATGCTAGAACTAAGATGCGTCTAGGATGATGGATATGCTCCTACGAATTAGGGATAACTTGGTGTATGCAAGGATTAAGGGTTGCTTTCCCTAGTGTAAGATCAAATGGATGTGATTGTCTACCTAAGACAGACTTGTGGTCTTTGGCGAATGAGATTCTCTGTCAATGCAAACCAACCTTTTGATCAAGGTGATGAGGTTGCAAAGGCAAAGGGGATTATCCTAAACAATGCTTAGTTTTAGGACATTCAAGGATGGGGTTTGATTAAGATGTAGGTTTTATGCAACTCAAAAGGGGATGCAATACCAAGTGAAGGATGTGATCAAGGATGCTTTGGATGATGATTTGGATGATGCTAGGTAGATTAGGATTGATTTGGATTAATGCAAGATTATGCTAGGATGAGTGTATGATGTGTTTCTAAAGATGACAACCTAAGGAAGGTCCTATAATGCAAGCTAAGTGACCTTAAGAAGAGGAGGAACTTTTGTTTGTCATGGTAAATCGGCTAGTCATATTGATGAAATGCAACAAAAGTAGAGTTTAGACAATATTTTCCCTTGAACTGTGCAACCTTGTTGTTGTAGATCACTTTATCAAATTCTTCCCATTTATGAATCTCTTGTTTGATGGAATCAATGATGTGTTCATACTTGGTAGCCTCTCGGGTTGTGTTTTTCTATTCTCTTTGCACGGGTGGTAATGGAGTTTTTACCTTCTTATGCTTCCTGGAATTGGTCATGTCCTATAAATAGATCTGATCTTGGATGAATAGTTGGAGGTTTTAGGACATATCTCATAAAAGACCAAATTTTGAAAATTAGAGCTTAGGGTAATCTTTGCAAAGGGACATTGTCTTGATGATTTGGCAAAAGTTTGTTTTCTGTTTGATTTTCAATAGGTTTGTTCCATGGCAAGAACCAATTTCAACATAATCAAACCAGAAAAAAATAAGCATGTGTCTGAAAATAATCCAACAAGGGACAAAGCAACCTTGAAGGATACAAGCAAGTGAAAATTTTTAATGTTGGATATTCCATTTGTGTTTTGGATTTATCAATGTTTTTCAAACACTTCAAGCACAAATCTACCTAAGTAATTGGTATAGCATGAAAATACTTGCTCGTAAGCTTAGGCCCACACACAAGAGCTAATAAAAATATGGCTATCACCAAGCATACAATGGCTCCAGACATGACACTGTATTATCTAGTTCCAAATGCTTAGGGTGGCACGGATGTACGAGTGATCTTGGGGAGGTTACTATCTTCCTTGCACAAGCATTATCACCTTTCAAGGGTGTTCCAGGTAGCTTCTAAGCCTAGAGTGTTTAGTAAGTGTCTCCATTCTATTGTATCCTCTATGTTCATGTAAGCATGATTCAGGCGTATAGCCCCATAGAGCATCTTGACAAAAGCGGTCACGTAAACGTTATTGAGACCGCAAGGTCACACTTAAGTTAGACGAGAGCTGAGTATAAGCTCAAATGCCAATCGACTCCCAAGGCTTTAACCCCAAAGAGTAAATTTGATTAACGTGAGTTAGAGTGGTGTGGTTTACACCTTGTTCTCATGTGGGTCATTCCTGAGAGATTTTTTCCTCGACCGACAGGCCCATCTAAAGGATTAATTTGAAAAGCATGGATTGACGATGAGAGGGGTCTAGATTTCTGATTTTCCACAAGGGGAAAAGAGCATACTCTCCTACCCAATGTCATTTTCTCCCAGACACGCAAGACAAAGCTTTGTTCTTTCCATAAAAGATTCAATTGTTTAACACAAAGCAAGTGTGTCTAGGTTTTTGATCTTCCCAAAAGGGAAGAGAGCATAATCCCCTAACACTTGCTTTAGATTAGACAAAGAAATATAGCTAATTACTCTATGTTCCTAAAAAATATTATCACAAACATGATCGTTTGGTTGATTTTTATTTGAGGCAATCTGCAAGACAAACATTAGTAGTTTTGAAGTGATTTCTTTGGCCAGTGGTGTTGCAAGACAACTGATTATTAGTTTCAATTTCAGCCTTTGACAAGCATTAAAAACAACAAAAAAAAACCACTTAACAATTGTTAGCAAATAATAAAACTAATTTGACAGAGTGCAGACGCCGGTTCAGGGCATTGATGCTGGTTCTATGTTTTAGCTTAAAAATGACAGAATGCAGGAAAATAGGCGAGAAAACACAAAAAAATAGAAAATATGTTATACCAGTCAGAGACACCGATTCATGAAATGAAAACGCCAATCGATGATTTTCCTTAACTGGTGTTTGCGCAGATGTCAAAATCTGAATCCACGTTTTCGCAGACGTTGCTACACCTGCAAGTTCACAAAACACAACAAAAATAGAAAACAACGTTAATTTTTCCTTCTTCTTAGTCTTTAATTTGATAAAATTTAGCCATTTGGGATTATCCAAACAATTAAAAGTTTGTGTTCTTTTAAGAAATTATCAAGATTCATTCCCCTAGTAAAATTTCGGCATTATAACTGCTTGTTAGATTAATCTCTACTAAAAAATAGAAAGCTAGAATGCTGAAAACTAGTGGAAAAACTAAAATCCTGATAAATAATGACTTATGTTTTGTAAAAAATCTCAAATTAACGAAGCCAGGCGGAGATGCTGGTTCAGGGCGCAGACGTCGATTTAGCACAGATGCCAAACGACAGTGCATAGAAAAATAATTTTTGCGCAGACGCCTCTGCGTAAAATGCAGACACTGATCTGCGTGCTTGGCAAAATTTGAAGAAAAAATACAAGAATTAGAAAGGTTTTAGGGACGTGGGTCCCACCGAGCTGCTAGAATGTAGTATGGGGAATTCTTCAATCTGTTGGGAGCAAGTTCAAACATGCAAGATTAGTGGGTTAGCACATATAATCAATTCAAATCATATGAAAGAGCAAGCAAGCAACAAAGAACACCAAATAACATTAGATTAAGCTAAAACAAGTAAGCACCCTATTTGACTTGTTTGATTTGCTCATTTTGATAGACGGGGTTTGCTCTCTCAAACACACAAAATGCAATGGATCCTAATGCAAATAAAAGATTGTAAATAATGAAGGAAATCAAGAACTACTATAAGGAACTAGTCTCAAATCCTTCAAAAGGATGATATTCTAAACTATGAAAATGATATGCATATGCAAGAAACTATGATTTATTTACCAAATTCAAGCCTAGCATGTGATTTTTATGTGAATTAAACAAGAAAACTATAAGCATGAAACTTGCTATGAAATTCTAAAACAATTCTAGCATGATAACAATGCAAATTGAGACATGAAAAATGAAGAGGAGAAGGCCTCTATTTATAGAATTTGGAGGAGAAGAAGAGGGCTTGGATGATGTGGCATCTATGTGGCATCCACATAAGAGCCACATAAGGGACACATAGGCTTGAGGAGATGGGCAATTTTGAGTCAAAGATAGCATTTATTATTTAGTGGCTCAAGAATTCCAAGTGGGAGACAAAGTTGTAAGAGGAATTTAAGAGGAATGGGTGACCTTTTTGGAGAGAATTTCCCCATGTGGGTGAGCATTCCATTAGCCTTAATAAGGCTAGGAATCACCCTTTAAGTATGATTTAGAGGACAATTAGGCAGGGAAGCATGCTTAGGAAGTGAGGTGATGGTAGTAGAGTAGGAATAGGGTAGGCTTAGGGTAGGTCTCTAGGTTGGATTAATAGGTTCCTAGCTAGGGTTTAGATTATAATTCAAATTAGATTTGAATAAATCATAGTTTAGAAGAATTAGAAATATTGAGATATTTTAATAAATATAAATTTATTAAAAAGGGGATTTTGTGAGGTAAATGTATTTTAAATAAAATACACTGGAATATTATTTGATCATTGATAAATACCAACTATGAAACTATTTAATTAATTTAAATAGTTAGAAGAGAAAGGGAAATTAATAATAATAATATTTTTGGACGTCTACAATTTTACTTTATATAATATAATTTTTTCAATTCTCTCTCTCTCTCTCTCTCTCTCTCTCTCTCTCTCTCTCTCTCTCTCTCTCTCTCTCTATCTATATATATATATATATATATATATATATATATATAATTTGATACTAAAGTTATATTATGTTAGTTTTATGTATTACGATAAATTAAATATTTTTTTAGATTTTATGCTATGTTTAAAGTAAGGATTGAATTTGATTGTATTTGAGATTTGTTTTAGGTAAGGGCTACAATTAAAGTTAGGATTCACTTTTGTTTAGGGTTTAATTTAATATACAGTTAGGGTTGGTTTTCTTCGATTCAATATTTAATTAAGTTTAAGGTTTTGTATAGTATTTGGGTTCATTTTGGTTTAGGTTTGTTTAGTTAATTTTAGAGTTACAATTAGAGGTAAGGGTAAATTTGGTTTACGGTTAGAATTTAGGTTCAATTTGAATTAGAATTTCATTTAGTTAATTCTTAAGTAGCCTTTTTCGGTTATTCTAAACTTTGGTCTAGCATTGGGATCAGGTTTATCTGGTTTTATGTTATGATTAAATTTAGTTCAATGTTAAGTTTAGAATACACTTTAGTTTAGCTCTAGGGTTCAATTTCTTTTAGTTTTTAATGTTTAATTATGTTTAAGGTTATATTTCAAATAATTACATTGCTATGGCTAGCATTCAAGTTGGTTTAGTATTCATTTTAGAGTATAATTTGGTTTAAGAAATGAGATTATAGTTCTATTTGGTTGTGTTATAGTTTAGGTTTAGTTTTATTTAGAATTTGGGGTTAATGTAGTTTATATTAAGGATTTAAATTGGTTTAGCTATATTTTTCAACTTGTTTTATTTCACAAATAATTTTAGGGTTAACGTTTAATTTAATTTAATGTTATGGTTTAATTTAATATCATGTTAGGGTTCAATTTGGTTTAGTTAAAGTGTTTAATTTAGTTTGATGTCCAATTAGGTTTAGGATTACGGTTCAACTTTTTATATGGTTGTGATTAGAATTTAATTTGGTTTAGGTTTAGGAATTAATTATTCTTATTATAAGGGAACTAAGTTTCGATATTTTTAGTGTTAGGGGTAGGGTTTAATTTGGTATGGAGTTTGGATTTTGTTTGATTTACTATTCAATTTAAAATTCAATTTGATTTATTCTAAGTTTGAGGATTAATTATTTGTTCAAATGTTAGAATTACATTAGGCTCAAAGTTATGATTGTTACTTATTTAACCTTATGGATTCATCTTTATTTGCCTTACCATCAAGTTAATTTTATGGATAAAGCATAACTTATTTTATGATTAGTGTTTCATTTATTTAATGTTCAATTATTTTTAGGGTTATGGTTGAATTGTGCTGAGCATTATAATTTGGCTTTAATTTGATTTAAGGTGTATAGGGTTAAGGGTTGTATTTTTTATTGTGTTCATATATGTTTAAGGTTTGACTCTAACTTAGCTTAGTGTAGGGTTACTTTTTTTTTTAGAGTCATCATTAAGTTTATTTTGGTTTAGTATTAGATTTAGGCTTTTATTTCATTTTTTGTTCAATTAGGTTTAGAGTTACAATTCAATTTGGTTTAAAGCTCAATTAGGTTTAGGGTTACAATTAAATTGAGCTTACTGTTAGAAACTGGGTTAAATTTTATTTAGAATTAGGGTTCTATTTTGTTGAGTGTCAGCATTAGGATATTTGGTTTATGATTAGGGTTCAATTTGGTTTAATGTTCAATTAGTTTTAGGGTTATGGTTCAATTTTTTACAGTTATAATTATCATTTGGGTTTGATTTAGTTTAGGTTAAGGGTTCAATTTAGTTTAATACTTAATTAATATTAGCTTTAGTGTTCAATTCATTTCAATGGTGGGGCTCAATTTGGTTTAATGTTAGTATGAGGGTTCAATTTGATTTAAGGGATGTATTCAATTTGGTATAAGATTAGAATAAGGTTTTATATATTTTCATAATAAGGGTTCAATTTTATTTAGTGTGAGGGTTAAATTATTAAGTGTTATATTAGATTACTAAAGTAATATTTTCAAAAATCAAACTAAGGTTAAAGTAATATATTAGATTATTACTATTTTTTTATCGGTAATAATCACTTTTGAATGGGGCTATGAACCAATGAGGCCACTAATTAGGGGGCCTCATCCTTATTGAATCCAACAACCTAAACCCACGAGTCCAACAGGGACACCGAGACTAAAAGGTGCATGAATACACACCCATCGTGGGCCTGGCACATGGACCGCGAGCACTCCAAGCCCAACGAGGGTCTGACAGATGGAACAACATTTAACTCCACCACCATCTTCTATCACCATTTGTGAATCCTTCTGACTTCCACAATCAATTGTGCTGAAAGATGGTTCATTCGGACTCCCATCCCGTTTGAACCATATATTTTATGCTAAAAAATGATTCATTCCAAATCTTGTGCCCAACATACTCCATCATGTAATTCCTAGGATTCGAGCCATGTACCTCCCTATCAAAAGGGCTCGCAACAACCATTGCGTTATGAGCTCATATTTGATTATTATTATAGTAAGATTAAAGCAATATATTTGATTTATAATATAACACTTTAATAATTTAATCTAAGAGTTTTGTTTTAATTTGGTCTTGTGTTAGGTTTACAATCCAATTTGACTTAGAATTTAGATTTAATATATTGTAGAGATAGGGCTTTATTTCATTTAGTCTTAGAGTTGGGTTTTATTTGGTTCAGTAGTAGAATTTGGGTTTATTAAGGGTTATGATTAGGGTCCAATATGGTTTAGTGTAGGTTTAAGATTCATTTTTATATATGATTTGGATTTAATTTAGTTTAAGGATAGGGTACAGTTAGGGTTAGTGCCCAATTAGATTTGGGTTTCAATTTGAATTTTCATTTTCCTTAATTTGGTATAAGGTTAGTGTTAAATTTTATAGTGTTTAGTTTGGGTTTGGGTATAACTTAGCTTATGGTTTTCATTCAATTTTTTAAGGGATAATGGTTAAATTTATTATAGGGGTTTATTTGATCTTCTCAATTACACTTATACATAGGGATACCATTAATGTTAGAACTTTACAATTGTTGTTCATTTAGATAAAGGGTTAGAGGTACCCGTAGCCTTAGGGTTTACTAATAAATATTATATTTAAAATGAAGTTATTATTTTTCCTAGGTTATTAGAGATTCAATCACTCTTACATTTATTTATAGGGTTAAAGATAACATTTGGGTTATATTTAGGATTACCACTCGAATTTAGGTTAGGTTAATATTAGAGTAACAAATAGTATTAAGGTATACATTAAATGATGTAATTTTTAATGGGATAATTAACAAACATGAGTTTTAATAGATCTTTGAAACACAAATATAATAATTAATATTTAACTTTGTAATTTCAAAGTAATCAATTATAATGTAAATATTCTTTACAAATTAGATTGATTAAAAATTGGATTTTACAAGGTAAAAAGAGTTTCATATATTATCAAATAAGGTAGATAAATTTGAAAGTGATAAAAAGAATTTTTTTGATTTGTAAAAATATAGTACATCAACTTATTTGTAAAGATTTTAATCTATTTTCTTCATCTTTCCATTTTTCAAGTTGTTTTCCCTTCTTCATTTTTTCATAATGATTATATGTGAATGGTGGCATTATTCTTAGTCCTTCTAAAGAATTTACATGAGATATGGCAACAAATGTCATTCATGTTCTTTTAGTTAGTCCTATATCAACAATGGCTTTTTTAAGAGTGAAAGCTTGTGATTTGTGTATTGTCATGGACAAAGCCAATATTAATGGTATTTGAACCGCATAACCTCTCTTGCACTACTACAAACTGTTTGTTGATTGTGATCATCAAATGGTAGTCCAAAGTAGCTATCAAACTTAACCATTACATATGCTGGTAGTTCTGGTGGCATGCTTCCAGGTTTGTAGACAACATTTTGAATATGTCCTAAAGCACCATTTACAAGACCTACTTCTATCCATAGATTTTATGTTAACATCACTCTTGCATTCTTACTGATCCATAATTCAGTTTCAAGCTCATCATGAGAACTTCCCTCAAATAAATTAGTAGTTCCAACTTTTGTTGCAATACTACGTGCAACACGTTATTTAAGAGAATATATTTTTTTCTGTTATGATTTTGACCATTGTCATTTGTGGAGAACAGATGAAATTTTTTGTCAAAGTCTTCGTTGATTGTTGTAGCGATGTTCATTTTTATTCTTGACATTTGCAATTTCCAATCATCAATTCTAGGCCCTACTTCTCTTAGGTTTGTCAATAGTTGACAAAATTTCTTTTGCTGAATGTCTTCTCCATCTTGTCTAAATACTTTGTCTAAGGTAACCACAGTTTTGAAGTCTTTCCACAAAATCTTTGCTTGACTATTGCTTGCATATGTTGGTCTGTCTCTAACAGGAGGTAACTGATCCAAGTCTCCAACTAAAATCATAGAAATTATTGACAATTATATAAACATAATTTTAAGCATTATATGTAAGAAAAATATAGAGAATTTTCACATATAAATCTCATTTAATATTATATGAAATTTTTATTTTAATTAATTGCAATTGTACATATACCTCCAAAATTTATATTAGCATTTTGCGGGAAAGATTGACGAAGTCTAGAATCTATGTTCTGTAGCAGTTTCTCTCCAATGAAGCTCATTTCATCAATCAATATATATATTTGACGTGTGACATTTCTTCTTGAAAACTTGTGAGTCTTGTTCCTTCAAGATGATTAAAATATTTTATTGGAATTATTAACTTAGAATGAATTGCAGATGCTCCTTTGTTGAATGCTGCAACTGCAGTTGGTGCAAGTAATAAAATGGGAGATTTAGTGGGCATAGAATTATTGTGAAGACCTTTACTAATTGCACGAATGAGATGTGACTTTCCAGTTCCTGTTGTTCCTTGAATTATGAAATATAATGGTAACCAATTTTCATTTGAATGTGATAATGTGACATAATTATGTTCACTGCCTTTTCTTGTTTTTCACTCAGACTTGCAAAGTTGATATCTTGTGGTGTATCATCATTTTTAAGGCATCCATTATCTTGCATCATATTGACAAAATTAACTGCTTGAGATGTGTATTCATAACCTTGATATTCATTATACTAAACTATTTTCCTATCAATATCCCTTCTTCCCAAGATATCTATTTCTGAAACCTACATTATTTGATCATGATGTAGTCTAGATATGATTTCCCATTGATGCTCTGTAGGTTCATTGTTTTCACTTTCCGAGTCACTGCTATTTTCTTTATTTTTTGCAGTTACTATTCATTCAACATAGTAAGGGTTGTAATTGAATTAATCCTAGTTTGATTTTATGGAGTCACTGGTATCTCCAATATCTCTCTCTATGTTACCAAATAGTTTGTAAATCAATAGTACAGAGAAACAAAAATCAATATTTTTTTAATTTAGTGAGGGGATGGATAAGAACCTTGGAAACACCCTGGCAATGGTTGCTTTTTCCCTAGGCTCCCATTTGTTATCTCTTCTTTGTCTATAATTATATATCCATGATCTAGTTGCATCTATGAGTGTGATAGCTTCCATAGATATTGGCCTTGTTCTATATCCATCAATTATTTTTTTGTTTGTTCTTCATTTCTATTATCATCATGTAGAACTAAAGGTTTGACTATTTCATGTGAAACATTCAGATTAACAAATTGTCTACTACTCTTGACCAATGAAAGCTCTAATAGCATGTGACACATTTCTTGAGCTCCAACATCTCTTTCTATAATATTTTCGGTCATAAACTTCCTATATGCCTTTGTTGCTAGTACATCAAGATTTTCTATATTTGCAAGACACATGAGCATTTCATGGTAACTTTCAGAGCTCTTCTCTTCTTTTGCAGCATATTTGGCAATATACTTGATCACTGCATACTTTGATAGAACTGGTTGCATGTCTATATTTTCTCTCCACAATTGAAGTATGTATCAGTTGTATGAATTGACTTTGTCATCATTTCTTTCTGCCTCAATTTTTTTCACCATTTTCAGTGTCTTCGTATAATTTTGATCCATTCAAATTTAAATCCCAAGGAGCATTGTACCTACAAGTCAATATGAATGAATTTTATTTTAGAATTTTCTTCTAACAACATCTTCAATTTATATATTAAATTTGGTATTCATAAATAAAATACACGCAAACCATTCATCCTTTTTTCTTCCTTAAGCATGCACCCTCTTTACACATTGTATGTCTTTGAATAGTGTTCAAAATTTCTTTATAATCTTGATCAATATCCATTCCAACAAGTTGTCTTGTATTTTTAAGGCATGAATGTTGACTGAAATTCTATAATTTGTAAGATATCAAATATGAATGCATTAATTATTTTTTTAGTAGGTATTTTGATAGATATGAATTAAAATAAATATATTAAGTATATTATGATTATACCTATACGTTTCGTTGATGAATATCTACTCTTGGATTCCACGCATGAATTATGGAATGAAAATATTTTTCAGTCACATCTCTTTGCTCCTCATTAGACCAATCTATAGTATCCATATTTGGTGCTCCATATAACCATAAGAAACCATGCACATGTGGTGATCCCCTATGCTGCCATTCATATCTGCACCAAAAGCCTTTAATCGTCAAGCCTTTTTATAGTATTTCTTTTCTAAACATTGAATGTCTTAAATGCATATAATGGGCGACTATATGAGGATAGTCGATAAAATTATGTTTTGTCCACAAATGAGCTTCACAAGGATTTGTCGGTGTAGTTCCTGGAATTAATGCATGTAAATATGGCCAATACAAATCAGCTACACCTAATGTAAAGAATATTGTCGGTGTTTCAATTTGATGGAACATGTCAGACAATTCTGCATGACATTTTGTCCAATGTGATCTTGTACCGTATGGTGATAGGAAACTCATGGAGGTTTCTTTTAGTGAATATTGCTATTGAATTTTGTGCACGATGTCTCATTATCATATTCATCATGTAGTATCAGAACCTTGGGTGTTTTCCAAAGCGATGATCCCTATAGCATAGTAGATGATTCACATAGTCATGTAGGTATACTTGTCATATCCTTTGTTCAAACCAATCACAAATTCCATCTGCAAATAGTATTGGAAATGCCATATCTAGTAAACCTGATGTTATATACTCATTGATTGGAGATACACCAATTGCAGGCCAATCAATCAATCTAGTGGGATTTGCATTTGGATTACTAACCCATCCTTGGACTAATTCCATTTCTCTCTGGATATTAGGTGGTTTGGAAGCCATTGAGGTTGTTTGATCTATAATATTAACATAATTTGTTTCCACAACTAGACAAGAAAACACAATTTGATTTTATTCTGAATCAAATACCATTTGTATTGTCTTCATTTTCTCAAAGATATTGTAGTCATAATCTTTTTACAAATCATTAAGTGCATCATAATCAATTATAACATCTGAATAGAACTTTTCACGTCTTATTTTGTATTGTAATGCTCTATACACACATTCTCTATTTACTGTAAAGTTATAATTCATGCCACGCTGATCTTTTCTTCAAATAATAATTAATATAGGCATTATATTTAAATCACATTTTATTTAACAGTCTTGATTGATAAAGTTTAACATCGTATTATTTTAGAAAAAGGTTATACATATGTCTAAATTTTAGTATTTTTATATCCATACTTTGTAAATTTAAGTAATTTATATTATTCTTATATATCTTAATGGTAAGAGTTAGGACTTTGCTTACGGTTAAGATTAGATTATAGGGTTTAGCATATTAGGTATATTGTTAGGGTTTAAGATTACAATTTGGATTAGGAATTAGGAATACATATAGAATTATGGTTACCATTATGATTTTGAAGTTAGTGCTAGTGTTTAGGGTTACGATTGTAGGTTATGGTTAACAATAAGGATTAGGGTTTACGATTAGGTTCATAGTTTAGACTACTGATTATTGTAGGTCTAAAAATTTGAATAAGGTTGGAATTAGGGTTAGGGTTATCTAATTGATTTAAATATATCAATATATTAAAATTATTCTATTAAATATAAATTATTAAATTTAATTTTGTTTTTAACATTAAGCAAAAGAAAATTTTACATTGACCCGAAACCCAAACAGTTTAGATATACAAAAAAAGCACTAAAATTAAAATTTTTATAAAATGATCCGTCTTCTTTATAATATTAAAATTTACAAATTTTTATTAAATTTATGTATTGGAACTAATTGGATTATAAAAATATAGTAAAACTATATTTGTCCTGGTATAACTACATAACAAAATATTTATAAAAAAATAATATAGGTATTATAGGTCTTGATTGATAAAGTTTAGCATCTTAGTTTTTAGGAAAATGTTATACATATGACTTTTTTTTATACTCACGGTTATAATTGTATATTATAACCTACAAGGTTGTAATTGTATAGTATAACCCTTATAAAAATATATTAAAACTATAATGAAAATATTGGAACTAATGGGATTATAGAAAATATAGTAAAACTATAGTGAAAATATTTCATATAACATACCTTAGATAATTTAAAAATATTGATAAATCCTACCACTAACATTAAATTAAGTATTTTATAATAACTAAAATTTTAAATTATAATATAATTATTAAAATTTTATTTACCCAAGGGTTCTAAAATTGATTACTATAATATTTCTTATTAAACTCAATATGTATAATATTTATTTATTTTCTTTAAAAATTCTAATTTTAATGTAAATATAATTTATTTTTATATTATTATAAAGTTAAACAATTTTTTTAAATTATTTGTTCAACTATCAAAATTATAAATATTCATTAATTCAAGATAGTTTAATGTCATTATATTTGTATAATTAGTGTAAACAAATTAATTTTTCAAATACGATATTTTTAGACAATTTAGTTATGTAACAATTAAATTTTTAAATTACAATTTAATCACCTAAATTGTTCAAAGAGAAGAGATTTCCACAATCCATGATAGTAACAAGTTAACAATTTCTAGATTTGATGCAAAAAATTCATAACACAATCAAATCCAGAAATTGTTAACTTGTTAGCACCTAAATTGTTATACAACAATTTTCTCTTAATCTTTTTCATTTCTCGAAAATGTCAATAAGATTTTTTAAATTTAAGTATAAAAATAAAATAAAATAATTTAATGATAATATAACTATTAAATTTGTAATTATTTAAGGGTTCTAAATTTGATTATGATAATTACTATTTTTCATTAATCTATATTTAAAAATTTTATATTTGAATATTTTAAAATATTGTTATAGTGTGTTAAATTGCTTTATATTTTCTATTAAAAAAATACTTTTAACCAAGTTCTAATTCAAAATACATGGACACTTAATATAGCATATACCCCTCTAGAAATATTTTTGAAAAAAAAGCTACCAATGTAATTGATCAAATTTAACAATTATATTATAGAATGATACATTAATGTATTTTTCATATACAATTATTAAAGTATAGGATTATACATTAATCTTACAATTAAAGTATAGGATTATACTTAATGTAATTTTTATCACCACATAAACACAAAATTGAAAATACATGTTATGTATTAGATAATCCTTGATTTGATAAGGAAACAAAAAATATAATACATCCTTTCTAACTTTGATAACTGAAGATAAAAGGAAACTTGGAAAAGGTAGAGATGATTAAAACTATAAATTTCAAATTTTTTGTAATCCAATTAGTACTAACAAATTGATAAATTTTCTCTACCCTTACGACTTTAAACCAATGTAAAGAATGGAAAATCTTCAAATCAAGATTGATATCAAAATAGAATGAAGATAAGATATTATAATTGACCAACTTTCTTCTAAAAAATAATATCTAAATACTAATCATTACTTAAAAGACAACCTAATAATTATTAGATAAACTGAACACTACTCGAAAAGACATTAATGTACAATTTTTTCATTTTTTTGTATATATTTATATATTTAAAAAAAAACTATATTTAGAAATATGGCCTACACAAATTGGAACTTAAAAGTCTTGTAAATAAACGCTAGTTGTAAAAAAATATCACAACTGAAAGCAAAAGTAGTTCATATACTTTCCGACAAATTCGCTGCAGGATTCCAAGCACCGACAAAATCCAGAGAAAAGGAAAGGTAAGATCAGGATTAAAAAGAGAGTTGATGGTGAATGAGCTCGGGCATCTGCGTTGGGGCGATGAAGCCCTCACGGATCCTCCACCTCTTCCTGCTACATTTGGTACTGTTCCCACCACATCTCTCAGTGGGTTTTTGGCAAAGGGAAATGGGAAGATCGGGCCTTTGATAGGGATTCCAGTTTGTTTCTCCCCCGATCTAATTATTTTATGGTTTTTTTCAATCACAGTATGGGGATAAATTACGGACAACATCTAGGGAAAATCTCTCACTCTTATGCTATGCCAAAAGACAAAGAAGCAATGAAAAAGAACAGGAAGGTCATAAATCCAACCGAAACTATTTTGGGAGCTTCTGGTCGATTGTACGGGAAGGATATTATTGAAGAGGATGAAGCGGAGCAGGCTGAGGCAGGGGCATTTCTAGGCACAAACACTATCTCTACAGTTTCTCACTTTTCTTCCTTCACAAGATGTAAGCTCGCACCCCCTGCTTATGATGTTCGGCAACTAGGGCTGCTAGGGCTTGGACCTGTAGGATTAATGCGGGCTCCGTGGCACCTTCATCGTGGATACTCTGGTAATATCCTTCATTGGCAAGCTGTGAGGCAATACCTAGGTAGAATGTAGGGTCGTGGGAGTGAGCAAAGATAGACTGTGGGACCGACACAACTTTGTCTCGACATATGTGATAAGGATTTTGTTTTTGATGCGAATAATGATGATTTACTTATGGAAGAAAACTTGTGTAAAAATAATGCGGATCTGCAGGAGCCTCGAGCTAAAAAGACACTGCACCATTCTGATAAGGATCCTTCCATTCATGCCATAAATCAGGAATGGGTTAAGATCCCTCATATTGATAATCCTTAAAGGATTAGAAGTTGTCATTAGTATTTAAGCAGACAGTTTTGGTTGGTCAGTCAACATTCACCGAGTGACAGTGATCACTAAACACAGTGTTCACCGAGCACAATGGTCACTGAAACATTTTGAACACTGAGCAAAGTATATCAACCGATCAGAGTATATAAACTGAGCATAGAAATCAACGAGCATCAGTGTATAGAGACATAACCAAGCAAAGACATCACCGAGCACCAGTCTAACCGAGAGACAGTTTTAACACTGAGAAAAGAGGATCTAAACTACATGTCACCTAAAGCACTTTAGTATTTAAAATAGCTTTTTGCTTAGCTGGATTACCATTTCTTGTGGATCAAGAAAAGTATAAATGATAAATTTAATTAGTTTAACTGATTGTATTCATGCAAACTAGGAGATCAAGGTCAAATTGTAAACCTTGGATCTTAGAGCTATTCAAGAAAAGCGTGAAACCTAATTAGGTCAAAACATTATTATATAGATTTATAATCAATCAAGAATATGATGATTGTATCAACACAAGGACATTTATGGAATAGACAAAGGTTTTCATCCAGAAGGACAGATAAAAAGGAGTCCAGTTATGAAGAACTACATTCAAGGCTACCGAGCAGAACAAAGGTATTATCCATCACAATAGGTGATATACAATTTTGTGAACTTAATGGATCTGTAATCAGCAATTCAAGATTACAACCCATTAGGTCATCTATATTTTTTTCTACTCTCTAACAATTGTAGGAAACGGAAAAAAGCGTTCAAGAAGGTGGACTTAACAGTCTTTTTGTAAATCTCTTAACCGAGTGCACACATACATTGTGTTGCTAAAATATCTTAACTGAGTAGAAGTAACAAGTCTAACATGTTACTCCTAACAGGGTAAGATCATCAGAAGTGATCACAACTTGTAGCCCTAACATGCACCTTCAGTTCTGCAGATACCGAAGCTTTGTGGGTTTCATCCCCACTGTAGTTTTCTCCATCTAACAAGGGTTCTTGCATTACCAAAAACTTGTGTCATGTGTCAATAAGTTTCATGAATGTTTCAATGTTTTTTTACATGCATTTACACTTATGCTATGATATTGCATGCATGAAGTAGAAAAGAAACAATGGACAATTATGCAAGAAATGAGTACTAAGGTTAATTGATAAATTTTTTAAGGGTAATGATTCACCTCTCCCCTCTCAGTACACACCCTTCCATTATTCCAACAATTGGTATCAAAGCTAGATCTATTATTTTGGAAAAATTTAATCACTTGAGAGAAAAGATCATACAATGGAAAGGTATAAGCTTGATAAAAATATTTAGAATCAGAAGTTGCAAATACAAATTTTATTTGAGCAATACAAAGAGGCAAGAATCAAAATGAAAGAGTTATTGGCTGAAAGAAAATTTGTAGCATCTTGCTACAATGAAACTGACTATCATGAAGAAGAGATACCTGGCATATTTAATTCATCAGGATCTAGATTTTTTAATACATCTAACACATTTGAAGGAAGCAATACAAATCTAAATGAAATCAATCAACAATTGACTGAAAAAGTAAAAGTATGCAGATCGGTCAAGAGACATAGATGGTAAGAATGATTGATGTTATAAATAATGCAATACAAGCTGAACAAGAAAGAACTTTAGCTATTAATGACAGGAGAAAGATTACTAAAAAATTACAAGAGAAAGAATCTAAGATACAGAGACTTACTGAACATCACATTGAAATCACCAATCAAATATTTCTTATGAGTCATGAAGCCAACCGAGTGAAAATAGAACTTAATGGAAAATTGGAAGTTATTTGTGAACTAAAAGAAGAAAATGAGAAAATGGAGCATGAATCAAAGACTCAACAACAACATAATGATATGATCAAGAAAGCTAAAGACAGTACAAAAAGAATGGATGAATTTTTGAATGGACAAAGAAGACTCAACAACAATACCGATTTAGGGTATACTGAGCATGTAGAGTCATCAAACTGAGATGATCAAAGGAATTTCTACTCAAATCCAAGACCAAAGAAGCATCCATGTAACCACTATGGAAAACCAGGCCACTCATGAAATGTTTTCAAGAGAAAAGAAAAAGGTATTCCTAAAACTACTTCTACATTCATAGGTAATTATTATAACTGTAACAAAAATGGACACAAAGCACATGAATGAAGATCTAAGCTGGATAAACCAAAGAAGAAATCTTACATGGAAAAACATTGCTCTACTTGAAAAATGCATGGCCACACATCTCATGAATGCAGAAAAAGGAAAAAACAAGTCTGGAAACCCAAAGAACAAGAAAATGTATATCAACTAAGAAGAGTCGCTAATACATATGTTTGGGATTACAACACTTGGGTAAATTGCACAAAATATGGTAGATATGGATGTATAGCTGCTAATTGTATGACAAAATGGATAAAAAGATCTAGAAACTAGACTAACCATGGAATGGCATGCTTACACTGTCATAAGGTTGGTCACTTAAGTAAGGATTGCAGAGACCGAGTGACAAAGACAAACACTTTTGCAAATGGAAATACTATTGAAGACATTAGGAGAATGAGAAATCAAATGTGGACAAGATCTTGAAACAATGATAATGCTGGACCAAGCACTACAGTTGGTGACGCCTCATCTAATGGATCAGGTGATTCCACCACCTCCACCTAAGCAATACAAGTAAGTATGGAACTGCACTCTACAAAGTTGTCTTTTACATCAGTTCCTATATTCATTGAGAATATGCCAAATTAGCATGAATGAAGATCAACTATGGTATTGCATGTTATGTTCTGTGATTATAGTCTAGCCAGTTAATATAAACTGAGCATAAACTACATGTCAGTAAACATATGAAAGATAACCGAGTTGACACTATATACCGAGCATCATTGGTAAACACGTAGAAGAAAACTGAGTTAACACTTTGTAATGAGTATTGTATACTCACCGAGCTAAAGTCTTTAGTGTGTTAACCGAGCATCTCCACTTTGTCGATTGAGTGGTAGGTGAAGCAACACAACACTTAGGTTATATTTTCTATAAAAAGGGCAAACATGAATTCATTCATTCACCCAACATTTAAGATTAATTTACAGAGTGAGAAGAGTGATTCATAGAGACAACATTGTAGAGCGATTAACAACACCTACAAAGAAAATCCAAAAAATTTCAAGCACTCCCTCCAGTGAGTATCTAGACTTATTGAGCTAACAGTTCATTTGCAAAAAGCCCTAATTTGACGAACAATGGCAACCACTTCCTGAACCGCAAAGATCAAAATGGAAAAGGATAAGAAGGTTGTTCTTATCAAGAACTTGACCTGCAAAGAACCTAACTACAAGTTCTGACTTGAGGTTGCTGCTCAACCCGACGACAAGGGATCATTTTCAAGTATCCCACCTAGGGTTTTGCTGGTCAAATATATCTGAGCATACATTCACTACAAAGTTGCAGAGATCGGAGATGTTGAACTTGAATAATCTTATCAGAATCTATGCAAGGATGAAAACTCGAAGGATGAGTACAAACACATCAAAGTGAAAGGGTTAACCAATGCCCTACTATTCCTGAAAGAAATCAAGAAAAAATGGATTCACATTGTGCTCATCCGAGCGCATGATGGTAAAATTTGGTTAGATGAAACTAAACCAATCTCAAAGGATGTGATTCATGTAGTAATAGGACACCTAATCATCGAGAAGGAAAAATACCTAAGGCACCCTAGACGCCCAGATATTGAAAAACTTACTCGATCTGGATGGGACGACAGAGGTCTGAAAGTGAATTCAATCACCAACCACGAGATGAAGTTTGGTGCATATGTAAATTGTTACAAGATATTTCAAGCAAGTATAATGAATAGCGTTGCTTGTGGAGCTATTGACACTACATACAAGATAGTAAAGAAAGGAGTGCAACTAGACCTAACTCAGCTACTACTAAAGCAACTGGAAGAAAACACAAGAACAATTAGATCAACCCAATCTAATACATGTAAGTTTGGTTCTCTATTAATGTGCACATTATTTTACTTTCAAAAATTCTTTCCTTTAGTCAGTAATGTCACTTGGGACATAAACCGACCGATCACAACACAAATTAGTGATTACATTAAATCACTAGGAGACAATTTCATTCCACTATTAGATGCATAATTCAAAACATTTAAGGATAGGATGAAAAAGAGGATGAGAATCCCTGTACAGTTGGTGGAACAATGCAAAGATGAGATATACTTTGTAGTTGACACCGACACTACACTCATCAAAGCTACAAACCCAAGAAAAACATGGTTACCACCATTGGAATACGAAATTGACATAGATAGGGCTACAGGAGCCATTGAAGCCCTACTAAATGAACCAGTTGACAAATCTATAAGCAGATTTGACATATATGAGGAAGCCAAGTTGGTGTAGGGCACGTCCAGAAGCTCCTAACTTTGCTTTCTTTTGTGTTTTTAATAAGGTGCATCTTTGAGAGAACCCATGTGTGTGTGTAGTTGTGTGGGTCTTTTATGTAAGGTGAAGGACCTAAGGTGAAGTTATAAACCTAGGTTCCTGAAACCAGAGTTAGACCATGTTTGTTTAAAGTCTTTTAAGTTTGGTTAGAAGTCTTGTTTTAAGTCCTTAGTTAGGTTCTTGTCTTGTTTTGACCCTCTCTGACATCCTTAGGGTTGGTGAACTTAACATTCTCCAAAATTAGGAACTTTCCTTCATGATTGCCAAAAGCTATCTTTTTACAAAGTTACATGAGCAACTTTTGCAAAATATTCCTCGAGAATAAACAACTTCTTTGTAACTGACCTCACCCACTTTATAAAGCTTTTTAAATGCTTGGAGGATTCTATTAGGTGAGATGATTCCTTCCATGAAGGTCAGAATACTGTGTGTACGAAGTTTGATGTTTAAGCAAGGAAATAGAAGAGTGTTTTGAGCCATGTTTGCATGGTACGACCTGGTACAGATTCATTTTGAAGATCAAGTTCCAGAAGTTTGTAATGCCTTGAGTCTACTAACCTTTCTAGTTGATTTGAGGTGTTTTTGTTAAGTTAGTGAAAGGTTATAGATTTTTCTTGGTTGCTGTCTAAGATAAGGAAGTTGAAAGATCTCCAAATGGAGAAGGAGGAAGGAGAAGAAGAAGAAGAGGAAGAAGAAGAAGAGGAAGAGTAGGAGAAAGATGAGACAAAGAACATGTCTGCAAACCAATTAAAACTTCTTGAAGCTCTTGAAAGAGTTGGAAGAAGGGATCATAAATCAGACATGCCCATGTTTTGTGGGAAAATGGATCTTGAAAAATGCATGGATTGGATGGAAGCTTTGGAGAACTACTTTGAGTATGAAAACATCTCTGAGAATCAAAAGGTTAAGGTTACAAAATCCAGAATCAGAGGTCCTACCTTGAGTTTGTGGAGATTTTTACAAAATGAAAGAGTCGAGGATGGAAGGAATCCTATCTCAACATGGAAGAAGATGCTAGTTGAAGTCAAGAAGCAGTTTGTACCTGAAGACTACGAGATCACCCTCCACAAGAAGGTACAAAATCTTAGGCAGAAGGACCTTGATGTGAGTGGGTATACTGAGGAATTTCACAAGATGACCTTGAAGGAAAGAGTTCCTGAAAGTGAGAAGCAAAAACTTGCAAGGTATATCAACGGATTGAAATATAGTATCCAAGTTGAGATGAGTTTGTTTAACCCTGAATCAGTACACGGTGTTCTCAAATGGCATTTAAAATAGAAGAAAAGAAGAAGAGAAGGGGAGAAAAAAATAATAGAGGAAGAGGGAATAACTTCAGGGGAAGAGGTAGATTCAATGGTAGACCACCATTCCAAAGAGGTCAAGGGGAGTTTAATCACCATGATTTAGAAGGAGAGAACAATAATAGAAACAATTGCAAAAGGAGGAGATCCAATAGTAGAGGAAGGTTTGGAGGAAGAGGGCCTAGTGTCTTCACAGGGAAGTGTTTTACTTGTAATCAAGTTGGATACCAGTCCTTCAGATGTCCTAAAAAGAGTGGCACCAGCAGACAAGGAGGGGACAGAAGAGTAAAACTTACCAAAGAGGATGATAAACAAAGTGTATCCTCCTACCACTCCAAAACTTCAAGACCTACAAATCTAGAGAAAGGAGAATGTTTAATGATGCAAAGGACACTCCTAAGAGTACCTACTACTGCAGAACCACCTCAAAGGAAGTCATTATTTAGAACAAGCTTCAAGGTGAACAATAAGGTATGCAAGGTTATAGTTTACTCTGGCTCTACAAATAATATTGCATCTAGGGAGTTATTCACTATACTAAAGTCGCATGTAATTCCTCATCCTTTTCCTTATAAGGCTTCTTGGTTGACAAAAGAAAAGAAAACCACTATCAATGAGCAAGTTTGGGTAGATTTCAAGATAGGGGAGTATACATACAAGGTTCTATGTGATATTACAGAGATGGATGCATGCCATCTATTATTATGGAGGCCTTGGAAATATGATGTAGATGCTAGGAATGATGGAAAGTCCAATGTTTATACTATAACCAAGGATGGTGTTGAATATGTAATGAACCCACTCCCTGACCGTGAGAAAGAAAAACATGCTACTAGTACTGTCTTGCACATAGGAGAAAAGGAATTAATGAAAGTACTAAAGGAGAAGGATACCCCTTTTTATTCCCTAATAGTAAGGCCCAAAAAGACACCTTTGAAGGAGTCCAGAGTCCAAAACCCCATTAGGGATGTAGGCCCCAAAGAAGTGAAAGCAATGTTAGATCAGTATAGAGGTATCATTGCTGAGATCACACCAGAGTCTTTGCCACCTGAGAGGGAAATAAGTCACTGTATAGAATTCATACCAGGGGCCACTCTTCCCAATAAGATAGCATATAAGATGACCCCTGAATAGAATCAAGAGGTAGCAAGACAGAATGGAGAATTGTTGTCAAAAGGTCTCATTAGGAAGAGTGTGAGTCCTTGTGCTATCCCAGTAGTCTTAGCACCTAAGAAAGAAGGCACATGGAGGTTATGTATAGATTCTAGGGAAATCAATAGGATAACCATCATATATAGGTTTCCTATGCCTAGAATAGAGGATTTGATGGACTGTTTGGGGGGTGCAAGTTACTATTCAAAGATATATCTCAAAAGTGGTTATCATCAGATAAGAATCAGAGAGGGAGATGAATGGAATACAAAATTTAAGACTATAGAAGGCCTCTATGAGTGTCTTGTGATGCCTTTTGTCCTTTCAAATGCTCCAATCACCTTTATGAGATTGCTGAATGAAGTATTGAAACCTTTTCTTAACAAATTTATTGTTGTATACCTTGATGATATTTTGATCTTTATCAAGAGCAGGGAAGAACATCTACAATATTTGGACATGGTTATGAGGAAACTCCATGAGGAGAAGTTCAAAATCAATATAGATAAGTGTGCATTTATTCAAGAATAAATTATGTTCTTGGGCTTTGTGATCTCCAAAAATAGTCTCAAGATGGATCTTACCAAATTTTTAGCCATCCTCAATTGGCCACTTCCCACTACTCCATCAGAGGTAAAAAAATTTCATGGCCTATCTAGCTTTTATAGGAAATTCATCAGAAAATTTAGTGATATATGTGCTCCTATTATTAACACTATTAAAGGTGGAAGAAAATGCATATTTTCATGGACTAATGAAGCCAATGAATCCTTTGAGTTGGTAAAGAAAAAGATTGTAGAGCAGCCTATCCTAGTCCTACTAGACTTTCACAAGGTATTCATAGTTAAATGTGATGCAAGCAAAAAAGCCATTGGAGGAGTCTTGAGCCAAGAAGGAAGACCAGTTGCTTTTTTCAGTGAGAAGCTCAATGAAGCTAAACAAAAATATTCCACTTATGATATTGAAATGTATGAAATGGTTCAATCACTTAGGAAATGGAGGCACTATTTATTGCCCAAGGATTATTTTTTTTACTGATAACCAGGCACTTAGCTTTCTAAACAAGTAGGAGAAACTTAATCCCAGACATGTGAAGTGGATGGAGTTCTTGCAGTCTTATACATTTTCCATCAAGCATAAAAAAGGGGTTGTGAACAAAGTGGCTGATGCTCTCAGTAGGAGAAATTTAACCACTCAAGCCATCCAATTAGAGAGTGTTGGGGTCCATGCCATGAAGGATGTGTATGTTAAAGATGAAGATTTTAAAGAAGCTTATCATATTTGCATTGAGATGACAGACATATATCGTACTAATTTCTCTAAGTTTATTGTGCAAGATGGTATTATTTTCAAAGGGAGTTATTTATGTTTCCTAAAGGTATCTATGAGGGAGAAAATTATCAAAGAGAAGGATTATGGAATCTTAGCTGGTCACTTTGGACTAGACAAAAATTTGGAGCTAGTTAGGAGATTCTACCACTAGCCAAAATTGCAGACAGATGTTAGGAATTTCGTGGAGACTTGTTCACTTTGCCAACAAGCCAAAGGAGAAGATAGTACTACTGATATTGCAGGTACCCCAGAACCTCCTACACACCAACCACTCAAGGACATGCCTTAAGCAACTCCTCCTAAGATTGAAACCATTCTAGACAAAAGAGTGAACATGAAAACTAGGAGGGGCACTTATTATGAGTACTTGGTCAAATGGAAACACCAACCAGTTGAAGATGCTACCTGGATGAAACCTGAAGACATTCTGAAGACGAGCTATCCACTTGAAGAATTCACAACTCAAGAGAATTGAGTTCTTTTTTCCATGAGGATTATGGTGTAGGGAACCTATTGAAGCTCCTAAATTTGCTTGATTTTGTGTTTTTAATAAGCCACTTCTTTGAGATCACCCTTGTGTGTGTGTAGTTGTGTGGGTCTTTGATGTAAGGTGAAGGACCTAAGGTGAAGTTATAAACCTAGGTTCCTGAAACTAGAGTTAGACCATGTTTGTTTAAAGTCTTTTAAGTTTGGTTAGAAGTCTTGTTTTAAGTCCTTATTTAGGTTATTTCCTTGTTTTGACCTTTTCCCACATCCTTGGGGTCGGTGAACTTAACATTCTCCAAAATTAGCAACTTTCCTTCATGATTGCCAACAGTTGTCTTTTTGCAAAGTTATATGAGCAACTTTTGCAAAATGTTGCTCGAAAATGAACAAATTATTTGTAACCGACCTCACCCACTTTATAAAGCTTCATAAATTCTTGGAGGATGCTATTAGGTGAGAGGATTCCTTCCATGAAGGTCAGAATACTATGTGTACGAATTTTGATGTTTGAGCAAGGAAATAGAAGAGTGTTTTGAGCAATGTTTGCATAGTACGACCTGGTACAGATTCATTTTGAAGATCAAGTTTCAGAAGTTTGTAATGCCTTGAGTCTACTAACATTTCTAGTTGATTTGAGGTGTTTTTGTTAAGTTAGTGAAAGGTTATAGATTTTTCTTGGTTGCTATCTGAGAAACCAAGGCTCTACTAGACCAGTCTCAAAGATGTGATCCTAACATGAGATTTATCCAGTAGATCTCCTTGGCCAATTGGAAAATGATAGTTAGGATCATAGTATTTAGGAATTCAGAAGTTCAGGCTCTCACTCTTAGTCCTTCTATTTTTAAGATCAAGCCCTAGGCTAATTATCCCTATGTAATTAGCCTAGTCTGTCGGTACAGTCACATGCAAAAGTTATATGAGTGTTGTGGGATTGAAACAAGAGTGGTTCTAGACTAAATTGGGGTAGGGGAATCCATCCAAATCTCTGCATTTCATCCATGAACCCACCTTATATCACTTTCCTAACAAACCAAGCATAAACTAGCTAATTAGGTCTGTGTATTCTGTGAGAGATTGGGGGTGCAGAAGAGGAGTGAGGTGCCAATTCTTTGGGGGGTTTACAAAATACATAAAGGGTGTCTAGAAACCCCATCAGATCATCTGGATCCCACTTTCACAAGAATTTAAGTCCCAAAAACCCACTGGTTAGGGCTACAAGGAATCCTAGGCTATTTGGGGTTCGACTAACTTTGGGTCTTCAAGACCAAATTTAGTGGTGGATTCTTGGTCCCTAGGGTCTGTTAAGAGTCTTGAATCTCTTAGGATAGAGTTTTGAATCCATTGGTGAAGTTTTACACCTTATTGTATGGTTTAGGGAAAGTGTCCCTAAAGGAGAAATTGGTTTGTTCCATAGCTTGATTTGGAGAACCAAGAGAGAAAAAGAGAAGCCTATTGACCCCTTGGACAAGTTAGGAAGCATTCTAAGAAGACTTGTGTGGATTCAGATTGATCAGATTTGAAGTTTGAAGAGTTATCAAAGAGTTAGGGCCCATTAAGGTCTTCTTGCAGTGCTCTCTGCATCACAAGTCAAGAATAAAGACTAGATTAGTAGTCAAGAAGATAGGGAAGAAGAAAAATCAAATGGTAAAAACACTTAACCAGAAACTCTTGGTAATTGAAGTGTTGGAACAAACAACAGATACTATCGAGGAACAGTCACCTGTCAGTGAAGGAAAATAACTAAGTGATTCTGAGTCTATAAAGTCACATACAAAGCCACCAAAGGCCAAGAAATCAAATATTATTGATACAACAGCTGCATCTAGGACAAGAAGAAAAACAACTAAGGTAGAAGCACCACCATTAAAGAAAGGTAGAGTAATAACATATATGAAAATAAAAGCCTCAACCGATCAATATGCATTGAGACAATGAAATAGATATGTAAGAGGAAGATAGGATAAGGATGATATTGTAGAAGCATAAAGAGAATATAGTATCCAAGAAAAAAATGCCAAAATATCAAAGACAATTGATGAAATTGCAGATTCAATCATCAATACAGGCAGTATATAACATCACAAGATTAGACAATGGGTAAATCTGTCTACCAAGGATCAAAACAAAATAGAAGAAGCAATCATTAAAATGATGGTAGCATACAAATATGTACCTCTACAATTTGGCACTTATATTCTAAAGGAGCTACAAGATAAAATATCAGCAAGGTGGACATGCACATTGCACATGGAAAAATAGATGAGAGAAAGAATCTTAGTTAATTTCATGCCTGATTCCATAATTGAAGAAATTGAATCAACAATGCAGGAGCATGCAAAGAAAATTTCTACAAAAAAAAGAGCTTACAAGGTATTGCAAAACAAGCTCGAAGATATTGACATTGATAGCAACAATATTTACACACAAATCTTTAATCCACCAGAGCAGGTACTTGCTCTAACCGAGACTACTCACACTAAATAGAAGGAGGCCACACCGAGTCCCGAGCACATTTTCATCAACGACTCCGAGGATGTCAATCCTATTGATCTGACAACATATGCAAGTAAGGTCATGGATGATATTCCTCAAATATTGCAATCATTAGGGGAAACACTAGATATCACAATAAAAGATATAACTCATGTTGATTTTGATAATGATGCAAAGGTTGATGAAGATGACAATATTGCCACCAAGAAAACAAAGGAAAATGACACTACTGATGTTGCACAGGCACAAATACCATGTAATATCCCTTTATTGATACAAGATATGAATATAATAATTGAATCAAAGGAGAAAAAAACTAAGCCTGAAACAAACATACCGATGGATAAAGGTGATGAAAAAGGGGAATAGACAGATAAAAATAGTGAGGATAAGCTGAGTGATGCATCCACTGAGGATAGTGGAAAGGCAAACAAGGATGCAGACCAAGACAAGCTTGATGTAGAGATGTCTACAATTGAGCAACCCGTACTGACCGAGCAACCTGGCCAAGGCACCACACCTCCAAAGAAATCAATGAAAGAAAGTGAGCAATAAAAGGCCCTTTCTATCATTACTCATTTCCCTGCATCAAGAAACATTCTGAAGAAGAAGAAAAAAAAGAAAAGTAAAGCCCTTGTTACACTTGATGGAATAATAGACATACATGACTGTGATCTAAGAACACTTGATCCCAAGTCATTATCAAGGTATGGGGAGATATGAAAAAAGGAAAGAAACACAAGACAAGCTCAAAATGGAACACAAAAATACACAATTCCTAGAAACATGATATTCTACTACATGTAGTTCCTGACACACAAATTGATCAAAATGCTCCCATCATTGATCAACTAGTAGTTCTGACTGCGACAATCAGACAAAAAAATATAAATGCCGAGAAGGTCATTAAGGAAAGAGAAGAAGAAAAGTATCACTACAGGCTCACAAATAAAATAAGCCAAGAAGTAGCAATAAACAAGGTGAAACTTTCTAAACTGGTAACTACACTACATCCTGTTATTTCAAAACTAGTTCCCTTAGTTAAAAAGTTATATACTATTGAAAAAATTCACCACCGAGAAGGATGCACAAATAGCTAAGTTGAATGAAGATCTAAAAGCTAGTGCACAAAGTCTTTCAACCGAGCCAAATGCATTCAAACTGCATTATGAAAATCTAGTTGAATCTAAGCAGTTAAGACTTGAAAAACAAAAGGAAGAAAGAAAAATTAGAGATTAAGTAAATGAGCTACAAGCCATGTTACTACCAAATCTCATATTGCCGATGACACATATGACTACAGAAAAGACTGTAATTGCCAACCCAGAGATGTTAGTAGCTGAAAGCATCTATGACATGCACACTCAACTCACATTGGAGAAAATGAACCTAGAGAACATGAAGGAGAAATGGGAAAAGATGATGGCAGAAATCAAGCAATCTCATCAGCACATTCTTGACAAGATATAAGTTATACATCTTTGTCATTAATTTCAAAAAAGGGGGAAAATGCACATGTACATTACATTGTAAAGGGGGAAATATGTACATACATTGTATCTACATACCAAGACCATGCACATAGGGGGAGTCATTGTATAAGAAAAGAACTCAGTATATATACTGTACATATTGGTTTTTGATACTAATGCCATAGGGGGGATTGAAAATCCTTAAAGGATTAGAAGTTTTCATTAGTATTTAAGCAGACAATTTTGGTCGGTCAGTCAACATTCACCGAGCGACAGTGATCATCGAGCCCAGTGTTAACCAAGCACAGTGGTGACCAAAACATTCTGAACACCGAGCACATTATATGAATTGAGAAGAGTATATCAACCAAGAAGAGACATCACTGAGCATCAATCTATAGAGACATAACTAAGCTCCAGTCTAGTTGAGAGACAATTTTAACACCTAGAAAAGAGGATCTGAACTACACATCACCTAAAGCACTTTAGTCTTTCAGATAACTATTTTCTTAGCTAGATAATCATTTCTTGTGGATCATGAAAAGCGTAAATGATGGATTAAATTAGTTTAACTGATTGTATTCATACAAACTAGGAGATCAAGGTCAAGTTGTAAACCCTAGATCTTAGAGTTATTCAAGAAAAGCGTGAAACCTAATTAGGTCAAAACATTTTATATATAGATATATAATCAATCAAGAATATGATGATTGTAGCTGCATAAGGACATCTATGGATCCGACAAAGGTTTTCATGCAAAAGGACATATAAATAAGAATTCAACTATGAAGAACTACATTCAAGGCTACCAAACAGAACATAGGTATTATCCATCACAATAGGTGATATACAATTTTGTGAACTTAATGGACCTATAATCAGCAATTCAAGATTGCAAGCCATCAGGTCATCTATATTTTTTCTACTCTCTAGCAATTGTAGAAAACCAAAAAAATCCTTGAAGAAGGTGGACATAACAGTCTTTATGTAAATATCTTAATCGAGTGCACACATACATTGTGTTTCTGAAATCTCTTAACCGACTAGACTTAACAAGTCTAACATGTTACTCCTAACAGGTTAAGATCATCATAAGTGATCACAACTTGTAGCCCTAACATGCACCTTCCATTTTGTAGATAGTGACGCTTTGTGGGTTTCATCCCCACCGTAGTTTTTACCTTCTAACAAGGGTTTATGTGTTACCAAATACTTGTGTTATGTGTCAATACGTTTCATGAATGTTTCAATGTTTGTTTACATGAATTTACACTTATGCTATGATATTGCTGCATGAAGTAAAAAAGAAACAATGATCAGTTATGAAAGAAAGGAGTACTAAGGTTAATTGATAAAAGTTTTAATGGTACTGATTCACCCCTCCCATCTCAGTACACACGCTTCCATTAATCCAAAAATTACTATTATTGACTCTCAATTTTTAGAGAGGATTTGATATATCTGTTAAGAGTATTATAATGTAAATCTGGGGTCTAAATATTCCTTTACCGAAACTACAAAATGAGGTACAAATGATATTTTTGAATATTCTATATTTCCAAGTTCCTTTTGTTGACACTTTTGTTTTAGTTTTTCATTTTAAGGAAGAAAAAAAACAAGATCTGGCTAAACCATTACATAACCTAAAAATCACTGTTATTCTTACCTCTGAATGGAAAAAGTTTTTTCATGTAGAGCAACCCATTTTGGCTAGGGTTCCAACCTGGTTTACGCTACTTGGTCTTCCTTACAAATTTAATGATTTTTGTATTTTAAAAGAGATTGGAAATTCCATTAGAGAATTTGTGAGAATGGACCATTGTATTTCGAATAGTATAATGATAAAAAAAGTGTGTGTTCTACTTTCTCCATCCTTTGATGTTCTACCCATTTGTAAATTTGACTCTCCCTTCAGATCATGGAGGCAGCCTACTATTAAGGATTCACTGGGTTTAGACAAGGTATTCATCTCTATTGATACAGACTTGTTTACTATGTTTGAATACCCAAATTAGGCTTTTGTTTCTCCTCTTCAGAAGCTACAAAGAGATTATTCCCTGCAATCATCCCCAACCATTTCATAAGATTCTTCCTCATTGCATGTTCCCTCCTTCTCCTTTGATGTCCCCCCAATTCCTTATTTTGCATGTTTCATCCATCAACTCATATTCCTCACCCCCCGTAATATTTCTTCTACTTCTACGAAGGTTTCCCCTCATATCTCCCTTTCCTGAATCCTTTCTGCTACTAATGGATCATCTCTTTCAAACAAACATATGGTCTCTCAGCATGCATCTCCTATTATCTTAAAAGAATCCTCCATTCTGTACACCTCACCAATTGTTGTCCCTTTATTACCTCCTTAATCATCCACTTTGGAGGCCTCCCTTCAGATTTCTCCTGCTTCGACTCTATCTAATCTTGCCCCTTCTATCATGCCACTTCTTCCTGCACCACCTTCTACCACCTCATCTATTCTTCCAATTATTGTTAATCCCGCTTTGGAACATGGGCCAGTGGAAGGATCTTTCGATAATCCATTTATTATTATGCCATTTTCTCAAGTGGTTTCACAAATAGAATAATTTGTGAAAGAAGCTAATGTTGTCTTAGATGATCAGATTGCAGATTCTATTATTGATCGTTTCAAAACTTCCTTATCCTGGTTATCATGTAATTTGGTGAGATCCCCAAAACTATAAATCCTTATGAAATTCTCTCTCCAGAGGTGGAGGACTCCTCTTTATTAGAAGTTTTGGTTACTTTCTATCCTTCTCTAGATGGTGTCATTAGACATAACAAGAAGGACCAACAAGCTACTACATGCCCTATTTTTCAATTTCCTTCTTCTAAGTTATCTCCTACGTCATCTTCCAAATGAAGGGGGAGACCTTCAAAAGAATCTAAGCTGAGAGATGAGATTAACATAGGGATTCAAGCAACACTACCCTCTTTTAATATTTCTAAAAAAGATAGGAAGAAAGCTTCACGTAGTCCCCTACTACGAGGGTTGCCAAAGCCAAAAGATGCGTACAGTCAGAGTATTCTGGAGGATTGATCTCTATAAATACTCATGAAAGGGGGAGAGCTAAGTCTTCCCCTTTGGAGTCATGAGAATCCTTTCATGGAATTTTAGGGGATTAAATGCCCATAAAAAGAAGTGACTCATTAAGAGCCAATTATATAACTCTAAGTTTGACCTTGCTCTTCTTCAACAAACTAACTTGTTTATTTATGCTGCCCCTAAATTGTTTAAATCTTGGAATATGGGAAATTTATGGGCCACCCCCTCTGATGGTGCATCTGGAGGTCTTGCGGTTGTATGGGACCCAAATAAGGTATTTGTTGAACAAATAGCATTTGGTAAATATTGGATTCTTTCATTAGTTAAGAGTTGTTCCATGAAATTGTCATTTTGGTTATTCAACATTTATGACCCTTCTTCTATTACAGATAAAAGTAATCTCCAGACCCTTCTCGATGTTTTGTTAAAGGCTCTTCAAGGGGAATTGGTCATTCTAGGTGCAGAGTTTAATACTATTTTAAATTATGATGAAAAATGTGGAGGGATTCTTCCTTCTCCTAAGGGCACGCTCGAGTTGAATCAATTCATACATGACAATAATATCTTAGATGTCTCCCCTAAGGTGGGTAGGTTCACTTGGACAAACCGCCATGTTGATTTCTGCAATATTGCAGAATGGTTGGATTGCTTTCTTCTGTCTGATTTATGTCTTTAGTCTAAAATAGATTATTATTCTCTCATTCTACCTATTTCTAGGTCAGACCATTTCTAGATTTTTCTTCATTTTTCAGATTCATCTTCTCATTAGAAATGTACCTTTAAGGTTGAACCAATGTGGTTTCGTGATAATTCTTTCATCCCTCTATTAAAATACTTGTGGAAAAATTCTCCTTATATGAAGGGAACTTAATTATTTATATTGGTTATGAAATTATAGCTTCTCAAACTGAAAATAAAAGAATGGAACATCACTTCCTTTAAGAATATATTCCAAGAGAAAATAAGATTGCAATCAGAATTATCTATGGTTTATGATTATGTTATTCAAAATGGGATGGATGCTCATTCCTTTGTCAAGGAGAAAGAACTTTGTAATGCCCTAGAGGAAGTGATTCTTCGAGAAGAGATTTACTAGAAGTGATTCTTCGAGAAGGGGCCTTCATAATAAAATCATTCAAATTGATTCCTCTAATGGATTATTAGAGGATGAGGAAGATATAGGAGGTGATGGTGTATCTTTTTTCTCAAATTTATTAACTAAAAAATAGGTTAACCCTTCTCCTTCCCTTCTAGAGACCATCCCTAACTATGTTTCTAAGATAGACAATTCTATGCTTATGGCTCCCTTATCTGTACAAGAACTTAGGGATATAGTTTTCTCCATGGCCCTGATAAAGCCCCAGGACCAGATGGGCTCACAATGATTTTCTTCCAACAATGTTGGGACTTTATGGGGAATGATTTATTATTTGTGTTAGAAGAGGCCATAATCCATAAGACTATGCTAAAAGAGCTTAATCATACTAGGATTACACTTATCCCTAAAAAAGATAATCCTAAAAATTTTTCCGACTTTCACCCTATTTCACTTTGCAACTCTTTATATAAAATCTTTACTAAAGCTATAACTATGCAGTTATCTAGAATTCTTCCTAAAATTATATCATATGAACAAGGGGGTTTTGTCCCCGGCAGGGAAACTTTGGAGGGTGCCATGTTGGCCCATGAAATATTGCATTCCATCTACCTAGAAAATAAGTCTGTCATGGTCCTTAAGCTAGATATGATGAAAGCATACGATCGGGTTGAATGAGACTTTCTTCTATTGGTTCTTACCAAACTGGGTTTCCACAAAAATTGGGTAAAATGGTTTCAGGCTTGTATATCTTCTCCTTCATTCTCGGTCCTCATTAATGGATACCTAAAGGGATTTTTCCCATCCTCGATAGGAATTAGATAGGGGGACCCACTTTCCCCCTTTCTATTTGTGCTAAAGGCTGAGGGCCTCAACATATCAATATGTCATGCCTGATAGGTGGGTATTTGGAAAGGCATCTCCTTGAATGATGGGGAAGAAACCTATATGCACAAATTTTTTGTAGATGATACCCTTCTAATTGGTCAAGCTTCCATTATGGAAGCTCGAGCTATTAAAAAAGTCATTGATGAGTATTCCATGGCTTCTGGTCAGTTCATCAATCTAGCTAAATCAAAAAAATCCTTCTTAAATGTTACCCCATTAGCTCAACATTGTCTTCTTAATTTCTAGGTATTTTCTTTGGTGGAGTTCCCTTGCCGGTATCTTGGAGTCCCTTTCTTTTTTGGATCATAAAAACATCATTTCTGGGATAAGATAATTTATGCAATTTCTTAGTGCATTCTCTACTGGAAGAAAACATGGTTGCCCTTGTCTGGAAAGTTACTAATGATAAAATCAATTTTGAATGTTATTCCCATTTATCTAATCTTGGTCTTAAACATACCTAAACACTCAATAGATAAAATTCAGTCCATCTTAAGGAATTTCTTATGGGAAGACAATGTATCTGAGAAAAATAAGTTTCCCTCCTTCCCTGGAGTAAAGTTTGCTCTCCTAAAAATAGTCAAGGTGCAGGTATCAGAGATCTGTCTTTAAAAAATAAGGTATTGGGAAAGGATCTTTACAACATTAGTTTTACACTAAAATATGTTGATTCTAATGAAAGGGAAAGGATCTTTACAACATTAGTTTTACCTCGAGGCTATGCCATGTGGAATTTTATGGTGTATTGTTGGGATCTCACCTTCCCTTCCCTTTCTTGGCTAATACATGATGGATCAAAATCATATTTTTGGGAATATTCAGGGAATGGTCGTACTCCCCTGTCCCATATCTGGGATTGGCATCCTTTGCAGAATCATCTCAAACAAATATGGGGCTACCGTGTTTCCCATTACTTTGTTATTCATGATGGCATTGCAGTTTGGAAAGATCTTTCTGGACTAAGTGGTTTTTATGATTTGGTAGAAGAACTTCATACACTTCTCTCCTCCAGAGGTATCCTCTTCTCTCCCCTTGAAGATGAACTCATTTTTCTAGGTTCTCCTTCCGGGAAATTAGTAGAAACTATAGTGGCGATTATTCACCATTCGACGAATGTCACATGTTAGGGACCCCAGAATTGGTGAATATTTTTGACATATTGGATTGAACCTATTGCTCGACATTTATTAATATTGGGTCCAAAGCCCGGGCCCATTGCCCATCATTTTATTTAATTTTTCCATTTCTTACACATTATCGCCAATGGAATATAAATTTTGGTCCCCATAAATTTAAAACATTCGCCTATAATTTCTAAGTGACCCCAAATCAATGACCTATATTTTCCTGGAATTTTATGGATGCCTGTCTCTAATTGACATAATTTAGCCAACTTTATTAATCATGCGAAGGTATTGGGTGACCCATAATCGCCTCAGAAATAACAAAAGATGTGTTATAATTACGCGGGCTTCACCAAATATTTGTATACCTAATACCTCCTGCCAAATTTTACAAAGAAGGATTAGTATAAAAACATTTTGATATCTCTATGATATCTCTATATTTGATCGTAGCAAAGTCTCAGACGTTTTGGACTATTGAGTGCAACTGTATACTCAATACTGCATTGGCGAGTTGCGACTACATTGTAGCATTTTAATTTGAGGCAAAGGTAAGTGATACTTATTCTATGACTGTGATTTTGAGTTCATTTACATTATTTTAGAATAGGTTTGCAAAAATGGGATTTCTTTTCCTTTCGGCCCAAAATACACCACACATTATTGATCTATGCTCATCCAACGGTCGCTGGCACTGTCGCACTATCGTGGGTCCCATTAACTTTTGGCTTTTCATTTGATGTCACTAGGACATGTGTGGGCGTAACTTGATCATTTTAAATTATGACTTCAACTTATTAGTTATTACATTTAATAAATGTTATTAAATGTTTAGTTTTATAGTGTAGTAAGATTTAGATTTTAATTCAATTATTTCTATCTTATAATCACACATCGATATGACACTTTTGATGACATGTAACTGATTAAATGTTTGATAATGTTAGGTTGAAGATAATGAAAGACATTAAATCAGTTAATAGTTTGTATTGTCATTGATGTCAACTTGAAATCATCTGTATGGTCATGTATATAATGCCAAAGACTTTAGAGAATCAATGGAACAAAGATTATGCTTTCAACAATGCATAAAAGTCAAGTATTCACTAAAGTGGCAGATAACATTGATAGAGTGCACACCATTGGTAAAAGCAAAGAACCAAAGTCACAGTGATACCCGATGAGAAGATTACAGTGTTTCCTGATGAAGAAAAATCACATGATGCCCAACGAACTAAAAATAGAGTTGCTCGAGGACTAAAATCTAATGATGCCTGACGGACAGAGATCCCGAAGCTGATTGGAGTCACACCGATGGAACTGGTAGTTGTCACCAACAACTAACTACAGAGTTGATCGAAAAAATAGAGAGTTTAGAAAATGACAAAATATCTAGCTGGAAAGAGCTAAAGATAGACTTAACTAGTTGTTTTCATTGTTTTATTTGACCAGAGTCAAGTGATTGATTTAAAAAAGATTTGTACAGTTGGCAAGAAGATAACTACGAGATAAATCATGAGTTAAGATTTAAATCAGATTGGCTGGATTGTTTTCATGCGAAGAATCAAAAATCAAGAATCAAGAAATGGTGAATATCATGTCTATATAAGAGACAAGCTTAATTCATTTTCGTATCACATGAAAGGGGATGAATAGAAAGAGGATGTTGAAGAGAAACTAATGAAGGATAACTTCATATAGTCCTGATCAATCAAGCTGAAGGAGAGCTAAAGAATTCTGCAGACACCAATGAATAGTGAAGCACAAAATCACAGAGAAGAAAGTGTGGAGCACAAAGAATTGAATTGATACATTGATCAGAGAGGTAATGTACTTAAATAGATCTGAAAATATGCAATTCAAGTTACATTAGAAATAGGTCATTGTGTTTCAGTTTAACCATTGAAGCATCAAGTCTCTTAACAAAGTAGGACTTAACGATCTTCTATATATTGAGGTACATCCCATGGAGTGCCAAAAAGGTTGATTCATGAAAGAAGCATTGGACTTGCCCAATACCTATTGATATTCGAAGAAGAAGGTTGATTCAAGGATGGTAGCAAGATTTGCGTAAAGCCTATTAATAGTCTAAGAAGGAGGTTGATTCAAGGATGGTAGCAACTAGATGACCGATACTAAGTGACAACTTCTATGTATAAAATTCTCCAACAAGATCACACCTAACAGTGTGTTTGTAACCTTTAATAGGGTTGGCTCCTAACAGGGCTCACTTCAGAAGAGTGAAAATTTGGGGTACCAATCCCGGTGGTTTTTCCCCTTAAAAGGATTTCCACATTAAAATCCATGTGTTATGTGTGTATGGTTTATTACTTTACTATTTTACATTTCACATATGCATTTCTAGATTGATCCGTATACTCTGCTTATTTACTGAGTGTCAGTAAATAGTTTTTACTGCTTATCGATAACCAAGGAGAATAAGGTCAGAAAAGGAAAACTGACAGACAGTTAAATCATTATTAGTATTTCATGGCATACATCTTGAAGGGACTTAATAATCTGAGATTTATTGATTGGTGGTCAAGTTTAAGGATAAGTTTTTGAAGTCACTGATTGACCCCCCCTCTCAGTTATTACTAACAGTTGGTATCAGAGCTTGTGTGCTTAGAAGGAAGGTTTAAAGACCTAAGTCAGGATCACAAGATGAACAGATGAGATGTGCCCAAGTTGAACAAAGAAAACTTTTCTTCATGGCAAAGTAGGATAAGAATCCACTTATTAGGTATTAGTAATGATGTTACTCAATTCCTAGATATTGAATACGTGTTTCCTACATGAGTATTGATAGTAGATCAATTGAGAGAGAAGCATGAGTATAACTACATGGTTATAGAGCTTTCTGCCTCACTCTCCAATGCTGAATTTGAAGATGTCAAGGATTGAAAAATTGCAAAGAAAATGTGGGACAAACTAAAGCTTGTACATGGAGGTGATACAAATATTCTGAGAGCCAAGGTAGAAAGCCTTAGAGGAAAATTTGATGATCTCAAAATGAAAGGAGAAAACATCACACAGTAAAAAACAAGAATAAAAGAAGTAGTCAATGCTATACGAGGTGTTGGAGGTACACTTGAAGAGGAGACAGTGGTAAGTAAAATATTAAGAACCTTATTGCCTGTATATGCTATAAGAGTTTCTTCCATTCAAGAAATGAGAGCAGTAGCAAACAACATAGTTACTCTTGATAGTTTAATTGGTAGACTGATTTCATTTGAAATGAATAACTTTGACAATAGTGTCTTACCAAACTTAGAGTCTGCATTTAAGTTTTCTATGAAAATAAGCAAATCCAGTCATAGATACTCATTTAGAAAAGACAATGAAAGTGAAAGTGAAGAAGAAGATCTAGATGAAATAGAAGCACTTATGGCTAGAAGAGTGCAGAGAGGCAAAGGTAAATACAAAGGTAAGTTACCACTAGTATGCTATAATTGTAAAGAGATTAGACACTTTGCTGCAAGATGTCCTAACAGAAGAAAAGAGGATAGAAGTAATGATAGACCTTTTGACAAGAAATTTGACAGATGTGATAACAAATATTACAGAGGTTACCAAAAATAAGAAAGAAGAGATACCCAAGACTACAAGGATAAAGGCAAGAAGGCTAGCTACCTAGGTGCTTGAAAAGATGATGATACTGACACCGAATCTAATGAAGACATCAAGATGGTATTTGTAGCTGTGAAGGATGATTCAGATGAAGATGAAAGGTATGTAGAAAATGCACTCATATCTAAGGTTAGCAAGAATGACATATAGATTATAGATAGTGGCTGTACTCACCACATGACCGGTGACAAAGAAAAGTTTAACACTTTTGAGTATTATAATGGTGGTACAGTAAGAATGGGTAATGATAAACCTTGTCCGATTGAAGGTAAAGGAACTATAATGTTGAATAACTTGATTAAATGTGAAAATAATTATTGGGTAAAAGGATAGAATTATAATATGTTAAGTGTTTCTCAGCTGAATAGTTCAGGTCACAGAGTAGCATTTGAGAACAAGAAGGAAAAGATCTTCAATGAATCAAGAAAATTGATTGGTACCGGTGAACAGACTAAAGGTAACTTATTCTATCTGAATGATACTTACACCACTTGCTTAATGACTAGAAATGAAGACATATGGTTGTGGCAAAAAAGATTGTGTCATTTGAATCTTGACAACATTATAAAAATAAGCAGAAGAAGAAATGTAAGAGGCTTACCAACGATGGCAAAGCGAAACAACATCATGTGCAAAAATTGTCAAAAAGGTAAAATGACAAAGTCTAGTTTCAAAAGTAAAACCCATACATTTGATGATATTCTAGAATTATTCCATACTGATTTATGTGGACCTATGAGGACAAAGAGCTATTATGGAGATAGATATTTTATTCTCTTTGTTGATGATTACTCTACAATGATGACAGTTATGTTTTTAAAAGATAAATCTGAAGCATTCAAGATGTTTAAATGGTATAAGGCTATGGTAGAAAAACAAAGTGGTAAGGATTTGAAATGTTTGAGATCAGATAGAGGATGAGAATTTATATCAGATGAATTCACTAATTTCTATAATGAGCATGGTATAAAAAGACAGGTTTCTGCACCAAGGAAACCACAAAAAAATGGGATTGCTGAGAGAAGGAACAGATCAATAGTTGATTGTGCAAGAACACTGATAGAGAAAGACATCACCCAAATCTTCTGGAGGGAAGCTTTCAGCACTGCTATCTATACACTTAACATAGTAAAATTAAAGGACACAAAGAAGACACCTTATGAGCTATGGTATAGTAAAACACCCAATGTAAGTTACTTCAAGATCTTTGGTAGTCAATATTATGTCTTAAAGGATGATAGAAATGGAAATCTTGATGCCAAAAGTGATGAAGGTATTTTTCTGGGGTATTCTACCAAAAGCAAAGCTTTTAAATGTCTTATCAAGGCCTCCAACAAAATAGTTGAAAGTGCAAATGTAAAGATTGATGAATTTGCAAAAAAGAATGAGCTGGAAAGCACAAAAGAACCAGAGGACTACAACAAGTTTGTATATTGTGAAGAACCCAACACTCTACCTGAGAAACAATGCTTAAACCCAGAACAACAGAATGTTGCAACCGACAGTTAGGATAATAATCAAGATAATGTGCAAGGTAATGAAGAACAAAATGAAGATCAAAATAATGATCACGCTGATACACAAAGAGATGTACCTATACTTGCAAGATATATAAGAAGGAACCATCCAGAAATCTAGATCACAGGAGATAAGAAAGCTGGTACAAGAATAAGAAGTAAGTCCTTAACGTCAAATTGTTTAATTTATGAGTTTGAGCCAAAATCTGTCAATGCTGCACTAGATAATGAAGAATGGATAAGTGCTATGAATGATGAGATTGAGAAGATTGAGAAGAAAAAAACATGATCACTTGTGCCAAGACCAGATGACAAGAATGTCATCGATATAAAATGGATATTCAGGAATAAGTTGAACGAGAATGGAGAAGTCACAAGGAACAAAGCAAGACTAGTATGAAAGGGGTATGCACAAGAAGAAGGTATAGACTATGGAGAAACCTTTGCACCCATTACTAGGCTAGAAGGAGTAAGAATACTACTTTCTTATGCTGCATACAAAGGATTCAAAGTATATCAAATGGATGTCAAGTTAGCATTCCTAAATGGAATACTTGAAGAAGAGGTATACATTGAGCAACTAGAAGGGTTTATAGATCCAGACAAGAGGAAGATGATATGTAGACTTCACAAAGCCTTGTATGGATTAAAACAAGCTCATAGAGCCTGGTATGAATGACTTCATTCCTATCTAATAAGTATTGGATTCATAAGGACTAGTGAAAACAGTAAGCTTTATTTAAAAGAAGATACTGATGCAAACACTTTGATTGCTAAAATATTTGTTGATGACATCATATTTGGAGGCAATGATATGCTATGCAAATCATTTTCTAATGAGATGAGAAAAGAATTCGAGATGTCTATGTTTGGAGAGATCAAGTTCTTTCTTGGTCTATAGATCATTAAGCAAAGTGAAGGTATTTTCATTACACAATCCAAATACATCAAAGAGGTCCTAAAAATATTCAAGATGGAAGATTCCAAACCAGTTGGAACACCGATGGCTACTAGATGTAAGTTAACAAAGGAAGACAAGACAACAGAGGTAAATCAGAATTTGTACAGATCAATGATTGGAAAACTCATGTATGTTGTACACACTAGACCAGATATTGCACATCTAGTAGGAATTGTTGCTAGATTTTCTACTAACCCTAGGGAATCACATATGACTGCTGTAAAAATAATTTTAAGATATTTGAAGAATACTGAGGAATTTGGCTTATGGTATAGAAGAGAAGGCAAATTTGAACTTAAGGTGTTTACCGACACTGATTGGGCTAGAAATCTTGATGACCGAAAGAGCACAGATGGAGGAGCATTCTTTATGGGTGAAAAACTTGTCACATGGATTAGAAAGAAGTAATGATGCATCTCTCAGTCTACTGCAGAAGCAGAATATGTTGTTGCTGCTGCAAACTGCTCAAATATTGCATGGATCAAACAGTTTCTGGAAGGTATGCATATGAAGATCTCAGAACCAGTGATTATCTATTGTGATAACACAGGTGCAATAAACATTTCCAAGAATCTAGTCATGCATTCCAAGACTAAACACATTGCAATCTAGTATCATTATTTAAGAGAACAAGTTTAATAAAAAGAAGTGATACTTGAGTATGTGCAATGAAAAGAACAATTAGTTGATATCTTCACCAAGCCACTGCCCAAGGATACGTTTGAGTACTTGAGAAAGAGACTAGGGGTCAAACCCTTGTCTACCAGTCAGTAAAAGACCGAAGACTGCATCAGCCTATATATTATCAGAATATCATTCATGTTGATGTGAGAAAAAAGATGAACTCCAAAGCTACATCTATATACAGAAAGGTATATATCAGAACTGAGCACCAGACATATTAATGTATTGCTGATGGAAAAGGGAAATTCAAGGAATATATTATGGATAGAAGAAAATGATTATTTGAAATGAATGTCAGATATTTGTAAAATACTTATTTGGTATTGTTGTCAAAGGGAGAGAAGTATCCATATTATCACAGTCTTCAGAAAAAGAAGAAATATTATCCATTATCAGATTACTCCAATAGGGAGAGATCATATCCATAGGGAGAGAGTTTGTATGAAGGAATTAATACAAAGAGAGAGTTGCTGACAAGAGATGGAGACATCAAAGAAGAAGAACAGTCAAAAGAAGAAATTTTCACAAGAAGAAAACAAAAAACATCAGAAGTAGAACACAAGAGAACTACAAGAATCAAATCTAGGCTATCACAGAGCTTACCGATGGTCAAACATTTTTATTGGTTATCAAACAAATATTTATAGTTTGATGAATCTCAACAATTGTATTTCATATTGTATTAGAAATAGTATAGTGTGATAATATAAGTTTGTTGCCATCAATGCCAAATGAAGAGATTGATGACACATAACTGATTAAATGTTTGATAATGTTAAGTTGAAGATAATGCAAGACATTAAATCAGTTAATGGTTTGTATTGTCATTGATGTCAACTTAAAATCATCTGTACGGTCATGTATATAATGCCAAAGACTCCAGAGAATCAATGGAACAAATATTATGCTTTCAACAATGCATAAAAGTCAAGTATTCACTAAAGTGACAGATAAGATCGACAGAGTGCACACCATCGGTAAAGGAAAAGAACCAAAGTCATAGTGATACCCTATGAGCAGAAGACAATGTTTCCTAACAAAGAAAAATCACAGGATGCCCGACAAGCTGAAAACAAAGTTGCCCGATGATTAAAATCTAATGATGCCCGACAAACAGAGATTCTGAAGCTAACTGGAGTCACAATGACAGACTGGCAGTTGTCACCGATGACTAACTATAGAACTGACTGACAGAATAGAGAGTTCAGAAAATGACAAAATATCTAGCTGGCAAGAGCTAAAGATAGACTTAACTATTTGTTTTCATTATTTTATTTGACAAGAGTCAAGTGATTGATTTAAAGAAGATTTTTACAGTTGGCAAGAAGATAAGTATGAGATAAATCAGGATTTAAGCTTTGAATCAGATTGGCTGGACTATTTTTCACACCAAGAATCAAGAATTAAGAATCAAGAATCAAGAAATGGTGAATATCATGTCTATATAAGAGACAAGATTAATTCATTTCCATATCACATGAAAGGGGATGAATAGAAAGAGGATGATGAAGAGAAACCGATGAAGGATAACTTCATACATTCTTGATCAATCAAGCTGAAGGAGAGCTAAAGAATTCTGTAGACACCAACAAACAGTGAAGCACAACATCACAGAACAAAAAGTGTGGAGCACAAAGAATTGAATTGATACATTGATCAGAGAGGTAATGTACTTAAATAGATCTAAAAATCTGCAATTCAAGTTGCATTAGAAATAGGTCATTGTGTTTCAGTTTAACCATTGAAGCATCAAGTCTCTTAACAAAGTAGGACTTAATAGTCTTCTATATATTGAGGTACATCCCAAGGAGTGCCAAAAAGGTTGATTCATGAAAGTAGCATTGGACTTGCCTGATACCTATTGACAATCTAAGAAGAAGGCTGATTTAAGGATGGTAGCAAGATTTTCCTAAAGCCTATTGACAGTTTAAGGAGGCTGATTCAATGATGGTAGAAAATAGATGCCCGATACTAAGTGACAACCTCTATGAATAAAATCCTCTAACATGGTTACACTTAATAGTGTGTTTGTAACCTTTAACAGGGTTGGCTCCTAACAGGGGTCACTTCAGAAGAGTGAAAATTTGGGGTACCGGTCCTAGTGGTTTTTTCCCTTAACAGGGTTTCCATGTTAAAACCCATGTGTTATGTTTGTATGGTTTATTACTTTACTGTTTTACATTTCACATATGAATTTCTAGATTGATCATTATACTTTTCTTATTTACTAAGTGTCGGTAAATAATTTTTACTGCTTATCGATAATCAAGGAGAATAAGGTCAAAAAAGGAAAATTGATAGATAGTTAAATAATTATTAGTATTTCATGGAATACATCTTGTAGGGACTTAATAATCTGAGATTTATTGATTGGTGGTTAAGTTTAAGGATAAGTTTTTTAAGCCACTGATTCACCCCCCCTCTCAGTTATTACTAACAATATTGGCAAATTAAAAATAGAAACTTGCTCTGGACTGATAAAGAAACATAATCGTTTTAAAAATTCAGAATCTCAGTCTTGAGATTTAAAAAATAGAAGTACTAATCCATCGCTTAAGCATATACTTAAATGTCTAATACATGAGTAAAGCAACTAATTAAAATATTATAATCACAGAGAAGTCTAAGAATCATTTTTTGTACCCATAAAAAGAAAATTGAAACGAACTTGGAAAATTTTTCTTATTTCTTTTTCAAAAATTTACATCATACAATAAAAACATAAACCTACTAGGCAACTTCTTATCGGTTAAAAAAAAGTGAAACTTTGCATGTCCATTGTCAAAAAACTAGGGTAACAGGATGGGTAAACTAGGGAACCAGGGATCTTCATTTTCCCTTTCGTCTGAGTAGAATTTTCCAGAGAGGATAATCTCTGAGAATTCATCAAGCCATGTGTATTCTGACTTGTCAAATTCATCAAGGTAAAACCTTTTCTAGAGAAAATATCTCCCAAGCCGTGCACATTTCCTGTGTCGCATTAGTTTCTCGTCATTGAGGTTCAAAATAAAGGGTTGTTTGGCCATATTTCTGCCCGGCACCAACAGCTTGTGTATATCTCTTGGCCAAGGGATCCCCACCCCTAATTTCACAAAAATAGCAACATTAACATTGTCCTTAAAGAATTTCTCTTGAAAAACCTTCCTCAACAACATCAACATATCCACCTTCTGTCCTCTGAGGTCGAGGAGAGATGCAAAAAATTGGGACGTAATGTCTGTGTAGATGTGGTATCTGTCAACATTCTCAAGGAACTCTCAACCCAATAACATCAACACATCAGAATTTAAAAAAGAATCACCACCAACCTCCCTACAAATGGAAGTGAGGATTTCTTCTGAGACATTTCCCAAAAAGGACCTCTGGTCATCTGGGGATGTGGATCTCAAATGGATTGGTGTATCCATCTTTAATTCTCAAAATCCTAAAGACCTAAAAACCTAAACCTTAAAACTAGAGGCACAATTTCTACCACCGGCAGCTCTGAATCTTAATCTACCAAAAGAAAAATGAAGAAGAAAGAAACTAGATTCTCTTTAAATAGCCCCGACCCCTTGAATGATAGTAGTGATCACAGATACTTATCAATTAGTAATTATTCTTTCTTTAATCATATTTAATGCAATTTCCATAAATGCATTATGCGTATTATGCATGTGAGAGATTTAAATTGACCGTCCTTAATCTTTCATATCTAAATGTAAATCTTTCCCATAAATTTTCCCATAAATGCATGTGTACTATTGACAATTAAAGATGGCAGTTAAAGAATGTTACTGACAAGGCATTTATTTCTTTTCGAGTTATGAGTTACAAGTTGTAGTTGCACTATCCACCATCCATGTCAACAAATAACTAGTATTAATCAACGATCATGGTTACGATGCACTTTTTAGGGCTTGATATGTGTCATCATTCCGGTGACTTCCTGTAGAATTCGGTTTCCTTCCAAAATTCGGTCCGAAATTAAATTTCAACCATTGATCTAGGATGATCAAATGGTCTCAAATAATACATTTAACAATACCTAATTAAGTTATGTGTCCAATGTGTGATGAGTTATATTCACAACCAATAAAAGCGATATTCACTGCACGTTGCATTAATTACAATGTTACGTGTCATTATTCGGGTGACTTCTTGGAAAACTCAGTTTCCTTCATGAAATTGGGCCGAAATTAAAATTCATCCATTGATCTAGGATAATCAAATGGTCTCAAATAAGACATTTAATATTAGTTGGTGTTGGCCCACATGACGCATTGACAAGTCCCATCTTTTGAAAATCGCAAAATAAAATATTTATTTTTCCCATAATTAACGATAGATTAGCCAATAAAATAAATATATTTTCAAACGACACATAAAAATAGCCAGTACAAATATTTTTTTTACCTTCACAATAAAATAATTCACCTCATATATTATATATTTTCCCCCACATTAATTTATAATTCACCACGATTTTATGGAATTTTCATTCGGCAGGGAAAAAATGCCTACGCCTTTATGTTATTTTGTTGATTTGGAAAAAAAATTTGCCATCATCAATAAAATTTTGCCCCTAAATTAATGTACGATTCACCAGGATTTTACACTTTTTCCTAGGAGGGGGTTTCTTAAAGTTATCCCTGCGGGCAATATATAGTCAAGGATGGTTATAACTCGCATTTCCTTCATCAATCCTTAGATTCTTGGCCTATAATTTTTCTATGGGGCCCTTCTTGCCTTCCCAAGGAAGGGGCCTTTTCTTGGCTGGCCATTCAAGATAGGGTCCTCAGTGGTGCTAGGCTTGATAGATTGGGAATCACAGTTGTCTTTCCTTGTACTTTATGTGGATTTTTTTATGGAAACTTTAGATCACTTATTCCTTTACTATCCATTTTCTCTTGATTGTTGGTATTGACTTATTCAATGTCTTGGATGGACAACGACCATTGGTCCTAATCTTTGTGATCATTTCAAAGCCTGGCCTTCTTTACATAAAGCTTCCACATTTATGCCCCTTTGGGAGATTAGTCCCTCTCTAGTCATTTGGAATATTTGGCTTGAAAGGAATGAAAGAGTTTTTAGAAAAAGGTCTAATTCTTGGGTAAATGTGATCGGTAAAATTGAGAGGGATATATTAGAAGTTATGATTTCTTATCTTTTCAAGTTGATTAATTCCAGAAAGACCTTTTCAAAATGGGATTTCTTCATTCATGACAATTGGCCTTTGTTACAGCCTCTTCCTCCGCATGGCTATCATTTTTTTAGTCCTTCTCCCTCCTGCTTAAATGCAACATGGTCATCTCCCCCACCTGGGTTTGTTAAACTAAACTACGATGCTGCCTCTAGGGGAAATCTGGGCATCTCTAGAGCTGGGATTGTTTTAAGAGACTCAAAGGGTAACATAATTAGAGCAACATGCAAGAAGTTACCTCCAGATTCTAATAATGTTGTAGAGATTGAAGCCCTTCTCCTAGGTCTTTCTCTGGAAATCTCCATGAACCTTTCGAATCTCATTATTAAGGGTGACTCAATGGTGATTCATGACATCGTCTCCTCTAGAAAGACTTCCTCTTGGAAATTAAGATATAGGTTAGATTTGATTCTTAGAAAACTAGAAGCCCTTCAAAATTGTGAATTGATTCATTGCGTTAGAGAAGCCAATATGGTTGCAGATATTTTGGCGAATAAGGCTATTGATGATCCATTTCCGTTTCAGGATGTGGATGAGTGTTTTATTTCAAATTTGACATAATGATTTTGAATATGCATAATTACAATTGTTGCTATCTTTTTCTCTATCTCTCATGTGCATTTTAGTCATGGATCTATTTTTCTCAGATTATGCTCATTCATGTATTCTGAACTTCTATATTCATTCGCATATTATATAATTGGGAAACTTAGACAACCTGTACTCAAATTGGAAAGATGTGGTTATTTTTTGGTTTTATATTTCTACTAATTGACCTTGCCAGTTTGTTGTTTAGGAGTATATGCAGGTTCCCGGATTGGTTCATACATGTTCTTTTCTAGATTTCGAGGGAATGTATTTACATGTCTTCTGGCATGGGCGGGGGATCTATGTGAACTCTAATGTAATTGGCTTTATGTGCCATGTCTACTTCTATATCTGGTAGTGTTTAGGTTTTCCAAGTTTGGCCAATTCTTTATAAGGTTTGCTTAACTGTACTTTGTTTCTTAATAAGGTCTGCTTGGATGTAGTTTGTTTCTTTACGAGCGATGATGGGGAGATTTTCCTTTCCAAGTTCTTTCCTCCATGAGTCCTTGTTGAACATATATATATATATATATATATATATATATATATATATATAAAATAATAATAATAATAATAATAATAATAATAATAATGGCAATGACCACTTTTTTGCCAAAAAAAATAAAAAATAAAAACCACATATCTATTCACACATAAAATTAAAAAATAGGGAGGAATGTTTATTGAGATTGGATCTGAGTAAAAAAACAAACTATTTCGATGAATCAATAGTGTTAAACATAAATGATTATAAAGGTCATCATAGAGATCCATTTCCAAAACCAAGAAATTAGATCAAGAATATGTGGTGGAAGCTCCGGAGGTTACCGACATCAAATTCTCTTGAGCCACTGCTCTGCAGCTGTCGCACTTCCTCTTTTCTTGAAAAACTTTGGTTTTAAATATGGTACTTAGTCACGTTTAAGGATCTACTTATGAATATTATTCATCAATTTTCAATTTTTTTTGTTTTCAAGAATTTCAAAAATATTGTTCATAAACTCATCTTCACACAATGCTGTTCTATGGATTCACTTCCACATTAACAATTTTTAAAAATAAGAGAGCTAAATTTTCTACAGAAAAATACTTGCAAGTCCCTCCAAACTATTTTTTTTTAAATATTTGATTAATTTGAATATTTAATAGAAGTACATGAGTTGTTCAACATACATAGTGTATAAATTAAGTTCATCCTAATTAGAAGAATCATCTGCAACTTTTCTGCCCAAAAAGCTTTTTTGAACTTCTTCCATGGAGGAAATTGTTGGGGGGAACCTCCCCCCCATCCTGGGGACCCTACACCCGACTTGATCTCCAGAAAAGGTACTTCAGATTCCCTACCACATCCTTCTCCCAAGGCTAACTGGAAAGGTGTTTTGGTTGGGACCTAGGTGGAATCTGACCTCACCCTAACATTCACTATCCTAATAAAGGAAGGAACAAAGATCACTCTCCCTGACTTTGTTGTCGAAAAGAACATGGCGGAGCTTAACTTGGCTCTGGTGGGACACTTTTTCAACTTCCGCCCCTCCATTGACATGGTTCATAAATGGGTGGGAAACCAATGGAAACTGAAGGGGAGTGCGGTAGTGTCAACCATGCCTGGAGGTCTCTTTCTCTTCAGCTTTACAGTTGCTGAGGACCTGTCTTTCATCCTCTCTGGATCTTGGCTCTATGGGAAACACCTCCTCACCCAAGCCAAATGGAAATTGAGTTTTGACCCCTCTGTGGACCTCAGCAGGATGGCACCTGTCTAGGTCCGTCTCCCAGGTTTACCTTTTGATTTCTGGGATGAGCAAGTTTTTAGATGGATTGGTAACTCTTTCGGGCACTACATTTCGGTGGATCTTGGAACCCTCTCTAAATCTCGTTTGGTTTTTGCCCATTTTTGTGTGAATGTGTCTATTAACAAGACTCTTCCTAACTTTTTCATCCTCAAATATAAGCTGGGGAAATGGACACAAGCTATTGTCTATGAGAACACTACCCTCTTTTGCGAATGTTGCAACTCGAAGGGCCACATGAGGAAGGATTGTAAGGCCCCCAAAAGGCCTAAACCTAAGCTAAAGCAAGCTTCTCTGGTGATGAAAGCTTTGGATATTCCCTCAAGATCAATCCCCCAACCCCTGACGGGAAATGCTCCAAGCGATAAAGGGGTTGTTGAGACTATGACTTAGGGCTGTGATCCTGTATCTGGGACGGTTGTGGTTGTGTCAGGTCTGGAAGAGGGGGAATTCCCACAGGGATTATGCAAGAGAAAACCACAGTTGAGGAGAACAAGAAATGCAGTACTGCTACCCCTACAGCCCCCTTGTAGGTGGTAAGCAACCCTGACATCCCCAACTTGGGTTTGGAAAACCCACCTTTTCCCAGCCCAGGCTTGGCGCTTGTCCAGACAAAACTCAATGTCTGTGCACTAACAAACTTCATATCCAAAGGCCCTCCATCACTCCCTGTGGGGAAAGTTGTTCTCAATCCTTTGACTACGGGTTCCCTGGTGGCCCTGGAATGCTCCACACCCTTAGGAACCACGTTGAGTGGAGACCAGGAATGGAAAACCCAAAATAAGAAGACCCAACAAAAGAGAGTGGATGTGGGAGTAGACACGAAACCGGGACGGCCGACGAACAGAGCCAGAAGATAGAGGAGCACAATAAAGGAGATTTTTGTAGGAAGACAGAAAACCCTGGACCTCAACCAAAAATGTAATAAATGATTGTTTTATCATGGAACATTAGGGGACTCAATAATCCACAGAAATAGCTTGATGTTAAACAATACATTTTTTATTATAAAATTGACATTTTGTTAATTCAAGAAGTTAAAATGTCCAAATAAAACTTTGAGGCGTTAGCAAGAGGACTCGTGGCTGGGGCCAGTTTCTGCTACTTTGAGGCTCAAGGAGCTTGGGGAGGTATTGCCACCCTCTGGAACCCTTCCAAAGTTAGGGGTGATGCTCATAGTTTTTCCCACAACTAGCTGGTTGTAGCCTTCACTTCCCCGCTGGAGACTTGGCTCTGTTTCAACATTTATGCCCCAAATTCCCAGTAGGGAAGAATGGGGGTTTGGGCTGACCTAAATATATCCATCTCCAATCTCCAAGATTCCAAGATCATGGTTGCGGGAGACTTCAACTCTCCCCTATTTCCCTCTGAGAAATGTGGGGGTATTATGGACTATTCTGACAGCATGGTAGACCTGGCCAACTTTGTGGGTGAATGTGGTCTTTATGATGTGGAGCTGAGGGGAAACCCCTTCACTTGGACTAACAATAGGAAAGGTAATCACCTAATTGAGGTCCATTTGGATCGGGTCTTACTTTCTTCCACCTGGGACCTGGGCGCTACCTCCTCCTTAGCTGCCCTCCCTAGAACGACATCGGACCACAACCCCCTTCTCCTAAAATGGGTGGATGTTAGATATCAGTACCCAGCTCCCTTTAGATATGAGATTATGTGGGCCTCCCACCCTGGTTTTTGTGACAAGGTTCAATATTGGTGGTCTACTCTGGTCAAAGGGTCGGCAATGTTTAGTGTCGCTACCAAGCTTGAGATTATCAGAGAGGAGGTTAAAGGTTGGAGCAAGCACACTTTTGGTGACATTTTCCATACCAAAAAGATGCTAAATGAGAAACTTGATTCTCTCCAAGGAAAAATGGCAAGGGGTGACCTTTCGGAGGAATTACATTTGGAGGAAGAAAATACCAGGAAAAGTTGGAAAGATACTCTAGCCAATGAGGAAGTCTTCTAGAAGCAAAGATCCAGGGTCCAGTGGCTAAAGGAAGGGGATCACAACATGGATTTCTTCCATCAATTAGCCTATAAGTATAAAAAAAGAAACTCCATCACTAATCTTTGGAACCCTGGGGGAGTGGAGACTTCAGACTGTATCCAACTTGGAGGGCTGGCCACTGATTACTTCTCTAGTACTTTCACCAATTCGTCCCCTGGGGACCCAATTTCTCTCCAGGAAAATATCATTGCACAGCTCCCCAGGGACATCACGGTTGAGGATAATGATATGCTCTTGTCGAGGGTATCGAATGAGGAGGTTCATAAGGCGGTCTTATCCATGGGAGCCTACAAAGCCCCTGGTCCGGATGGTTTCCCCCCTACTTTCTTCTGAGAATATTGGCATATTGTTAGTTATGATGTCATTCATGCTGCTCGGGATTTCATCAGATGCAAAAAAATCCTAAAGCAACTCAATGACACTTTTATTGTGTTGGTCCCCAAGTGCACGGAGCCAAAAGTCATGGAGGATTTCAAACCCATAAGTTTGTGCAATACTTTGTATAAGGTATTTTCCAAAATCTTGGTTAATAGAATCAAACTCCTGCTTGACAAAATCATTAGCCCCAACCAGAAAGGTTTTGTTCCTGGCATACAAACTATGGATGCTACCATCACCACCCATGAAATCATCCACTCCATTGACTGTAGCAGAGCTGTTGGGATGGCCCTCAAGCAGGACATCTCTAAAGCTTACGACAAAGTCCATTGGACTTTCCTCTATAAAGTCTTGGTTGCTTTCGGCTTCTCAGAACAATTCATAGACCTTATTAGGTGTTGCTTGGAGACTGTGAGGTTCTTGGTGTTATTCAATGGTAAACCTGGAACCAAATTTTACCCTGGTAAAGGGCTCCGCCAAGGGGACCCCCTGTCCCCCTACCTCTTCATCCTCCTTGCCAAAGTTCTTGGCCGAAACATGATGGAGATGGACCGCACAAGAGAAATTGTGGGGATCAAGCTGGCCACCACTCTGCAACTTGCTATCCTGCACCAGTTTGTTGATGATACCTTCTACTTTGGAGCCTCCTCGATTAGAGAAGCAGCTAAGTGGAAACAACTATTGGACAATTATGCGACAGCCTCGGGTCAACATATCAACTATCACAAAAGATGGATGTTCTTCTTCAAAACTGAGGAATTTGTCTAGAAAAAGATATTGAATATTTTGTGTTGCCAGGCCAACAAACTTCCAGCTACTTATCTTGGCCTCCCACTGATGGTCAAAGATGTGAAGAACAATTTCTGTAATTCTATCCTTGAAAGAGCCCAAAAGAAACTGGTGGGCTGGAAAGGTAAACTCCTCAATAATGCTGGTAAGCTTCAACTCCTTGCTTCTTCCCTCCAGTGAATTCCAGTCTATTTTTTTTATCTATTTTTAAAATCTCTGGCTTCATGACTGACAAGTTGGAAAAGACCCAATGCACCTTCCTCTGGTAGGGATCAAAAGAGAAGAAATGCCTCCCGCTAGTCTCTTAGGATACTATTTTTCTCCCCAAAACTTAGGGGGGCTGGGGTTAAGGAAAATTTTCAACCTCAATAGGGCCCTGCTCTCTAAGGTTGCTTGGACCATGACACATGGAAATGATGACTGGTGAAGAATCATGGAAGCCAAGTATTTGGATGGGGGCCGCTTCTATAAACTCTTTATGGTGCCTGGACACCCGGGGGGCTCTAAAATCTGGAACAACATCCCCAAATGTAGGAGTATTATAGAAAAAGGAGCCATCTGGTCGTTGGGTAATGGACATGACATCAAATTCTGGGATGACCCTTGGCTGCCCGATTCCATTCTAGGGAGCTCCTGCTTCTCTTAGTTAAAGAATGTCCTGTCCCTTGTTGTTGGTTCCCAGGTCTCCAACTTCATCTCCAATGGCAAGTGGATTGATCTCCTCCTGCACTTTTAGTTCAGACCGAACCTGACCATCCTTTCTTCTAAACTCAAGGAACTACTACTTTTGATCCGCATCCCTTTGATTGACATACCTGATAGATTGCTCTAGAGACATACTCAACACGTCGGATTCTCTGTCAAATCGGCTTATGATCTTCTTATCAATGAATGGGTTGATGTTTCTTTTTGGAGGAAGGTCTGGCAGCGTCAATTAATCCCCAAAGTCAATTTTTTTCTTTGGAATACCCTCCATGGGAAAATCCTCAGCTCGAAAACCTTGCTAAACGTGGGTTTAGCCTTGCCAATCATTGCTGCCTTTGCAAGAAGGATGTGGAAAGCTCTAACCATATCATGCTCCACTGCGATTTTGCTGACAGGGTTTGATAGGAGATTCTCTCAAGACTCAACCTCCCATGGGTGTCTAACTACAACATACAGGACACTCTCCTTGAGTGGAAATCATCATCCCAACACCTGCTGATCAAAATCCTCTGGAACCAAATCCCCTTGATTTTTTGCTAGGTCATCTGGAAGGAACGCAACAACAGGATCTTCAGAGAGACTGAACTCAATCCTAAGGGGGTCTTCTATGCTGGCTTGAAACTCATACAAGATAACCTGCGGATGGGGAGCTGGAAAAGCCCTTCTCCCCCCCACCAATTTTGATTGGAAGATTTCCAAGGCTTGGGGTCTTGCCAAGGGGTTTGACAGATTTGACAGCTCTAAACTTAGATCCAGAAAAGCTACTATTTGGGCCCCTCCCTAGGACAACTGGTACAAACTCAATTTTGATGGGGTTGCCTAGGGTGGTAGATAGGCGGGAGGGGGAATTATAAGAGATCAATGGGGAATACTGGTTGCTGCTTATGCTGGCCCCCTTATTGATCACTCGGTTAATCAGGCTGAGGCTATGGCATTCCTATGGGGATTAAATTTCTCCCTAAACTATGGTTGCATCACGATTGAAATTGAGGGGGACTCCAAGTTAATTATTGAGGCTTGTGGTGGTTACTTGTTGGCTAGATGGCAGGTTGACCCTATTTTGTTGAATATCTGGGGGCTATTACTTCACTTTGTTCAGTCCCCCATAAAGCACACTTACAGGGAAGAAAATTCTGTCGCTGATTCCATGGAAGCTGTGGGATTGTGGACGAATGACCTACGTTGCTGGTGTGCTGCTAATCAGCTACCAAAAATCACTCAGGACCTTCTTGGGTGGGACACGAGAGGAAGTAACAACAACACCCATGATGTTTGAAAATCAAAATTAGAATTGGGCGCTAAATGATGGACCCCAAAGAAATATCCATTTGCGCTTGCCTGGTTTCTGCATTTGAAAGGGCCATGTGGCCACGGATAGTTGAATCTATTTTTGGCAAAGGAGGCCGATTGCTTGCCTCACCCCCTTCATAAAGTGTCATAATGTCTTTTTTTGCCACCAGAGATTTAGGGTGACTATTAAAGGATTTGGCGAAGATTGTTTTGATTGCAATGATGGTTTACAACGCCGCTCACATGTGCTAACCTCGATGGTGACCTTAGTGACGATTTTTGTGCCTAATGACAATTGTTTTAGTAGGTTTTCATACGCGAAAAGACATATTCTTAAAGGCCGGTTATTACCCCATTTTTTGCACTTCACGCAACGACTTAGCTTTTTTTCTTGCTCTGGTTTTTTATGGTTTTTTGTTGAGAAGGGTTTCGATTCTCTCTGGGTTTGAAATTCTTGGGTGAAGATCGCTCAGAAATACTTTGCAAATATGGGAGGGGACCGCCATAGGATTGAACCTGATAGAATCGAGGAAGAATTTTTTAGAGTAAAAAGGTAGTTCTATGTTCACTTATTAATTAAATAATTATTGATTTAATTGTTTAAGTCACCTTTTTATCTCTGTTCACTTAAGCTAAACTTTAGGCATGAAATAATTAATTCTCTATTAATTATTCATGCAACCTAGGTTTCTCCACCTTCTTGGTGTTCGATCTCCTTTATGAGGATTGATCTCTTTGTATTTCATTATTCTCTCAAGCTTTTCTTTTGTTGGAAAGGTTCTATTGACATTGATGATGGTACATTCCATGATGTACTATGTGTTCCATCTTTGTCCACTAACCTTCTCTCTATCTATCAGATTACTCACAGTGGGATAGGAAAGACAGTTGAGTTTACTCCAGATTCAGTACACATTAGAGATAGTGAGACAAGCAATATTATTTCTAAAGGGATAGTTGATCATTCTTCCCGCTTGTACTCCTTCTCACATTTTAGTCCACCATCTCCACTACTGGAGAATAGCTCCCCTTTTTCACGAGAGCCTATTGAGGAGAAGTCGGGTCACTTGAACTTATGTGTAGTTCCTGAGATCAGTGTTCTAACTTCTACACCTCCCCCTCATGTGGAGTTTACATATGTTCATCAGGACTCCTCTTCATATTTGCCAAACATTATCCTTCCATGCATCGAGCCACCTACTACGGTTGTTGAGGACATATTCGAGGATATTCATCTCCTCTCAAATGATAGATTCAACACATCTATTGGCCCACCTTCATTGGAGATTCCATTCCAGGAGTCTCATGCATTCTCTTTTGAGCATCTGCTAGGCCTTCTAGTTTCTCCTCACATTCATGGGTTTCCTCTTCTTCATCCAGTGCCTTTGTTTCTTCCACAGTGGAACCACATTGGTACAATCATCGACACAGGGGTTATATCATTCTAGGGGGGTTTGGCGCTTCGATCCTCTCTCATGGGGGGGTTGGTTGTACCTATGGTTTTGAGAGAGTCTCTTGAGCCATTTTTTTTTAGCATGATTTTTTCCATCTCTTTTTGGAGTAGAGTTTTTTCCCATTTGGTTTTTTCTGTTTCTCCACTTTATAGAGATTTGGTTGTGGTTGGGTACCTAATTAGGCCTTGTTTCCGGGACCCAAATTTACTTCTTTTAGTAGTTTCTTCTAGGTTTTAGCTTCTCCCAATGTTTATCTTAAGGGGGGTGTTAGAGTAAAAATGTATTTCTATGTTCACTTATTAATTAAATCATTATTGATTTAATTGTTTAAGTCACCTTTTTATCTCTTGTTCACTTAAGCTAAACTTTAGGAATGAAATAATTAATTCTCTATTAATTATTTATGCAACCTAGGTTTCTCCACCTTCTTGGTGTTCGATCTCCTTTATAAGGATTGATCTCTTTGTATTTCATTATTTTCTCTCTGAATGAACATTTTGTCTTTCAGAACATTCTTGGCTCCAACCTTTGCTTTTGTAACAGGTTATTTTGCATGTAGTGGATCTTGGTGGTTGAATTCTATGACTTCTAATAGAATTCACCTCCAACCCGATGGTGATGTATTTTTGCAAGGAAGGTGGGATTCTTCCCTTCATGAAATGTTTGGCTAGGCACATGATGAGATAATTTCTTGCCAGTTTGTCAAAAGCTGGAGCGAGAGAAGAGTTACTATTAATGGCATCACCTTTGAGATCAACAAGAAGGTGATTGGTAAAGCCACGGGCATGGAAACCATAAGCAAGAAAGTGGAAGAAAACCACCAAAACCCAAGGCAGAACATAGTTTGACCAGTTCTTTACAAATGACGATAAACCTGTGTCTAAGATTGAGGGTTATAGCACGGTGGATCTTCTAGAATTTTGGCCGAAGATGTGTAAGATCATGATGAAATATTTCACCTTGGAGGGCAGGTTTGGTACTTTCTACAACTATCACCTTCCCTTTCTTAATCATCTTATGCATAAATTGTTCATTTCAATGCCTTTTTACCTTATGTATTCTCTTGAGAATATGGTGGTGGCCATCAATGAGGCCATCTCTCTGGGCAAAAAAACCCATTTTCCTGCACCAGGGGCTTATCTTTAGGATTTACTACTTCCACCGGGCTCTCTACCCTCCACCCATAGTGGAAATTACCCAACTGGCTCAATAGAATCTGTCCCCGTCAGTCTCCCTAAACCAAGGCATTCCCTCACCTTTAGACTCCATTGGCAGTTCTACCCCTGCGGTTAGCCCTAATTCCTCTTGTATCCACCTGTCCCATACTCCATGTACAGGCAACAAGCTTGACCTGACCTTGGAGGACTCTCCCCATCCTGCTAAAAAGGGAAAAAAGATCTATATTAACCTGGACTGACCCCTAAATGTTGATCCTCTACCCACCAGTACCCACTGGTCTTCTCGGCTTGCTATAGAAAAAGGGAAACAGGCAATGAAGGAGCTCTTTGATAAAGAGGATGTTTTGGTTGAGTCCCCTAGCAGGGAGGAAAATCAGACTAATACAGACTAGGAAGAGGGTAAAATTGAAAAATAGGACAATGTGGCCGGAGTGGGTAAAGACATTTCTAGCATGGATAACAGGACTGAGGACCCTAAGTTTGCTGCGGGCTCCGGCCTGGTGGGAAAAATTAAATTCCAGATGGTTAATCTTGAGAACTCAGCGACCAAACTGAATGGGGACTTGGCTAACACCAATAGGAGGCTGGCGGATGTTAGTAAATTCGCTCTAAAAGTCATGCACCCCTCCTCCACTACCCTCTGCCTTCTGAATGAATAAGCCTCGGCTGGGAGGGAGTCGGTGGATGGAAATAGAGAACTCTTCAAGTTCATCAATGAAGAGTGGCCGGACCTGCTACTATCAAAGCGCTTATGGGACGGGAAGGGATCCAACTGAAGATAAAGTGTGGGATGGAGTGCTACCACACTGCGGACCCCAAGCCCATTTTTTGGACCAGTCATTTCTGTTTTAAGATTAAGACTTTTTTAAATAGCCTTGCGTAGCTTCGTATTTTTGTTTGGCTGCTTAACTTTGATGCTGTTAGTTTTTGGGACACTTACTGCTGCTGGTTTAGCTTTTTTGTTGTGGTTTTTGTACTGCTGACGGTGCTGATTTAATATGTTGTTAAGTCTGTCCTGTTAGCTAATTTGTACCTCGGGTCAACACCCTCTTGCTGCTGCTAATATAAAAAACGTACAGAATGTATCTATTGTGGTAAATTCTTCCTTTTCTCATAATATCTTTTCAAATTTTTTTTTAGAATATGCATTTCTTCCTAAAATTCTACTCATTTATATGTTTTTCTCAAAAATATCATTTCAAAAATTCTATTTATTTTGCTTTAAGTGTAGAATTCTTTTAGACCATTATGAAAACTGTAAATTGTGTATTTTCTTTAAAGTAGGCTTACCACATTTTTTATCAAGAGTAATCTGCTCAGAAGTCGGCTGAAATTTCGGAAATGATGAAAATTTATTCCATGTTTTAAACGCATTGATTTTGTCAACAATAGAAGCACGTCACATTCCTTGGAAATTGTCAAAGGTGAGGTATTGTCTATGTTCAACTTTTATAGTGTTTGATTATAAAAGTATTTTCAACATTAAAGATCATCTTTAATAATATATCTTTAATTATAAAATTTATTGCAAAGACCAAGCTTTATCCTTTGTCATTGGAATCAATAGATTCGCTATAAATTGCAAGTTGTGATTTTAAAATTTTCGTCTCAGCTATTATAACAATACCATGGCTGTTAAATTGAATTATCCTGTATTGTTATTTACATTTATACTACTGTTTTTCATCTTCTTTGATGACAGTGAAGGCCGATGCCTTTCACAAGATCATATTTTTCCACCTATGGTACGTTTAAGAAATCATAATCTCTATAATCATACTTTATGTCCAATAAACTTTACAAAAATAAAATTTAAGCGGTATTTGCTGAGTTTATATGAATTTAGTGAATTAAACATCACACAATTTAGCAATTTACTATTATCCTTCTAAATGTTTTTTTTATTTAGTATTTTAACAATTTTACGGTTTAATATCACATGATTGGATCTTTAAAACAAAGTCCGCATGTATGTAATTACTCTAATTTTTTGTAGGCTTCATATTTAGCTATCGTTTTATAGTCTAAATCTGAATTTCATTAATTGTGCAGAGAAACATTTTGATGGGTACTCTACATGGCCGGCAGCTCTTCGACCACCATGGCCACCACCGCTGTCTCTTTGCGCCGAGCTACAAAGGATGTTGTCAAAATAATTGCTGTCTAAGGAAAAGCCTTTCCTTGTGCTGTGAAACGAATGGGTAAATTACGGAAGAGGGGATATTCACACATTTCTATCAAAGAACCATGTTATTGTACTTGCTGTAGGCAATATACTATTGCATTCTGTTGTGCACCATTCGTGAATTAGTTTTATGAACCAATCTTAAGTCACTATTTTTTGCTATTAGAATATTTCTAATGTTTAAATATTTATTTATGAATTAAATAAATAATATAAATTACTTATCTGCTTTCTGATTGGTTTAAATGAATTCCAAAATTGAAGGGGTGATTTTGTTGACACTAATGGCTCAACTGTATGCACTGTAGGAAGCCTATTAGCTTAAGTATTAATAATTAATAACATTGTTTCACTGTAGGAAGCCTATTAGCTTAATTAATAATAATTAATAACATTGTTTCCAAAAATGTTTTATAAATGAATCTTCTTAAATTTTTAACCATTTTTCTTTAACTGTTTAACTTTCCAATAAATCAAATATTAAATTCCATATCTCGGATCATTCCATCTATGCGATTTTTATTGTTTCTTCCATTCGAAGTCAGCAAGTTTTTTTCATTGCCAAAATATAAAACTACCATTTTTGTTTTACTATAATTTCAGCCACCAAGTTTGGCTATGGAGTCACCTTCATATTTTGTTTTAATACAACATATCTCAAATTCAGGCATTTTGTTTAATACTCCACTCTCAGAAGTCCCGCGAGGAGCTGCATGTAAATTCGGTCAAATTACGAGCACCTCAGCTCCAAACCAATTTGCAGAGGGAGGAAGGTGGACTTCATCATTCAAAGCACCCTCTAAATACTTCTGGTTACACGTATTTCAAACTTCTTTTTGGCTAATGCCTCTCACTTTCATCTCATTACAGATCGTCCTAAACTACGAAGGAGAAGAAGCCATGCATAGGTGAGTGTATTGATGGTGTTTTTTTCAAGTTTTTTTTTATTAAGCTTTTTCAATGGTGATGCCTCTTCCCTTTAGCGTTCCTTATTCCTACCATCTTTTGTTTTTGTCAATTCATCCCTTTTTCTTTCTAAATTACCAAGTAACTGAAGCTTGATTGCCAATCCTTAAAAGACTTTCTGAACTTTTAAAAAATTTCTTTTAAATTTCAAAATCTGCAACTGTACATATATGAAAGGATTTGAATGCGAAAGAATAAACAACAGAAACAAATTAAAAGAGACAAATACACAACACAGAGATTTATCGTGGTTCACCACAAATGTGGTTACATTCAGATTGCAGAGTATTATATTAATGTAAAAGATCGAATTACAAATGAGTAGGAGCAGCAAATATAGAGACTCCAACAATATTACAATGAAGAGTCTTCGAATATGAAGAGTCATAATAGGAGGGGAAATGAAGAGGTGACTGTTGGCCTTCACTTCTCAACAAACTCCCACCTGAAGGACAACCAATGCTATAGCTGATCACCCAATACTGATCACCCAATACCTTGCTGAAATGCTGATTTATCTTTTCTTCACAAGCCAAGATAAGTCCTTGCACTTACGAACTTCTTTTTGGCGACAACCTTTGTGAATATGTCTGCCGGATTGATCTTGGTATCAATTTTGGCAACTTTCAGCTTTCCTTCTTCAACTGCATGATGAACTAAGTGAGCATGTGTGTCAATGTGTTTAGAACGACGCTGTGATGAATGATTATGAGCCATGAAGATAGTGTTGCGGCTGTCACAAAATAGATTATACTCATTTGGATGAACTTTCAAGTCACCAAGTAATCACTGTAGCTAAATCATTTCCCTTGCCCCTTCGGAAAGAGCCAAGTATTCAGCCTCATCTAAAGAAAGAGCAATGCAATGCTACAACCTTGAAGCCCAACTGATAGCAGCTCCAACAAACATGGAGGTATATCCAGTGGTAGACCTTCGTTTATCCATGTCTCCGGCAAGATCAGAATCAATGTAACCTTGCAGCTGAATTTTATTACCTCCAAAGAATAATGCATAATCTGAAGTTCCTTTTAGATACCTTAGTATGCACTTGACTCCTTCCTAATGAGCATTCCCGGTATTTCTCATAAATCTTCTCACAACTCCCACCGCATGGGCAATGTCGGGGCGGGTAGAAACCATTGCATACATAATGCTTCCAACTGCAGATTTATAAGGAATTTTATCCATGAAATCCTTTTCTTCTTGTGTTTATGGACATAATTCAGAGCATAAGTGGAAATGACCAACAAGAGGAAGAGGAGTAACTTTTGCATCAGCCATGCCAAACCTCTCAACAAATTTATCAATATATTATTTTTGGGATAAGGTAATTTCCCTCTTCTTCCTATCTCTTGTGATTGTCATGACAAGAATCTTCTTGGCTGCCCCTAAGTCCTTCATGTTAAAATTTCTTGCCAATTTCTCCTTTAACTCATTAACTATTCTTTTATTTGTGCCGGATACTAACATGTCATCAACATAAAGAAGGAGAATTACAAACTTACCATTAGGAAGTGCCTTGAAGTAGACACATGGATCTGATTCACATCTTGTGAAATTGTTTTCAACCATGAAGCGATTAAATCTTATATACCACTGTCTTAGGGCTTGCTTGAGGACATAAAAACTCTGATTTAGCTTTCATAAAGATGTTCTTGTCCCTTCTTGATGAATTCTTGAGGTTGCTCCATGTATAACTCTTCTTCTACATCACCATGTAAGAATGCGGTCTTCACATCAAGCTGTTCTAACTCAAGATCCCACATTGCTACTAATCCCAAGATTGTTGGGATAGTTGTTATCTTGACAACCTGTGAGAAGATCTCATTAAAGTCTATCCCCTACTCTTGATCAAACCCCTTTACCCCCAATCTGGACTTGAAGCATTTTCTGCCTTCATATTTTTCTTTTATCCGATATACCCACTTGTTCCTAAGTGGTCTTCAATTTGGGGGAAGAGATACCAAGTCCCAAGTCTGATCCCTGAGTAAAGAATCCATTTCCTCATGCATCACTTTTTGCCATTTATCATTGTTGACATCTTTGAGAGCAGCTTTAAATGTTGATGGTTCTGAAAATTCAGAAACAAGAATTGAAGGCTCTGCTTCTTCAGCGAACAATAACTCATAATCAGGGTATTTAGTTGACATTTTGTTTTCTCTGGTAGACCTCCTTAATTCTCGATTCTGATCAATACATAATTTTGATTGTAAAATGATATTTTTGTTACAACCAGTATTATTTCTCATCGAATCATCATGAGGCAAGGAAACTTTGTTATTTCTCCCAAATTCTGTATTTGATGCAAACATGTCATTAGAGGATGTGTTGTTCTGTTCAACACTTTAGGAAATTAATTTGAGTGCATGCAGGTCTGAGGTGGAGGAGATTTTTTGCAACCCATGCGATGCTGGAGAAGAGGAACTGCAAGTTCCACCCATTCCTATCATGGAAGATGGGATGTTTGTCTTGTGTGTAGCTGCCAAGGTGCTGTCTATCCTACGTGGAGCTGTAGGGGAGAAGAGAATCTCATGTTTGTTGAGATTGCTAATACGCAATGCAACCAAGATCACCTGCATGCAAGACCATTACAAAGACAGAATGAAACAGACAGAAGAGAGAAGGATCCGAAGCTATGGCGACCGATAGGCCAGAGAGTGCAAAAACATGTTGACAGAAATGATATTCTATATTCAACAATAAATGATTTACAACTCCTTGATGAAATACAATGCGGTGAATCCTTATAAAGGATACCGAAACCCTAAACGGGAAACTATCAGAAATAGAAACTGCCTAAGTGAAACTTAAGCACTAAAGAGTAATTACTAAAGATTACTCTAACACC
>MU224119.1:3397812-3421550 GCA_018584345.1 Thuja plicata
CTACAGAGAACAAAAAAATCAAAGAGAATGACGGTTTCTTGCATGTCAAATTTAATCACGACATGGTGATGCAGGCATAAGTACTGATGACGTCAGCACGCAGGTCTAACATACCTTGGGATGCGTGTCAGGGCCGTACGGCTATGGGCCCAAATTTTTTTGCCTCAAATTGCAAAGTTGTCCAAAATGGACAAGTTTTATATGGATTCTGGGGTTTTTGGGCCTTCCGGACGCAATGGAAGTGTCTGTTTGGGCCCAAAATGCCTCCAAAAATAGAGACCCCCCAGAACCACTAAAAGAATCTAGAAAAAGCTGTGAAACCTTCAAACCCTCGAATGCTTCAACGAAACTCAAACAGCCGGCAGCAAGATGGCTCTGATACCATGTTACGATTGCTAAACTGCAATCTTCCCAAGAACACCTGCATGCAAAGCTGTTACAAAGAAGAAGAAGTAGACAGAAGAGAGAAGACAGAAAAATCTATGGCGGCCGATAGGCCAGAGACTGCAAATGCATGTTGACAGAAATTATGTTCTATATTCAACAATGAAATGATTTACAATCTCGATGAAATACAAAGATGACAATCCTTATAAAGGATGTCGAAACCCTAAACGGGCAACTGCTAGGAAATAGAAACTTTCCTAAGACTAACTGAAACTGCCTAAGTGAAACTTAAGCACTAAAGAGCAATTGCTAAATTACTCTAACAATGTTGACTGGAAGAATTCATCCCAACTTCTATTGTGTATAGGCTCTACACTTTACGCTGGCCATGATGGTCTTTGTGCAGGGGGCCATGTTGCTATTCACTTTGGCCATGCTGACTACACTGGCCACACCTATTTTGCGGGCTCTCAATTCCATGCGGGCCAGAGTCTGCTTCTTCATGTGGGCCCTGGTGAATTTGTCTTTGTCCTGCCCTATTTGCTGCTGCCCTAGAATGTTGAGGTTCCACCGTTGAGCAAGGAAAAATGGTGACAGACAAAGGAGAATTATATACATTCTCCCAAACAGCAGTGTCGCCTTCTCCATGAGGAGAATGCTGAAAAATGTAAGGAGCTATCCCCTATTCTACCTGAATATGGATTTCTTCATGAGAATCATATGCATCTTGTTCATGATTTGAACTTGAAGTAGCACTATGATAGGAAAAGGAGGACTTACAATAGAATTTGGTGTATGTGGAATATGCTGCAGGTGTGCACTAACAGAGGAATCAATCTGAAATGTAGATGAAGGTACATATTCTCTATCATGTTTATCCTCCTCCATAGCTGGAAAATTTGATTCATTAAACACCACATCTCAACTCTGAATGATTTTTCTTTCAACTGGATTCCACATATAAAATCCAAATTGATCTTCAACGTAACCCATGAAGATGCACTGCTAAGATTTAGATTCCAATTTGCTCATTTTTCTTTAGGAGCATGAACAAAAGCTTGGAACCGAATACTCGGAGATGAAAATAAGAGATTCGCTTGCCCAACCACTCCTCTTCCGGGATACCAAAATCCAACCGAGATGAAGGACTCTAATTAATTAGATACACATATGTATTGCAAGCCTCAGCCCACAACTCTTTGCTTAAACCAACATTAGAAAGCATACATCGTGCTTTCTCAAGAATGGTTCAGTTGAGTCTTCCCGCTGCTCCATTCTCTTGGGGAGTGAAAGGAACAATCTTAATTCTCTAAATACCTTGATCTGCACTCAAATTTTCAAACTCCAAAGAGAAAAATTCTCCTCCATTATCCATTTTCAAGCATTTAATCTTATGACCACTTTGATTTTCAACAAGTGCTTTGAAAATTTTAAATTTTGAAAACACTTCAAATTTGCAAGAAATCATATAAATCCATACCTTCCTAGTACAATCATCAAGAGAAGTGACAAATTAATTTTTCCCTCCATGAGAGCTTACCTTCGTAGGACTGAAGATGTCTGAGTGTATCAACTCCAATGGTGTTGTCTTCTAGTCATGGCCATTCTTCAAGAAGCTGACCCATTTTTGTTTCCCATAAAGGCAATGTTCACAAAACTCCAAATCTGCAAATTGAAGACCAGGTAATTAATCTCGGTTCAGCAAAAGCTCAAGTCCTTTCTTGCTCATGTGACCCAATCTTCGATGTCAAAGGGCAGCATCACTGCCCACAAGAGTCATGGCAGTTCCCACCTCACCAATAGTTTCAACAACATTAAGGCTGCCCAGTTTATCGCCTTTTACAATAACCATAGAACCACTAGTGACTTTCCATTTGTCCGTGAGAGTGGTGAGAAATCCTTGTGTATATAGCTGACTTAAAGAAATCAAAATTTTTGTTAATTTAGGAATATGATGAACATCTTTTAACAACCATTTAACTCCTCCATCTACATGCAAAATAACATCACCTTTTCCAATAATTTCACATGAATTATTGTCCCCCAAATAAACTTTTCCAAACTCACCTTCTTGGTATTTTGTAAACAAATCCATGCAAGAAGTGGCATGAAAGGAAGCACCGGAATCTAGGACCCAAGATTTGGATGTTGTGTCGCTTGTGGAAAGAATTAAGATGCCATCATCTCTATCATGAGCTATGTTTGCTCCACTATCCAAAACTTTTTGTTGTGCCTTCTTGTATTTTCTACAATCTTTCTTGACATGGCCAGATTTATCACAAAACTAAAAACTGCCTTCTCTGAACCTCTAGACTGCGATCTTCTAGTTGATTATGGCCGCCGATTGTAATTATTTCTGCCTCTATGCGGGCTTCTTCCTCCATTCTCAGTGTTGACCATGGTAAGGGCATGACCAGATGGAGTGTCTTTATTACTTCTTCTCATATCTTCACTAAGTAAAGTGGCAACCACTTCATCGTAGACCAGCTTCTTCTTCATGGAATTTGAAGTGCTAACAGCTGTAACTATGGGATCCCAACTGTCGCGTAAGGAAAACAACAAGATGATGGCTTTGGCTTCATCATCTTGTGTCATGCCAATTGAGGTTGCTTGACATAATAAAGTATTTAAATCATTTATATGATTTGACATCGCAACCCCTTCCTTCATTTTTAACATGTAGATTCTCTTCATAATGAAGATTTTATTTGCAGCCGATGTCGTCTCGTACATACTCTGAAGTTTGTCCCAAATTTCTTTTTTTCTTCTCGTTTAAGACATTGAACAAGACATTTTGCGATAGCGAAAGAAAGATTGATTCCATCACTTTATCATCAATTTTCTTCCAATCTTCATCTGACATCGCAATTGGTTTATTAGTTTTTCCTTCTAGTGTGATCGATAAATCTTGCTTGATCAACAAGGAACACATCTACACTTTCCACAGGCTGAAGTTCTTGCCTGCGAATTTCTCCACTTTTGTATCCTCCATCTTTCCAGAATTTCAACCCCGATTTCTAATCTGCACAACCTGTGCTCTGATACCAATTGAAAGGATTTGAATGCGAAAGAATAAACAACATACGCAAATTAAAAGAGACAAATACACAACACATAGATTGAGAAGGAGCAGCAAATATAGAGACTCCAAAAATATTATAATGAAGAGTCATAATAGGAGGGAAAAGGAAGTGGTGACTGTTGGCCTTCACTTCTCAACAATATAGTAATAATTTCAAAATCTATCCATTTATTCAATATTTGTAGAAGGTACATCGTAAAAAGATGAGCATTATCCACATATCTTTTTAATTGATACTTTTCAAAATAGTATTCAGTTTGAACCTCAGTTTATAAAACATTTTTTAAATTTCATGTACTGATTACATGTGCAATTGCTTTTTACCTTCTTTTTAGCAGTTCTATTATATATTGATCTCTATATAAATAGTGTAGAGAATATTTGCATGCTCTCAAAAATACATATTTTTTGGTTTATGGGAGACTTGCTTTTGTAGTTCCTATATTATTAAGGTTTCTTGTTTCATGAAATATTTTTGTGACTCTTTATATTTTGTGGCTATGGAGAATATTGCATGGTGAAAAAGAAAATTTGTTACTTTTTTCTTATAAAAAAAATATGTTTTATCTTTTCAAGTAATTACATTATTTCATTCTCTCACATACATATTGTTAGTATTTGTGCCTGTATACATTATAACTTCAAGTCTATACGAATAATGAGTGTGAAGAATGGGTTATATTACCTAATTGGGAGGTTTAAGATTTTATCTGTGGTTTATATTAATTAGAAAGAAATATTTTAATCTTAATTATTAAAAAATCAGAATTTAGTTTCCAATATAAAAGATTTGGAAGAAACAAAAAGGAAAAAATAGAATAGAAAGTTTGCTAGATTTCACAAATATTAAATTATTTGCATGCAAAAATAAAAAATAGAAATGGTTTGAATGAAAAATAGGAAAAAATAGAATAGAAAGTTGCTTTTAAATCTAAAATTTAAAATATTTAAAATAGATTAGAAATTTCTTTAAATTTAGATTTTTGTCATAACTTATTTTAAAATTATAATTAGTGATTGTCGATTGAAATGAACAAAGTAAATTTATAAATTTATTTTTAATTAGATGACAAAATTATTTACAATATTATTTCATAATATCATGTAATTATTATAAAATTCTTTATCATATTATTTCATATAATATCATGTAATTATTATAAAATTATTTCAAATTTAATTAGGTGATAATTTTTTGAATTAATATTTCAAATCACACTATCATGTCTAAAAAAGAAAAAGAAAAATATGTCAAGAGGTCTCTTGAAGTGTTACCTTAAATAAAATTGAATACTAACCTTGACTCTAACTTTAACAATAAACCAATATAAACCCTATTTTTTATATCATTAGTATTTGTAACAATAAACCATATTGAATATTGACTATAAACCTAATGAAACCCCTAAATCTAATTTAACCATAACTAAAAACTAAATTGGATAGGTTAACCCAACTCTAACTCTGGCTCTAATAATAAATTAAATTTAAACCTAACACTAAAACTCATCCAACTTTACCCTATAATATTTAACCAAATTGAACTCTAACCATATAATTAAATGAATAAGAAATCAATCAAATTGAACCCTGAAAACCCCAAATCTAATTGGACATAAAACTAAATTGAACCCTATTGAATGCAATCCTAAAATAATTTAAACCATAACTTATGTGAAAATAAATGGGACCATATCCTTAAACCTAATTTAATTTTATATGAAATTGAACCCTAAACCATATAAAGTATTGCTTCTAAGAATAAACTATATTTAACTCTAATACTAAACAAAATTGAACTGTAAGCCTAAATCTAATAAGACATTACATCAAATTGTTCCCTAATTATAAGCCTAATTTTACCCTAACACTAACACTAAATCAAATTGAACCCTAACCCTACAACTAAACAAGATTGAATTGTAGCCCTAAATCTAATTAAATATTAAAAAATTCAATCGTAACCTAAACACTAAACCAAATTGAACCTAATAACGAGTCTAAAAAACTTAAGTAAACCTTAACCATACTTAATATTAAACCAATGTAAGTCTTAACCCTAAACTAAATTGAACCTTAGTCAAAACTCAATTTAAGACTAAACCAAATTAAAGCCTAACCCATAAGAAAAGTAAAATTTAACACAATTTAATTAAAATGTAATCTTAAGCCTTGTGTATTAAACCATGAAATAAACCAAATGGAAGTCTAAACATAAACTTATTTACAAACTAAACCAAATCAAACCCAAACCCTATCCCTAACACTAAATTAAAAACAATAATCCTAACAATAAACAAAATTGAATCTTAACCCTAACACAAAAATACATGAAACACTATCTCTAACACTAGACCAAGTTTCTTCACCATTAATGAAATTTAACCTTAATCTTAACATTAAAAAAATTGAACTTTAATCTTAACACTAAACCAAATTGAAAGATACCCTTAACATCATTGAACCCTAACCATTGAACAAACCTAACCCTAAATATAATCGAGTGCTAAATCTAACCTAACACAAAACCAAATTAAAAACCATTCTTGAACATAAATGAAATTGAAATCTAACCCTTCAATAAATTGTTCATAACCCATATTTACATGTAATCCTAACCCTTACCTTAAATTATCTCTAATTCCAAACTTAAACAAGAACGAATACTAAAAAAATTTGAATGCTTAACCTAAACCAAATTTAACACTAAACACAATTAAGTCTTAACCATTACTAAATTGCATTATCTCTTTACCCTAGCTCTAATTTTATACCTAACAAAACCCTTACACTAGGATGTAGATACCTAATGAAGGATGGTAAACGTTTTTGAATATCTTCATGTTTTAGTCTATCATTAAAATAACGGATATAAAATTTCAAAGAATATTATTTCATATAATATCATGTAATTATCATAAAATTATTTTAAATTTAATTAGGTGATAATTATTTGTATTAACATTTCAAAACACACTACCTTAAATAAAATTGTACCCTAATCTTCACTGAACCCCTAATATTATATCATATTGAATCATAACAATAAACAAAATTGACTACCAGCTTAAATATCAAGATCTGTTGAAAAAAAAATATGCTACATATACAACAAAAAAATGGCTCTGCTCTCGCATTCACATTTGCTTTTGCACATTTGTACAACTGACTCTCTAGAATCCCAACTTTGGGTCTTCGCAAAAATGAAATATGCAAAGAAATTCTCTTCTCCTAAGGATGCTCTGGTCTCTTCTGGTTGTTATGGCATCCCTCACTCTTCTCAGGGCTGCAAAAATGGTTCAGCGCTCTCTTCCCCTAGGAGAGGCGCATTCTAAATCCAAAAGATACATGGGTTCCTTCTCAATTAAAGAATGCAAAGTGTGCTCGATGACATTATAATAAATTGACGTCGAATATCTTCCACCGTTAGATACCCTCCTTCTCCATTCCCATAAGGAAATATAGCTTTTCTAGCCTTCGCTCTATGGATATGGACAGAATCATGCCTAACCCAATTTACTCTCCACCTCACAAACGACAGAAGGGCTCTCCTAGGGTTTTGCATTCCCACACATCCCTTTTACCTACAGGTTTTACCCCCTCTCCCCTCATACCTTATTCCCCGCCGCACTGCAGAAACCATTTTATTTCTCCACCTAGGATAGCCGTGGCCAATCAATCCGGGTGTATTTCCCATTCCTCGACAGTGGGAAATATTGCAACCTACACTCCTCACCGCAGAAACGTGCTTGGGGCAAGACCAAGATCTATAAACGTGCTTGGGGCAAGGCCAAGATCTATAAATGAAGCTTTTTCCCTAGGAATTTCTGATTGTTTAATGGAGAAAACATAAGAAATTTGTGCTTCTTATGGGGTGTTATGCAAGTGGAATGGTGTAGGATCTCTGGCTAAAAAGATAACGATATGGCTAGAAAGACAGATGCAAGAGAAGGTAAGTTTGGTCCTATTCCCTGAAAATTTCATTTTTTTGAACTACAATAGCAAGGAATTCCAAGAGAAATTATTGCGGGAAGGGTGTCCTAGATATAAAAACATAAATTTTATTATGTTATATTGGATTAATTTTTTTAATCCAAAAAATTTAACTGATTTCCTATTAGAAAGAATTATTTTGGTTAAAAATATGCTAGTGGAATTCCTAAATGATGAACTCCTGAGGAAAATTAGAAATTCATATGGAAAATTTGTAGGGTTTGTTGACAAGAAATTTATCTATTCAGAAAAAGAAATTATTGTTAGGATGAATATAACTTTAAAAACTCTTAATCCTCTAGACATTAGGGGAAAATCCTCAAAGCACATAATTAATTTGATCATTTTAGATAATAACCTAGACATATTTGATCCATTGGAAGGGAATTGAAAGGATGCCTCTCTGCCCACAGATTACCCTAGTCATAATAAAGATCTTTCAAATCCTTTTAAACCTCAAAAGCTAAATATTACTTTCTTCCATGACAAAGGTGGTTTCCTGTTCTCACCCTCTAAACTCTCAAAGCATTCTAGCCCTTAGCAGCTCCATCCTCCCCAACATGAGAAATCGATTTCTATTCATGATATTGATAATCCATGTGAAACCCCGTCAACCCTTGCTAACCATCTCTATAAAATCAATGAGCATATTACCTCCTTCACTAAATCTCCCGCAGCGGAAAAACCCTACCAATCTACTCATATTGACACACCTTCCACTATGAATAAGACACTTTTATACCCAGGTAACACAGTCCAACCTTCGCCAATTGAAACCCCTCTTGGCATATCCCCATTGAGCCCATTTTGGACCCCCTACCAGTGTGTTCTGATCCTGCCACCACTGGGTAGAAAGATAACCAACCTAGATCAAACGTGGTGGATCCTACTTCGTGGAAATAACCCCATGACAATGAAGGCACATACATAGATTTAATCTGAGGAGAAGTTAAAATTATATCTGATTATATTGGTGAATCCTTAACTAATGAATTGAGAAAGATAATGATGAAGGAGGGACAAAAATGATGCTATCAGATACAGTGACAAGAAAAGACATCAACATTAACAACTCGAGCTTTCCAAGCCGCAACAGAAAGATAAAATAGTAGTGGTGGATTCAAGGAAAGGCACAATTTGAGAAAATATGATAGCAGAGTAAGAAAATCCCAAAATAATTATTGTGAAATAATGAGAAGCATGAATGTTCAACAGTAAAATTTCATCCAAGCTATGAAATGTAAAGTTCAAACAATGACATCAACATTAACGGGTACAAGAATGGAAAGTAGAGATAGAGGTAACTTATCTACAAAAAAAAAAAGTTGAGATGAAAGGAATAGCACCAGTACTATAATGTTTTGGAGCCTGAGATTCATAATTAGACAAGCATGAGAAGCGCCATCCATAATGGCCACGACCCAGAACATCAAAAGCCCGCAGTATTAATGCAGCCTGAGCTCTTTGTTCACAGTAACAAACTCCATTTAGAGAGACCTAAATTAAAGCATGCACTCACATGCTAAGTGCAACTCGACCCCAGATTAAGTGGAAATGACTCTAGATGTTGAGAGTCCGACCTCTTTGTTACATAAAAACTTCCAGTTGTAGAACACGAGCTTCATGCTCAAAATACATGCCGAGAGAAGACAGAGTGGAGCTTCAAAACTACAACACAACCCCCACATAAGAGTAACAACTCCCAGAATTAACAACTCGAGCACAGAGAAGCAGTAAAAACTAGATTCAATGCCATAGTTGTAGCACGAGCAGTGCCATGGGTTGGGGTTTCAAACCCTCATATTTTTCCCAAATGCAAATACAAGACGATGACCTAGAAAAGCCAAGTTTAAATAAAATTTAGAGTCTGATGAAAGTGGAGGAGTAAATGTCATTCAACACTGCAGTGAACGACAACCAGTTTCCAAGTGCCATGACAACAACTCAAAAACCTAGCCTATGCCACGGTGTGGATATTTTGAAGAGTTGTAAGCTACTAGGTATCGGTCCTGTTGACCTTAGGCTATGCTATCAAAATTAGATTTAAGGCATGGGTTTAGGGTTTGGATTATATGTTGTATGGGGTTAGGGGTTATTGTTTATAGGTTTTTGATATATGTTAGTTTTATGTTTAAAAGAGATATGTATTTTTTAAACCAACATTGGGGGCATAGGTTAAGGCATGAATTATGCCTAATAATAAGGGTTTTTTAGCTGATTTGGAGGAGTTTTAGAGGGCTTTTGGAGGTAATTTGATTTTTGAAAATTGGCCTTTAGAGGGTATATATTTGAACTTTGTAGTCAGTTTCAGGGGTTCAGAATTTAGGGAGAAGGTGGTTTTGTGAACATATTAGTTCCTTTGTGCCTTTTACATACATTTTGTAACCAGAGGTTCAATTTTGATGCATTAGTGTGTTCAAGTGAATGCACTTTATTCCTTGGCAATTTTTATATCTTGGCATGTAACCATTGCAGATTTTGAAGAAAATAAAGCAAGTGCTCCCATTATTCACATATTTTTTGAGTTTTGATATCAATCCTCTTCTCCATTTTTGCATCTAAGTTTGATATGTTTTATAGCATAGATTAGTGAATTAATCCAATTCCTTCTCTAGGCTATCAAAATATAACCTTTTCCAGAATCTGTATGTCTATTGGTAGATCATTATTGTTTGTGGTACAAACCCTAATAGTGAGATCTTTAGGTCAACCTATACGTTGAAAAGTGAATGTCTATTGCAAATCTCAGTAGTGTGTGTCCTGTGGATGCTTGTTTAAAATTATGATTAGTTTGAATCCAATTTGGTGTATCACCCCATTTTATTCATTCAGTTTTGAAGTTATCCATTTTCTTCCCTTTTCCCAATCAGAGAATCAGTCATACCTGATATTCTAAATCCAATAGGAACCAGCCTAGAATCTGGAGATTCCTTCTTAATTAGAGTCCACTGATAACTCAGGAAGGTTTTCATTGTTACTTTGATATATTAGTATGCCCTAATGCCTGAGTTAGGGTGATATTTCAAGGCCTTAACAATTTCATAGTTGAATGTAATGTATGCTGAGCATGTAAGGTACAATTTGTACTTAGTGGTGTGAGAATATAGTGGCCGCCAAATTTCCTTCCTCATTTGGTTGAGGGATGCGTGGATAACTATATATGAATTTAGGGATTTTTTTGAGCACAAAACTGACTTCAAACGCGTAATTGTCCCACTCGCAAGTGTATTCCTTGTTTCTGCCAAAGTAGAGGCCAATTTACTCAATGACCTGAAATTAGATGGGATTTCACAGTGTACATTGGCAAATGATATTAATGGGTCAATTTTATTTAAACACCTCCAATCTTGTGTTCAAAACAAAGATTGGAGATGGAAAACCAGGTCGAGGTATGTTCTCAGTGCGATCAACGTGCAAGATACCATATTGAAATACTGGTAAAGAACTTAAAAATATTCATTACACCAAAGGAAGATGAATAATTTATTCCCCTCAATATTGACGATATCATGCTAGAAGAAATGTTTGTTTCTCACTCTGTTGCTATTAGATCAGTCATAAAGTTGGTGATTGGGAGCAAAAATATGGTGCCAAGATCGAAATAGTTTTTGTATCTTTCGTAGGTTTTCTCGATTTTCCTTTCAAATGCTATGGATTTTTTTCAGTCAGTTCATTTACTAGAAATCCTTACCTTCAAATTGGTCAAGCATAATTTTTGGGATGAAATAAAGTTGAAGAGAGGTAATGCAGTGATACGATCGCTGGGCTGGACATGCACTTGTGGGAGGTTTTTTCCCCCAAAAATTGCTTCTTAGGAACCATTCTTACATGGTTACTTTTGATATTATTAAAAGGTCATTGGAAAGATAGAGTTTTCAACACCTTAAAGTGGCTTTGCACTTGATTGGTTCAGTTCCAGGCTATGCATTAGAGGAAAAAGAAAAATTGGTGGTGGATGCATTTCTCAAACTAATGTAAGTGCCAAACACTCCTTCTGCAATACCATTTGTTTGGGCCCCCTTACCCACACTCAGAATGCTTCTGCAATCGTGGAACCTACTAGAAAATAGCAAACTTTGGCTGGAACAAGTTGGTTCCCTACAGTGAACCCTAGTCAATTACAAAATGATGTGGAATGTCGCTGGAATGAGAGTGAGCGGGAAATTAATGGCTCTTGGGAAGATGAAGACCAGGAATGAGGGTGGGAAATTAACACACAAACTGAGCATGTCTCTAGTTGGTTAGTAGAGTCATTGGGTTGGTCTCCCAAATCCCAACCGGAGTTTGAGCCACATGTTTCTGACATAATTGAGGAGTAAATTGAAGAATATGCTAAGTGTTGGTATGATTTTGGAAATGTGAGCCATCATTGATATATCTCTTAATATTGTAATATTTTATTGTTTTTTGGCCACCATATGGTATTTGTGAGTTCTTTGTTTAAAGGCCAAGATATCTGGATTTTCAATATCATTGTACAATGATATTACATTTATTTAGTAGTTCATAGGTTGTGATAATTATAAATTTGTAATGAGAAAGTATATCGGGTTTTCTTACTGGTTCTTTGCCGATTGAGCTTTTGAATTAGGCTTTATTTTATTAATATATATTCAGTGGTATAACTGTTTTTACTTTAAAAAAAACTAAATTGAATGTTGACTATAAACCTGATTAAACCCTAAATCTATTTTAACCCTAACCAAAAACTAAATTGGACCGTAATCCAACCCTAAATATTACCCTAGCCCTAATAGTAAACCAAATTGAATTCAGTAATACTAAACACAATTTAAACATAAAACTAAAAATCATCAAAAATTATCTTAACCTTAAAAAAAATTGAACTCTAACCATAAAACTAAATGAACAGTAAATCAAATTGAACCCTAATAGTAAGGAAGATGAACCTCATCCCCCAGATCTAATTAAAGATAACACAAAATTTAACCCTATTGAACAAAATCCTAAAATAAATTGAACCATAACTTAAATCCAAGACAAATGAAACCATATCCCTAAACTTAATTTAACCCTACTTGAAATTGAACCCTAAACAATATCAAGTGTTTCTCTTAATATTAAACTATATTGAAACCTAATACTAATTGAACCATAACACTAAAATAATATGAGCTCTAATCCTAAATATAATTAAATATTAAACCAAATTAAACCCTTACCCTAAAATAAACCAAACTTAAATCTTAAACTATCTTGAACCCTAAATATAACACTAAACCAAAGTGAACCATAACCCTAAATCTTATTGAATATTACATGAAATTGATCCCTAATCCTAAACCTAATTCTACTCCAATACTAACACGAACCCAAAGTGAACACTAAATTAAAGTAGACCTTAACCCTAAACTAATTACAATGTTTACCATAAACCTAATTAAAGACTAAAAAATTGAACCCTAACCAAAACCAAATTGAAATGTAACACAAATGCATAAAAAAAATCTCTAAACCTAATTGAATATCAAAGCTTGCAATAAACCAAATTAAACCCTAAATGTATAAACCTATTTGTAAACTAAACCAAATCAAACCCTTCCTCTAACACTAAAACAAACAAAACACTAATCTTAATAATAAACAAACTTCATTGCTGACTAACCCTAACATAAAATCACACGAAACACTATATCTAACACTAACCATATGCAAAATTTAACCTTAAACTAAACACTTAACCAAATTGAGCACTAACGTTGAACATAATTTTACTCTAAACCAAATTCAACCCTAACCCTTCAAAAACCTAACCCTAAATATAATTAAGTAGTAAAAAAAATTAAAAAATAATCCTAAACATGAATGAAATTAAAACCTAACCGTTCAACAAATATTTTACTCAAACACTAACACTAAACCCAAACTGACATGTAATCCTAACTCTTACCCTAATTGAACCCTTATTGTAAACTTAAACATAATTGGGCACTAAAACTAAATGAATGGTAACACTAAATCTAATTGAACCCTATCCATAAATTGAACTATAACCTTAACACTAAAAAAATTTATACCCTAAACCTAAACCAAATTAAATCATAACCCTAACCTTGAAACTAAATTGAAACATAAATATCGTAAACATAACTAAACTCTAACCCTAAATGAAATTGTAACCTAACATTAGAATTTTACCAAATTAAATGGTACCCTAATATTAAACCAAATTGAACCCTAAGCCTAAACCTAATAAAAGATTAAACCAAAGTAAACCTTAACACTAAACTAAATTAACACCAAATTAAATGTTGAATATAAATCTAATTAAACCCTAAATTGAATTTATCCCTAATTAAAAACCAATATGAACCTTAAACCTAACACTAAACCTATTAATAAACCAAATTAAACCATAAACCTTCAACAAATTGTTCATTGCAATACTAGCACTAAACCCAAATTGACTTGTAATCCTAACTCTTTCCCTAACTAAACCCTAATCCTAAATGCAAACATATTTGAACACTTATCAAACCCTATCCATAACCCTAAAATAATCAAAATACTAATCCTAACAGTAAATCAAATTTAATAATAAGCCTAACATAAATACACATGAAATACTATCCCTAACACCAGACCAAATTCATTCCTAACCATAAAGATGATTTTACCATGATCTTAAGTGTAAATAAAATTGAATGCTAACCTTGAAAAAATTGAACTCTAAACAAAATTGAACCCTAACAATAACTTAATTAAACCAAAACCCTAATAGTATAAAAATTAAACACTAAACCAAATTCAAACTTGACACTTAAAGGAAACAAATCGTAACACTAAACTTAATTGATTATTAAACCTCGCATTAAACCAAATAGAACCCTAAACCTAAACCTATTTGAAAACTAAACAAAATGAAACTGTAAGAACTAACACTAAATCAAATGAAACACTAATCCTAACACTCAAATAAATTGAAAACCTAACTATACTACAAAATAACATGAAACACTAAACCCAATCTAGTCCTAACCATAAACAGAATTTAACCTTAATACTAATACTAAACAAAATTTAAGGCTAACCTTGAACATAATTGAACACTAAACCAAATTTAACCATAACCCTAACAATAGACTAAATTTAATTTTAAACCTAAACCTAATTAAACATTAAACCAAATTGAACCCCAACCTTAACACTAAACCAAATTGAACCTAATAATGCATCCAAATAAAACTTAACCCTAATACTAAGCCAAATTAAATCAAAACCTTAAACCTAAACAATCATTATAATAAATGAAACCCTCGACCTATACTAAATTAAAAAAAATTATATCCAATTAATCCCGAATGGAACCCTCAACCTATACTAAATTAAAAAAAAATTATATCCAATTAATCCCTAATTATAATACTAAACCAAATTGAACCCTAACCATTAACCTAATTGAAAACTAAACAAATTTGATCATAACCCTAAATAAAATAGAATCATAACGCAAAAGTTAGACCAAAGTAAAGACTAACCCTAATATAAATTGAAGTGTAACCTTAAACCTAATTTAAAATTAAACAAAATTGAACCCTAATCCTAGAACACAACAAAATTAATCTATATAGTTATACCTAATTGAATAATAAGCCAAATCGAACCCTAATCCTAAAACTAATTAAATACTAAACCAATTGACCCTTAATCATAAACCCAATTCAAATTTTTACCTAATACTAAAATGAGTTGAACTCTACCCATAAATTTAATTGAACATTACATACCAAGTTGAACCATAACCCTAATGGTAACACTAAGAAAATTAAACCCTAAGCCTAAACCTAATTTAACATTATAGAAAATGAATGATGTTGATTTTTCCATAAATAGCTCTAGCATTTCAAACTCAGTTCTGAAGGCTAAAGATTTGGTTGCTGTAGGTAGGATGTGGAAATTGGGTGATGGTAGTAAAATCAGATTTTGGGAGAATTTGTGGTTGATGCACACAATCCTGGTTGAAATTCGGAACTTAATTCTCTGGAGTGGCATTTGCAAAAATAGATTTGGGGAATTTATTAAAGACTACTGGAGAAATAACAACTGGGTTTCTCTTTCTCAGATTGACCAATCACTTTTTGGTATTGAAATTCTTCTTTCCTCTAAGTTCATCTCTGTTGGCTTGAGGGATACAATTTTTTGGGGAAGGAATCTTGATGGAAAGTATTCAGTGGCTTTGGCTATTTCCTTACAAATGGAGACATCAGTTTCCTGACCATTTTGGGTGATTTCCTGGATGAAGAAAATTATTCCAAAAATTAATATTTTCTTCTAGTTGTTTCTTCAAAATAAGCCCCTTACTTGGGATAATATTTGTAAAAGGGGATTTTATTTTCCTAACAGATGTTGTATTTTTTGTAGGGATGCAAAATATGATCTTCATTTTCTTATCCACTGTAGTTTTTCATCCCAAGTTTGGTCTTCCCTTTTTCATAAGTGGAATTTATGCTGGTTTTTCCCTAACTCTCTAGAGGATTTTTTTATTCAATGGAAATGTCCTAGCTCAAATCAAAAGTCTAAAGGTCTCTGGGACGTGGCTGCTCCTCTCTTGATTTGGAACTTTTAGAAGGAACACAATAATAGGAAATTTAGAGAGAAATTTTATTATCTTGTTATTGTGGAAGACAAAATCTTTGGGAGTATGTTTGAAATTATTTATAGTACCGATAAGGATGGACCTGACACTCTCAAGGATTATGACCAATGCTGAATTTTATCTCCCTAGGTGAAGATCAATTCTAATCCTAGGGATGAGGTTGCTTGGATGTTCTCACCTCATGACTAGGTGAAGGTCAATTTCGACAAGGCTTCAAAAGGAAATCCTAGTCTTGTTGGATTTGGTGGGGTGATTAGAAACTCTTATGGAAATTGTATTGTTGTTGTGGTGGGTCCTCTAGGCATCAAAACTAGTCACTTTGTTGAAGCAACGAGAGCTTTGAAAGCCATCGAGCTAGCTAAGGATCTCAATTTTGATAATGTGTGGATTGAGGGGGATTCGAGTAACATTATCAGATGCTTATATGGAACTACTAAGGATTATTAGACAATTACAACAATTATTAACAGGGTACATGAGCTCTTGAATTCTTATAAGAATGTGCACATCTCTCATTCTTATAGGGAAGTGGATATTATTGCGGATGGTCTTTCCAATTATGGTGTTAAGTTAGATGTAATTAATATGTGGCATGGAGAGAGAAAGTTACATGAAAATACTAACACTCTAATAAGATTTGACATGACTCATGGAAAGGAGGGAAACATATGTATCAATTATGGAAATTACAAGAATGTCACTAATCCCTAAAATTGATACAGATACATGCCATATGGGAGGTGAAAGATCTATTAATGATTTACCTTCTCATTCTTTTTGGGTGTATTTACCTGTAATAATTGGCAGCCTCTGCATTTTAGCTTGCTAAAATTATGAGTTAATCTCTGATAATGGAAAAGACTTGAACCTGGTGGAGAAAATGGGTGGTGATCTTAGAAGAGATGAACCTAATGAGTACACTAAGTGGGAAAATGAGCCTGGGATTTGGATAAAATTGCGTAAGGGAGGGTTCACTCCATTCATGAAGTGTCTCCACGGTTATCTGATGCAGGAGCATCTGAGGTTCTTTGAAAATATGTTGCTGCCATATTTTTTGTTGCTTTGGTGCTTGGTTGTTCTTGGGTGTAGTGTTGGCCTAGGAGTTCGATCATTGTAGGGCTTGACACATATTGTTTCTCAGCTTATACGATATTGCTTGGCATTTTTTGGTTTCTTGGAAGGTATTGTAGCTCGATGGTGCTTAAGGGAGATCAATAGTCACACTTTCTTGGCGATGCTTGGTGGTTTACTGATGCTTGGCTAGCGCTTGCTAGCACTCGGTAGTTTGGCTTGCCAACTGGTGGTCTTGCGGATCTGGGAAGCTGAATTGATGCATTTAATTTGTGTAGCATGTGATTGTGAAGTGCGTCGATCATAGTGATGTGTGTGGGTCTATTTGGGTCTTTTATATTTATCCTATGATCCTTTAATATGTGTTGTAAAGCTGACTTAAGGTATTTTGTATTTAGTTTGCTTCTAAATATTTTTATTTTGTAACAGGACAACTTGTGGTCGTGCTAGTATATAATGAGGTCTAGGGTAGATTTGTTGGAGATATGATTTAAGAAGGGTTGATAAGAGGGGCCTAGGGCACAACCAAGTACTAGCCAACCTTGCAAACACAACAATGTGGAAACAACAACACAGTGAGAGAAGAAACATCAGAAATCCTTTTCATTAATTGATCAAACTCATTACATGCCAGGTTGTAAGGCCTTCCTGGTTTCGGCCAAATACATAACAATGAATTACAAATTTACCATCATAAAATAGAGGTCACAAACCTTCAATTTCAATATCTAAACATTTTCTTTCTTTCTCTAAGATTGATCCCTAAACTAAGAACAAACAAAAGAATATATGCAAGAGCCCACCAAAAGAGGCCGATGCTCAAATCCATAAGAGAGACCTAGATTTAGGTCCACACTAATCCCAATGAGAGACCCAAAATTAATTTAGCAATTAAAATTAAATGTAGAAGTTATCCAGATCAAGATAAAATATCTCGGGAAGATGGTCACCGATAATCAGCAACCGTCGGTAAGACATACTCAAGCATCAGACAACCTGTCGACAAAGAGATCACTGAAATTTGTCAGTAAAAGCATACCTCAAAATCAAAAAACCCATCGATAAGAGATCACCAAAATCCATCAGTAAAGCATATCCGAGCATTAGAAAACTCATCTGTAAGAGATCACTAAAATTCATCGGTAAAGCATACCAGAGCAACAGAAGATAAACTACAAAGCAAAAGTAAACATCTTTTTGGTTGAACAGGATTGCCAATGACCCAAGATGCTCCTGCATCAAGATAGTTGTAAGTGGGTAGATAGAAAAAAAAATTGCTTGGAGGTTTGTGAGCACAAGTTCATATATGCAGCGTACAAGCTGAGTAGATGAAAAGAGGAGAAACCTAGAGTTACAAATTTGTGAGTAGATCTAGTGGTTGAGGCTTAGGATCAAGGAGATTTCTTGGGGCCTATGTGCACAAGTTTAGATCTTGCTAGATGTTTCTACCAGATTGTTGTGGCCTATTGTTACAGATCTGGCTAGCTAGGGTTAGGGTGTAGTTGGATCTTGAGGGATCTTGCAAAATTGTTATTTGATCTGTAATTGGTCGTAACTGGGAAGGCCTTATAGCCTGACACATTGCATGTAATCAATTTTTTATTAATAAGATTTCAACTTGTTTTCAGATCTTGGTTTCTTGATGTGATTCCACTATGTGATTATTTAGTTGGGGTATTGGAAATCTCCTCTAGGGATTCTCCCTACCTTGCACTGTGTCAGGTGGTATCAGAGCTTGAAGTTCCTAAGTGTGTAGACAAATCAACAAGGGTGAGGCAGTTTGCACCAGGACATTGTGTTGGGTGAAGTCTATCAAAGAAGAATTTGATCTTATGGTGGACTATTTTTTCTGGAGTCCTATATCTTTGTTGTGAGGTTGTAGATCATGGTTCTTACATACAATTGCAGAGAACTTGCAGATGGATCTTAATATGGATCGATGGTTGTGAAGATGGAAGATTGATATTTTTGAGTGAAGGTTAGATCTAGTTAGAGATTTTTTACAGAGGGTTTGCGAAGATCTTGAAGGATGCCTCCAATAATATTGGACTTGATGGTGATTGAAGATCTCTGTGATGTAGTTGAGAAGAATTTTTCTCAGTTGGAAGCTAGTTTGACCAATTGAGTTAAGGAAGAGATGGTTGAATTTTGTAGAGGTCTCTGGAGCTGGAGTCTACCAATCAAGAAGCAATTTATCTAGCCGGTTAGAAGCCTTGTTCAAGAGATAAGAGTGTGTGATAAGGTCAAGGTGAAGGTTGGTTTTTTTTATCATTATGTGGAGTTTGATGTGAAAAATGCAGAGAAACTTGTGGTTGTTGTTGAGGAGATGCCTAACCTTGTTTACGTTGGGACGGAGACTTGTTTTTATGAAAGTTGGTTGTGTGTGACATGGAAATTGTAGATAACCTATTTGTGGATAATCAAGATGTTGTGGGCGATGATTTGCATGTTGTAGAGCATCTTGTTGTGAGAAATGAGTCTGCTGGTGTTGTGAGTTTGGCTTGTGTTGATGAGAGATTTGATGTTGTTGTTTGAGAGGTGGTTGATTTTCATACTCATATATCTGGATCTGATATGGGAATTGTAGAGAATCTTGTTGTTGATGATGAGATAGGTGATGAAGAGGAAGAGTTACCCAAGTTGTCTAAGGGAATTGATGCTGATTTTTTTACTGATCGATATGAGGTTGTGGATGAGTCTGGTCAAGATGGTGGACATCTTGATATGTTTCTTGTTGATAAGATTGAGTGCTTTGATTAGGTTACTATTGTTGATGGTGATGTTCAAGAGTTGTAGACTGACTTGGTTTAGTTGGATGTGCTGGTGTGGTTCATTTGTTGTTCTTAACATTGAGGATGTTGAGACTAATGGTTAATATGAGGTGGCAGATTCTTGATTTTCTTCTGGAGTCTAAGTGTGGGACACACATTTGTTTTTACCCTGGGTGTGTAATGCAAGGGAATCTGAGATTCTTTGAAAATCTGTTGCAGTCATATTTTTGGTTGATTTGGTGCTCAGTCGTTATTGGGTGTAGTGTTGCCCAAGGAGCTCAATCAGTGAAGGGCTTGATACATATTGTTGTTTAGATTATATGGTATTGCTCGACATGTGTTGGTTTCTCAACATGTATTGTGGTTTAGCGATGCTTGAGGGATATTGGTCATCACATTTTCTCAGTGATACTTTTTGATTTGCTGATGCTTGGTTGGTGGTTGCTAGCACTCAACAGTTTGTCTTTCTGAATCGTGTTCTTGTGGATCTGGGAGGCCAACTTGATGCATTTAATTTGTGTAGCATCTGATCGTGATGTGGATTGATAGTGAGGGATGTGTGTGGACCTATTTGGGTCTTGGATCTTTATCCTATGTGCATTTAATATGTGTTGTAAGCCGACTTAAGGCAATTTTTTTTTAGTTTGCTTCTAGATGTTTCTATTTTGCAACAGGCTAACTCATGGCCATGGTAGTATATACAGAGGTCTGGGGTAGATTTGTTTGAGATAGTTGTAAGTGGGAAGATAGAAACAAAATATTACTTGGAGGATTTCAATCACAAGTTTAGATCTGGTTTTCTTCCACTTAGCTATAGGGGTGTAGAAGATGAGTAGATGAACAGAGGAGTAGCCTAGAGTTGCAAATTTTTTAGTAGAGCTAGTGGTTAAGGATTAGGAACAAGGAGATTTCTTGGGGCCTGTGTGCATAAGTTTAGATCTTTCTGGATGTTTCTACCAGATTTTTGTGGCATGTTGTTACAAATCTGGCTAGCTAGGATTAGTGTTGAGTTGGAGCGTGAGGGATCTTTTAGAACTGTTATTTTCTTTGTAATTAGCTATACCCGGGAAGGCCTTACAACCCAACACATTGCATGTAATCACTTTTTTATGAATAATATTTCAGATTGTTTTCAGATCTTAGTTTCCTGTTGTGATTCCATTGTGTGATTGTTTAGCTGGGGGCTTGGACAACTCCTTTAGGGATTCTGCCTACCCTGCACTGTGTTAGGTATGACAAAATAAAAATGAAGAAAGCGGTGGAAAAAATGGTGGAAATTGGGATAATGGTTTCTTTATCCTATTTGGAAGAAACTTTGAGCTCCCTGCTGATCTTATCAAAGAGGTTTTTGGGCTTCCTAATGAAGGTATGGATTTTTACCAAGATAGAAGAATTTTTGATATGGCAGTTAATTCCTTCCCTAAGTTTGATGATGACTGGGAAATGCTTAGTAAGCTAGTGTCTGGTTACTATTATCCAGACACATTGAAAAAAATGGAAGCTTTTTCTTACTATTATTATGGAGTACATCGCTATTGATGGTCATTTTACTAGGGCACATACCTACCACTTTGTGTTGTTAAACCACTTTACATTTAAAAAGCATGTGTCTTTTCCTTTTTATCTTTGTTGTTCTCTTTCAGATAGTCTGGATAAACACAAGAAAAATGCAAGAGTGTATGTGCTGCATAATGGTCTTATGCTACTCATTTATGAGCACTAAAAATCTATTATGGAAAAAGATTCACCAAATTGTCTTCTTTCCCAGATTAAGGGAAAAATAAAGCATGAGGGTTTTGTTGGGGAGAGCTTTGTGCATGGATCCTCTAAGGTGGAAAAACAAATCAAATTTTGTGAGAAGGCTGTGAATACTAAAAGCATTGAGAGCGGAATGTAAATAGAGGATGATGGTGATTAAGATTATGTTCTAGATAAGGAACTAGGTTTGGAAAATGAGGAGTATACTATGAGGTCAAAGAGATTGGAGGGGAGACTGAGTATGAGGAAGAAGAGGATTTTTGTGAGGACCAGGAGGAAGAGGAGGAGACTAGTGAGGAGAAGGAGGAGATTGAGAAGACGGGGATAAGGAGGACTCTCTTCAGGTGGTGCTATCTAATGAGGATATCACTATAGAAATGGGAGAACAAAGTCTAGAAGGACTTCAAGCGGAGACCTCCAAAGTGACACCTACTGCTTCTCTTAACATAGCTCTTGCCAAGGTTAATACTCTCTCTATCTTAAATAATGTGGGGGAATTTTCTTCCTCCTATGTTGGATAATTTGGAAGAAGCCCAAAAAAATGTTCTCAAACCTCTGGTTGATTACATGGACTCCCTTGAGTAGAAAATTCCTCCCTCTCCTAAGGGTATCACTATCCAGGGAGTTAAGAATAATGAAGAGGATATGGGCCTTACAGATGTCTTCAATGAGTCCAAGATGCAGATGGCTAAGGTCAATTCTAAAATTTTTGACAAATTTGATCGATGGGTGTGTCAACAGATAAAGAGCCTGGTTATAAAGAATAATGATTTGGAGCATAGAGTCAATTTTCTATAGGCCACTTCAGAGAATGGGCCTGGGGGTAATGTGAACAAGAATATGCGTGACACTCTAGACAATAAGGTCTTTTCTTTCTTTAATAAATTGGAGTATAACAATGGCATACTGAAGAAGATTCTTCAGATCAACTATGAGGATATTCGGGCCTCGGTGGAGAAACTCAATATCTTGGTGAACATGATGGATGGGAAGGACCCCAATAAATCCATTGTTAATGTCAAAGATGATACTGAGGATATTTCTACCATTCCTTCTGGTCGGGGAAAAGGAACTCGTGCTAGCCTCAAAAAGAAGGATATGACTACTTCCAAGGATCTCACTAGCATCAAAGCAATTGTTAAGAAGATGTTTGATCTTGGGGATGAGGTGGTTGGTTGGGTCTTGGCTGGTCGTTGCTGCTGGGTGAATGTTGGGTTTTGTAGTCTATTTTTCTTTAGTGGTCTTTATGCTTTATCTTCTGGTTTTCTATTGTTAAAGGTTTTAGGTCCCTTCAAAACCTGATTTTTCTATAATCCAAAAGATTATAGAAAATGAACAATAACCCTATACAAAATTGAAGTAAAATCATAAAATAAATTGAGCCCAGACCATAACAGTAAACCTATTTGATGCCCAATCATAAACCTAATTGACCCTTAAACAAATTGATCTCTAACCCTACACCTAATTGAACATAAAACCAAATTGAACCCTAACCCTAAGACTAGACTAAATTTATTCCTACCTGTAAACTTACCTAAACAATTACAAAATTAACCTATGACCCCAACACTAAGAAAATTAAACCTAAACCCTAAGCCTAATTTAACATTATAGAAATTGAACCCCAACGCTATATCAAATTGAAGTAAAATCCTACAAGAAATTGAACACTAACCATATCACTAAACATAATTGATGCCTAAACCTAAACACAATTGAACACTAAATAAATTTAACTCTAACCTTAATCGTAATTGAAGATTGAACCAAACTATACCCTAACCCTATCACTAAACTAACCTGATGCCACACCTTGAAGCTAACTGAACAATAGAACAAAATAACCCAATTAAACATTCACAATAATCAAAACCTTTACTTAATGCCAAAATTTTAATAGTTGTATTGTAATAAATGTTACATTTATTGTATTTGAATTGTTAACATATTTATTAAATTGAAATTACTAAAATTATATTGAATAAAATTATATAAATTAATAAGAAATTTTATATCAAACTTTTCAATTAATAAATATGTTATGTATATATATATA
>MU224119.1:3422912-3471672 GCA_018584345.1 Thuja plicata
TATATATATATATATGAATGAAGTGAGAGATATGAAGGCTTTAATTTTTAAACTTGTATTATTTGATATGTACAAATAACCTTGCTTCTTCTTTAATTTTGTTTAGAATTTCCCATACCCAATTCTTTTTATTTATTTTTGTTAAAAGTTACTTCCAAATAATTTTGACCCAACAATATGGAGTAAAAATTTCTGTAACATGCAGCTTTGAGAAAAAGTAAGTAACAACTTCATCATGGAAGTGACCAACGTAATGCCCCAAGATATATGCTTGAAATAAAACTCGTCCATTAATTTATAATATTGTGCTTTTGCATAGTTTTGCACCAATACTACTAACCGTATTCAAATATATGGTACACTAAACAATTCATGTAACCGGTTTTGAACAGAGGACCTCTAACTAATGGGTTGACAAAGACAAATGACGCTCTTTTAATATCATGTGTTGCCTTCCATTGCACTCTATTTACATACCATGTAGTTAATATATATTAAATTAGCAGAATTAAATAGTTAGAACATAATACTAACATAGTGAAAATAGCAATTATGGTGTTCTTTTCTTGTTTTCATAAATATAAAATGGAAAGAAAGTGTATGCTAAAAAAAATTCAAAATATATGAATATACATAAAGAACAATCTCCATAGGAAAAAACTACACTGAATTATTCTTACCTATCAATCAAATTTTGCATATAAAAGTATCATTTCAAGTAATAGCTAATCAAAAAATTTAAGGTTTGAAGAAAATATTAGATTATAAGTTTCTTACAAAAAAATAACACTTAATATGATAAGCTCTTTTCACGATCTCAGAGATCTACAAGTTATTTATAACATTGTATTTCTTGCAGTATTATCCACAAAAGAATTCAGACACTAGAATCATTGTAAATCAAAGTTTGGAAAAGAAAAATAATAGTTAAATACAGAACTAAAAAATGCATAGAAATAATATTATATGAAATGATGAAAAGAAACAATCAACCAATTTAATTTTGCACTTAAAAAGCAAACCGTACATGAAACCTGACAAAATTGTCTTCGGAGGAGAAAATAAAATAACTTAAATACTCTTCCATAATATATAATTGCTAAATGACCATTCAAAGTTACCATCATATCAATTTAATGCAAATATAGATCATCTATATGGATGCCTATCAATGTAGTACACATCGGTAGTAAATTAAAATTTGCAGTTGGAGCTTTTGTACGTGCAACGATGAGCTGATAGGATTTTTTTTCAAGAATGTAAAAAGAATTCTTTAAATGATATACAACAATCCTTAGGTCATGAAATTTTCTTGTCAATTATATGTGTTTAGAATTGTACGAATTGTTTATCCACTACAAAAACTAACCCAACAACATGGGCACAATGCGGCACAATACCTAAAAAAATAGAACAAACTATTTCAAAAGATCACATAAATTAAAGGAATACAATATTAACAATCCACTAAAGATTCATAATAGTTCAACAATATAAGAAAACTTTTTTTGTCAACAAATAGTCCAAAAAAATTTGATCCAAAACAAACCCTGCTAATTTACCAAGCGAGCCTATTTTTTTATTGTTATCTTAGATTGGAGTAGATTTTGGAAGCATGTGAAAGATTAATCATATTCTTAGGATTATGAATTAAGATTGAAATAAGGATAGGGTTATGGTTTGAGGTAAAAATTGGGTTAGGAAACTAAGGTTAAATGATAGGAGTGCAATTTATGTTAGCTTTATCAAATAACTCTAACCATTAATTTGAATAACTGAAAAAATAAAATTAATATAAATAGAACCTTTCTTATTTTTTTCAAGACATTAAAAAAGTTTCTATTTTTATTTTTACATGCAAATCACTTGAAATTTTAAAAATATACTAAAATTCTATTTTTCAAAATTTTAAATATATCTTTAACAATTTAAAAATAAATTTCAAACTAAAATTATGTATTAATAGTTTTTATCTTTTTTTCTAAATATTTAACAATATTTCTATTGCATGCACATCAATTCAAAATCTATGGTTAAACTGATATTTTTTTTTAATTTTATCGAATCATCAATAATTTTAAAGTAAAATCTAGATTTTAATAGATCCTTTCTATTCTTTTTACATATTTAAGAAACATTTATATTCTCTTGTATGCCTCCTTAGGTGTTGTTTCTATTGCTCGTATAGAATAATGATTTTCTCCTTAAACTGGAACAACATGGATGAAAGAATAAATTTTAATAGGAAAACAAATAATAAAATAAACTTTCCCAATCTAAAGATTTGCATAAAATATGTCTCTAAATTTATTTTATGCAAGATTTGTATAAAACAAATTTTGTTTTTACAGAATGCCCCAAGGGATGTCATCACACAAAATGCAATAACTACCAGACTTAATTAAATGTATGTCTTAAAAAAACTTTAGGATTGTATAGAAAATATGTTATTTGAAATATGTTGATGCCAACATATTTGACCAAAAGTTAAAATTATGGCAGATCAGTGAATGCAAATAAAAAAAGATTAAAAAATAGAAGTATTGGTGTGCAATTTGGGATCCAATTACAGGTCGATGGAAACATAAAAAATGAATAGTCTCCCACGGGTTGTAGTTGAACTCTGTGTCCACATTATTTCTTCCCTTGGGAAATTCAGTGTCTTTGCATATCATAAAAGCAACCAAGAAGAAAAGTATTCTAAAAAATCACACGAATAATGAAATATCATAATTTTGAGACACAAAAAGATGTCGAGAATTACATATGAGAAAAAAAACATCATGTTGTAAATGACAACCTTAATTAATTCTTGCAATTCAGCTTCATACAACCATAATCATGAAACCCTGATGTCAGATCAAACATGTCAAAAAGAATAAATGATTATCAATTTGCAAAGCATATGCTGACAAGTTCTCCAAGAATAAATAATCATCAAATTGAAAAGCATACAACCATCACAAAATCTTCTAAATTCTTAATAATCTAAGAAATTCTATGAAATCATTTTGGAGAATTTCAATCTTGTAAATGATGCAATAAAACATTCTCTCAGCCCATACAACTATTCAATAGCCTGCTGAATTTCTTTTCATTTCCATGTGTTACAAAGTATTCACTTGAAAAATTATCATCTTCTCTACCTTACGTGTTTGAAAGGGATGTATTAAAATCCATTAAGAAATGCAACATCATAGATCAGGAAATTTTCCAACTCATTCCAAAAACGCTTGAGAATTTTAAGGGAAAAACAAGGTAAGGTGCTATTTTCCATTGCTAGAAAAAAAACTATCCGGGAAGAGGGTTGACAACTATCCGGTGAAAAAGGTTATTTCTGAGAGAAAAGACCCTACACAAAGTATATCAGCTTAATAAAATAATACTTAAAACAATCAATGGTGGCAGACGTTTCAATCATCTTGCATGTGTCTGCAGAAATAGTAAGCATTGATTTGAGATATCAGGTCGCCCATTTCAAGTAATGAAACACATTCGGCGTAATTATGATTTTAAATTATAAAATTGCTACAATTTAATTGGCTAATTATAATTGGTTAGAATAACTTAACTACGTTTTTAATTTTTTATTTAGTAAGGTTTAAATCTATCAGAGGTGCAATATATGAGACAAGATCAAGTTTGTGTTCTAAATTTTTTTTAGTGGAGTAGATATTCTTTTATGTTGAATTTCTACCGAAAAGGAATTAGTTTAGACTCATCCACTCCATACCTATAGATTGTGCAAAAATTATAAGAGCATAAAATTCCCCAAACAAAAAATAAAAAATAAAAGAAAACAAATCTCTATCAAATTTATAATTATTGTGTTTTGATAGACTAGAAAATGGTATTCACTATGTTTTTGGTCAATCCTAAATGTAACTTAAGGGTTTGAACTTATAAATGTGGTCTTGACCTTGGCATTGCTTGGATTCAAATTATTTTTCACATATGATATCTTAAATGATGCTTCTTAGAAGCATTGTTAGAACTTCCTATATAAGGGAAGATAACTAGTTTCCCACCTTGTCTCTTAGTCAATATCAATATAACTAATGATATTAGTATATAATATTTAATACCAATATAGATTATGTGTTTTATTTAATCTATATCAATACATATATTACTAATATGCTATAATTTATGTTATTTTAATATATAATGTATACTAAATATTATATGGTTTATTTAATATTCAATTTATAATTATTTCTATTATTCCTCTCATAATCTCCCTCTTGGACACTCTCTCCCTCTCTCTAGATAGGTTTTCTTTTCCCTCCAACCCTCCCACATTACACATAGATCTCTGCCAACCTCTATGATCCCTCTATCTCTAAACCTCCCCTCTCTCTCTACCGAATACCTTTATCTCGAGCTCCCTCCCTCCCTCTCAACCTCCCCTCTCTTCTACAATCAAGTACTCTCTCTCTCTCTCTCTCTCTCTCTCTCTCTCTCTCTCTCTCTCTCTCTCTCTCTCTCTCTCTCTCTCTCTCTCTCTCTCTCTCTCTCACAATTCTTGGTCACCCTTCCTAGCTTTCCTTGTTTCTTATTTCTTTCTCAAGATCTTCTAGTCACCACATAGTACAATCAATTTAACTTATGTTAACTTTAATGTAGGGAATTTATCTAAGATCCCTACCCATTATTTTTCCTCTTAGAGGCATGTGAAAATAGACTCTCTCTCTCTCTCTCTCTCTCTCTCTCTCTCTCTCTCTCTCTCTCTCCCTCNTCTCTCTCTCTCTCTCTCTCTCTCTCTCTCTCTCTCTCTCTCTCTCTCTCTCTCTCTCTCTCTCTCTCTCTCTCTCTCTCCTTCCCTTGAGTCCATCCATATTTTTCATTTATCCTTTACCACCGTACCTAGATAGCCCTCTTCATTTAAAATTCAATTCCTTGCCCACTCTCTATCACTATATATATAATAAATATTTTATGTATCAATAATTCAAAATATTTACAATATTACTTCAACGTATCATTTTTTTTTTCTAGAATGTAGTAAATGAATTTTGTTTTAAATTAATATCCATTTAGAATACACTTTTTTATGTTTTTCATACACAAACCAAAAAGAGACAAAAGTATTTTGATTTTATCAAACATTGTGTTCATAATGGATATTCTTTTTGTGGACCATACAAAAAGGAATAAAGGACCATTTGAGAATTCCAGTAGTCTCCACATTCCTTCTGAAGTTGAGAATCTTGTTCTTTCTATTTGAAATAAATAAAATTCAACTGTTTGCGCATTCTTTTCACAGAAAACTCAAGTTATCAATTATTTTTGTGCATCATTTTTCTATTATAATAGGGTGTGGCACTCATCTCAAATGAAAAGGAAAGAGGAAATATATATAATAAAATAAATTGAAGCATATAGAGAAAGACATATGAAGGAAAGGCACAGTATATCAAATACTCATCAAGGTTTTGATGTTCTTTGTCTACTCATTAATCTTAATTTAAATGAAGGTGAAGTTGAATTTGGAAATGTAGGGCATGATATTGAAATTAAAAATTAAACTGTTGTTATTGATATTGAACATGTTGAGTTTGAAAATGAAAATCTTGGAATTGAAAATAAAAATGTTAAGATTGCAAATGAAAATAGTGACATTGGCAATAAAAGTATTTCCATCTAAAATTAAAATGTTGGAAAAATTTAACTTGAAAACATGGAATGCTATGTATCAACAAATTATACAAGAAGAGAAGAACCTTGAACCTTATTTTTTAGAACTAAGGAATCTTAGTATGTAGGTCTATGTAGGTCTCTATCTTCTTAGTCCAATTTTGAATCCGTGTCTCTTGATCCTATCACCTCCACATACAAAGAAGAGAAAATGGTGGGTTGATAAGGGTTTTTCCTAGGTCAAACCATGATTTTGGAATTTAACTTGAAATTCAATTGAAATACAATTTAAATGAAAGTTCTAAAGTAGAAAACTAAATCTTGTTGGGATTGAGGAACACTGAGAGGGAGGGTGGGTGGGGGTGTTAGAATGAATTTAGAATAACTGAGAGGGCGGGGGGTGAATCAGTTATCCTCAGGTCCAGATGTGCCCATATAAAACTTTATACCACTTCAACAACTCAGATCTGCTCGACAACAATAAACAACAAAAGTGTGCAGTTTACTGTACTAATGAAATAAGCTTATAGAAACTTAACAGTAAAACACAACATAAACATTCACACATTTTGACACCATGATTTAACGTGGAAACTGAATATGGAAAAAACACTCGTAACATGCTACCAAAATTTCACTCTTCTGGAGTGATGCCCTGTTAGGAGCCAACCCTGTTAAAGGTTACAAAACACACTATCAAATGTGACTTGGTTAAAGGATTTAATCACCCCGTCAGGAGTGGCCTTGTTAGAGGACTTAGAACTTTCCAATCTGAATGTCACCTTGTTCAAAGGATTTATACAATGACTGTTAGGTCAACCTGGTTAAAGGATTTGAACTAATACAATGGTTAGAAAGTAATTAGCATGTGTGATATGATACATACAACTTACTTTGCAAATCCAGATCCAATTTCAACTCTAATGCTAATTCACTAAGTGGCCTCCATTTTCATCTCAAACTTCAGATTTGCTTGGAAATTCGTCAAGCAATCTCTCTCTACTTCTCTGCTCAACCTTCTTTGCTAGGTCTTGCCAATCAGTCAATTAACCATGCAATACTCTTGCATACAACTTCTCCTTACACTTTGATACATGACAACAACATCTGTAGGTTATATTATACCTCTTCATCCAGGTCATATAGATCTTTTGCCTCTTAATCAAGATCATAGATCTTAGGTTAGGTCAGATCCAATGGATCCTTCCATCATTACATTTAATTTACTTCTCCAATATAGTCATTAATTAAACATTGAATCCATGCACTAATAATGGTTTCCTGTGTATTAAATGAGTGTGGACCAATCTTAATTAAAAATACATATCTAAATAAAATCAACTATGTTGGCCAGAGATCTCAAATCTCATTAATTACTAAAATACTGTTGCTCGGCTTTCTCTGTCTCCCTCAGCATTTCACTGGCGCTTGGCATCGTCTTTTCTTTGCTCAGCATCACATTTCGCTTTGATCGGAATCGACTTTGATTTTCTCGGCATCGACCTTCTAGTGAACTGTTAGTGAAAGATAAACAACATATCACTTTGCCAAAGTGCCAAATGATCAAGTACCCTGGTGTATACTCATAACTCAACCATTTCCTTGGTCTTCTTGTTATCCTATTCTTCAAATCTTCATCAATCAATAGATATGGTACTCAAACATATAACAATAGTCTCAGCAATTAAGGTTTGGCATCAATGACAAAATAACAATTGTGTACATTGTAGAAATCTTTCCAACAATCTCCCTCTTTGGTATTGATGGCAACACTAAATTGTAAAACAATAATTTCCAACCAAAGTTACCATACAATCCAAAAAGTGTGTGTGTTCCTTGATAAGAACAAATATTCATTAATGTCTTTAGCTTCATTCTGACTCCCTCTATGTCTATAACCACAATGAAATGTTTTCTATTGCTTGTTTAGCTCCCTCTTTCAGTAATATCTCCCTCATATCTGTTGTTTTTTTTTTAATATTTTTTTTTAGCAATAATCTCCCTCTTCGACAACAATGCCAAAGATGTTGACATCTTTGTTATGCAGATTCATCTTGTTCTAATATTTGTATCATGTTGTTCCTGTCATCTTTGTTTATGACTGATCTTCTTTTATGTTCTTGTCTTCTACTTCACAGTTTTTAAGGAGCATCCTAAAAATATGACTCACTGTGCATCAATGTGTCAAGTGTTCTAATTAAAACATTTGATGCAACAGTACCATTTAGAACTAGTTAGCCTCTTCTAGGGAAATCACTCCCAATTTATCTCTTAGATACTCATGAGCATCCTTGGGTAATGCTTTTGTAAATATGTCTGCCAACTGTTCCTTAGTATGTACATATTCAAGTCTCACTTCCTTCTTCTGAACTAGCTCCCTTAAGTAATGATACTTGATAGCTATGTTCTTTGTCGTAGAGTGCATTACAGGATTTTTAGAAATATTAATGGCACTCGTGTTATCACAATATATGACAATTGGTTATGTGATCTCCTCCTTCATACCTTTCAGTAGTATCTTCAACCACACAATGTTTGAACAATTAACTTCTGTTGCCACATACTCGGCTTTAGCTGTAGATTGTGAGGTGCAATTTTGTTTCTTGCTTATCCAGGAAACTAATATTTTCCCCAAAAGAAATGCTCCTCTTATGGTGCTTTTTCTATCATCCACATTACCAGTCCAATCAGAATCAGTATAGACTCTGAGTTCAAACTTGTCATTCCTTTTGTAATATAGGCCATAATCTTTTGTACCTTTCAAATATCTTAGAATTCTTTGCACTGCCATTATATGTGTCTCTTTTGGATTAGCATAAAATCTAGCAACAATTCCAACTGCTAATGCAATATTAGGTCTAATGTGTACAACATATTGCAGCTTACAAATCATTGATCTATACACTGTTTGATTTACCTCTTTTGTATCATCATTCTTTGTCAGCTTCTGTCCAGTAGCCATGGGTGTACTCACTAGTTTTGAATCTTCCATACCAAAATTTTTTAGTATCTCCTTGACATATTTTGATTGACTAATATAGATACCATTCTTCATTTGATGTATTTGTAAACCAACAAAGAATTTTATCTCACCAAACATAGACATTTCAAATTTATTTTGCATTTCTTTTACAAATGCTTTGCATATCATATCTTGTCCACTGAATATGATATCATCAACAAAAATTTCAGCCAATAAAATTCCTTTACCTTGTTTTGTCTTTAAATACAAATTGCTATTGTCATTTGTTCTTGCAAATCCAATCTTTATCAGGTAATTGTGCAATCTTTCATACCATGCTCTGGGTGCTTGTTTCGGTCCATATAATGCCTTGTGCAATCTGCAAACCATGTTCCTCTTTCGTGGGTCAACAAATCCATAAGCTTGTTCAATATATACTTCCTCTTCTAATATACCATTTAGAAATGCTGACTTCACATCCATTTGATAGACTTTAAATCCTTTGTAGGCTGCATATGCAAGTAGAGTTCTTACACCTTCCAATCTTGCAACTGGGGCGAATGTCTCTCCATAGTCAATTCCTTCCTCTTGTGCATAACCTTTTCATACCAATCTTGCTTTATTCCTTGTTACCTCTCCATGTTCATTCAACTTGTGTTTGAATACCCACTTAGTACCAATTACATTTTTGTTATCAGGCCTCGGCACTAGTGTCCATGTCTTGTTCTTTTCTATCTGGTCTATCTCTTCATTCATGGCTTGAATCCAGTCTTCATTATCTAAAGCATCTTTTACTATCTTAGGCTCAAAATCACATAGAAAATATGTGTCTTCTCTTAATTTGCTTCTTGTCATAACTGCAGAATCCTTTGCTCCTATGATTTGATCAGGTTTATGGTGCCTTCTCACATATTTTGCAAAATTAGGCTCTTTCTCAACTTCAGTTTGATCATTCATGTTTAGTTCAGGTTGAAACTGTGACTCAACATCTCCATCAGATAGCTCGGCAGTCACCTCCTATTGCCCGACAATTTTGTTCTGTGTCTTGGCAAGTGCGGACTGTTGCTTGGCAACTTCATTCTTAGTTTTGTTAGAATCCTCCTCTTCAGGAGAAGTGAATGATCTGTAACTCTCAGGCTCAATCATGCTTTCAGCTTCATTTCTCTCTGTATATTCATCAATTCTAACATTTTCACTTTCCACAATTTTGTTAGTGTTAGAATTCAAGCACTTGTATTCTTTACTCTTAGTAGAATATCCAAGAAATATGTCTTCTTCTCCTTTAGCATCAAGTTTACCATTTCTATTATCCTTCAGTATAAAACATCTACTCCCAAAGACTTTAAAATAACTTACAGTAGGTGCATATCCATACCATAGTTCATAAGGTGTAGTATTTGTACCTTTCTTGACTTGTACTCCGTTCAAGGTATAAACTACTGTACTTATAGCTTCTCTCCAATATCTTTGTGCAACATTTTCTCCATCATTAATTACTTAACTATGGTCGAATAAAACAAATAAAACAAATAGTTAAGTCTATCCTTAAGCTCTACCAGCTAGATATTTTGTCATTTTCTGAACTCTCTATTCTGTCGGTCAACTCTGTAGTTCATCGTCGGTGACAACTGCCAGTTCCATCGGTGTGACTTCAGTTAGCTTCAGGATCTCCGTCCGTCAGGCATCATTGGATCTTTCTCATCAAGCAACTCTATTTTTAGCTCATCGGGCAACATTGTCTTTTGCTCATCAGTTATCACTGTGACTTTTTCTCTATCTTTAAAGATGGTGTGCACTCCGTCGGTGTTGTCTGTCACTTAGTGAAAACTTGACTTTTATGCATTGCAAAGAGCATAATCATTGTTCCATTGATTCTCTAAAGTCTTTGGCATTTTGTAAATGATCGTACAGATGATATCAAGTTGACATCAAAGACAATACAAACCATTAAATGATTAAATGTCTTGCATCATCTTCAACTTAACATTATCAAACATTCAATCAGTTACATTTCATCAATTGATCCTTTCCCTTTAACTCTACAAGGTGTATCATTACCAAACTTAACATATCCACATTTAAATTGATCTAAGTTTTCAAATTTGTCTGTATCACCAATCATGTGATTTGAACAACCACTCTCAATAATCCAATGATCACCTTTACTCATATAAGAAATTAATGTAGTTTTCTCATCATCATCAGAATCATCTTTCATTGCAACATACACAACTTCTATATCATTTTCATCAGAATTATCAGATTCATTGTCACTGCTCACACATTTATTTTCTTTCCTTGATTTTCTGATGACCATCTATGACTTGAATGCAGATTCAATAGTTTGTGGAGTATAGTTGTCAAAATTTGACATCTCAAATGCAGTAAGTCTGCCTAACAAAATTTCCAGAGTCAAATTGTTGTTAGGAGTACATCTTAGTTATTGAATTATAGATACTCTAATAACATAAATAGGAAGAAGTGTTCTCAGTAACTTTCTCATGATAGTGTCATCATCAATGGTTCCCTTAGCTCCTCTAATAGCATTTACAACTTCCTTTTTCCTATCATAATATTGCACTATATTTTCTCCTTCTTGCATTTTTAAATCATCAAACTTACCTCTCAAGCTTTCAGATTTGGCTCTAATTACATTTGTGTCACCTCCATAAATGTTTGGAAGGGCATACCACATCTGCGTTGTGCTTGTACAGTCCTTGATGTCCTCAAATTCAAGATAGTTCAGAGATGATGAAAGTTCCAACATTGCTTGATTATGTTCATGCTTTTCTCTTAATTGTGCAGCATTCAGAACTCTAGTAGGGGCTACATATTCTTGTTCAATGTGTCATTTAGCAAAATCACCAATACCAGCCAAGTGAAGTTTCATCAAACTTTTCCATGCAGGAAAGTTTTCCTTGTTAATCTTTGGTCCATCCCTTTTATACATCTTGATCTTTATCTCCAAGTACCTTCAAACTATTTCAAGATAACAAAGCTCTGATACCAATTGTTAGAATGAATTTAGAATAACTAAGAGGGGGGGGGTGAATCAGTTATCCTCAGGTCTAGATGTGCCCATATAAAACTTTATACTACTTCAACAACTCAGATCTGCTCGACAGCAATAAACAACAAAAGTGTGTAGTTTACCGTGCTAATGAAATAAGCTTACAGAAACTTAACAGTAAAACACAACATAAACATTCACACATTTTTACACCATGATTTAACATGGAAACCCAATATGGGAAAAAACACTAGTAACATGCTACAAAAATTTCACTTTTCTAAACTGATGCCCTGTTAGGAGCCAACCCTATTAAAGGTTACAAAACACACTGTCAAATGTGACCTGGTTAAAGGATTTAATCACCTTGTCAGGTGTGGCCTTGTTAGAGGACTTATAACATTCCAATCTAAATGTCACCTTGTTCAAAGGATTTATACAGTGACAGGTAGGTCAACCTGGTTAAAGGATTTGAACTGATACAATGGTTAGAAAGTAATCAGCAGGTGTCATATGATACATACAACTTACTTTGAAAATCTAGATCCAATTTCAGCTCTAATGCTAATTCACTAAGTGGCCTCCATTTTCATCTCAAACTTCATATCTACTTGGAAATACATCAAGCAATCTCTCTCTACTTCTCTACTCAGCCTGCTTTGCTAGGTCTTGCCAATCAGTAAATTAACCATGCAATACTCTTGCATACAACTTCTCCTTACACTTTGATACATGAAAATAACCTCTGTGGTTATATTATACCTCTTCATCTAGGTCAGATAGATCTTTTTCTGCTGAATAAAGATCGTAGATCTTAGCTTAGGTCAGATCCAATGGATCCTTCCATCATTACATTTAATTTACTTCTCCAATATAGTCATTAATTAAAAATTGAATCCATGTGCTAATAATAGTTTCCCGTGCATTAAATGAGTGTGGACCAATCTTAATTAACAATACATATCCAAATAAAATCAACTATGTCGGCTAGAGATCTCAAATCTCATCAATTACTAAAATACTGCTTCTCGGCTTTCTCTGTCTCCCTCGGCATTTCACTAGTGCTCGACATCATCCTTGCTTTGCTCGCATCACCTTTCACTTTTCTCGACATCACCTTTCACTTTTCTTGGCATCAACTTTTATTTTCTCGGCACTGACCTTCCAGTGAACTGTTAGTGAAAGATAAACAACATATCACTTTACCAAAGTGCCAAATGATCAAGTACCCTGGTGTATACTCATAACTCAACCATTTCCTTGGTCTTCTTGTTATCCTATTCCTCAAATATTCATCAATCAATAGATATGGTACTCAAACATATAGAAATAGTCTCACCAGTTAAGGTTTGACATCAATGACAAAATAACAATTGTCTACATTGTAGCAATCTTTCCAACATGGGAGTAATCACTGGTCCTTAATCGTAACAATTGGTATCAAATTTTTGGTCTTCGAAAGAAGTCTAACTGCTTAAGGTAGGTCTCGATGATAGATTTAACAGTTTCTAGTAGTTCTCAAAGACAACTCTTTGTTGTACTTGATGATCTTGAAAAATCAAATGCTCATAACTTGGAGTTGTAAAAGAAGCTTAAGCACGTTGAAATTTTCAATGAGAATATGAAGGAACAATTGAACACATAAAAAGACAAGAGGAAAGATCTTGTTGATCAATTGAATCATAAAGATGATTCAGAAGCCTTGTAAGAAAAAAAAGATGATGTGAATATATCACTAAAGATAAAGATAAGATGAAGCATGAAATGGAAGCCATGTTACTGAAGATGAATAAGGAAATTGAAGAAAATAAAAATCTTGAATGATTCTTGAAGGACACAATTGAAGAATTTTATAGATTGAATGGTGAAATTGGACAATTATAGATCAATCTTGAGGAATCTAGATATAATGAGTAGGAAATTGAAAGATTCAATGAAGTTATTAGGAGTGAACTTGTTGAAACTAATGAATTCAAAGAAAAGTCCAAATCTAGTTCAGTGAAGCTTGATGCAAAACTTGAAAGCCAGAGACCAAAAGGAAATTCTCAATGACTTATCTTTGCAAAGGGTGGAAGTTTCAGATCAGATGAGAAAATTAATTCAATAGAGAATCAGACTAAAGAACCTAATAAGACACCAATAAGATAATCAAATTTCAATGGGAGATACTATTCATGTAACAAATTTGGTCATAGAGCGAAAGAGTGCAGAAACATACCTAATACCACATCATTTTCTAGCTATTGTTACACTTTCTACAACTATAGATAAAAATCAAATGAATGCAAATAAAAGGTGAATAATTCTATGAACTAGAGGAACATAAGCTGTAACAAATCCAACAATTTTTGACAAATTATGAAGCAATGTAGATTGAGGAAAAATCAGGTGAACACAAGGTATGGAAATGTGATATGTTTCAATTGCAAAAAATCTTTTCATATTCCTTGGAATTGCAGATACAACAATGTACGAGGTTTGATAAAAAAGATAAGGGTGTAGAATGATAAAGGGAAGAAAATAATCAATGTTGATGAAGTTAAGAAGGAAATGAGCAAGAAATGGGTTAGAAAAGAAAAGATAGATTCTTCTAGACATATCACACCAGATTCTTGTGTGAATTTCTCATTAGAAATTAATTAGATCAAGTACCTAAGGGGGAGTATTTACTGAAAAGTATTACCTTACCTCTCAATTTGAAGGATCAGAGAAGTGATCTATGGAATTAGAAAAATATTTGAATTTTAATCATGATGGAACATTTTTTGATGGATTATGATTGGATTTTGAGAATGGCAGGAAAAAAAATTTATCACTATTTATATGTAGCTTTTTAAGCTAGGGTTCAATACATTTATTGAAGATTTCCTTTTGAGGCATGAAAAGGATTAAAAGGGGATTCTATGATATTATTTGGAACTTTTCTATCTAGAGAATAAGCTTGCATAGAGATTGAGAGAGATTTGAGAAGACATTGAAGAGTTTTCAGAGATCAAATTAACAAACCCTTGTCGCCATCATAAAAAGGTATTTATCACACTATAAATTTATAAATTTGATCAATAATCATGGATACACCTATGGTAATTGATGTTAAGGAGAGACCAATACGTAAATTCAAGAAACACCTGTATAAATATATCGAAGATGATCCTAATGGAGAATTTTATCATGTATCTCATGAAATATTGCATGCATAATATGTACATTAGGATATATTCATTGCAATGTTGAAGAGCTAGTAGATTATTTAATATTTGAGTCGTATAAATCTTTGTGTGAGGATGGTAGCCTGAGATTAATTCAAGATTGTAGAGACAATGAAGTTAGCTTAGGTTTTCAAGTTCCACATCTTTGATGAATACAGATGGGTTAGAATTGTTCTCAATAGAATACATGATCAATTTATTTGGTTAGACAAACCTCATAAGATCACCAAGGAAGTACTAGAAGCAATGACTAGTTTCAACGAAAATCAAGAGGTTCCAACCTTAAGAACTATAAGAACCTGCAAGATCTCAAACATAAAAAGAAGCACAAATAACACAAGATTAAGTCCAAATTTGACCATTTGATTCTTTAGAGAAGTTGAGTACATATAGGTGTGAGGAGAGAACTAACCTCCACAAAGTGAGGAAGAGGTGTCAAAAACAATATGACATAACTACAAGACTCTGTAAACCAAGATGACATAACTAAAAGACTAAATCAAACAACTAGAGACCTCATTTAGAAGAGGTCAAATAGGTGACACCTAACTAGTACACCTAATTAGGCTTAATAAAGTCATGTGTTTAATTAAAAACACTAACACCCCCCTTAAGAATAACTTAGGTAGAAATGAAAGATATGAGTCCTGGCAACAAGGCCTAATAAGGTACTTACTTACAATGCAAATAAATCATAGGCAAGGAGAAACAAGGAAAAATCGGTGGGAATAAAACCTCCCTCCAAAAAGAGAAGACGCAATGGTATGTACAAGTGAGGAAGAAGAGTGATGGATGTAGGACTTATGATAACCCCCAAGGACTACTTATACCACACAATACGATAAGTTATCCCCATAGGAGAGAAAGTAGAGAAGATCATATGACCCCGTAGAAGATATGAAGTGATGAACTCCATGTAGTGCTAGTAGATTCTCAATGCTAGATGCTAAAGAGGATCCATGAATGTTGAACAACATTCCTCCCCTTGGGAAGAAATAACACCATAAATGTGGGAAAGATTAGTTCCCGTTCCTGGTAGGAATATGTAGGAGGCTGCAAGATGAATGTCTCTGAATGTTGCACATAATCCAAAGACTAAAATAATGCCACTAATGCCTTGGAATGATGTTCAAATATATCGAAGACAATGGTGATGTGTGATGCATCATGTACCATGAAAGATTCTAGAACATGGACCATGGATGAATGGTGATGTTTGAACCCATGTGAATCTGATAGTACTGCACATGAAGATAACTGAATTGGATATCGCAACTCATGAACTTATGCACAATCTGTCATGATAGTAGCTAATGTAGGTGAGGTAAGAGAAATGTCCAAAGATGGAAATGTTCATGAAAATTTATCAAAGTTTTTGATTAAGTAAAATAGGTTTTACAGGGTGCCTTAAACCCAAAATAGAGTTAAAGATCAGAATATTTTCCCAAACAAAAAGAAACATAACCAAAAATGAAACAGACCACTACAGGGCCACATCAAAAACAAACTAAATTATTGAAATGCAAACAACACATGGACAACCAAAAGAGCCAGGGAACACAATCATGAGATGTTCTCCATCAGGCTTGCCACCTTGGAATCGAGGATCTCTATCTTAGCAGCATATTCCTTTATCTTCTAGAGACCAGTCAAAGTATCATTCTCCTTCTTCTTCTTATCACTAGCCCTATTCCTCTTACTAGGTCCCTCTTCAGTCTTTCACTCTTTTTCCACACCAGTATTGGCCGCATCTATTCCCTCTAGTTTTTATTCAATTTTAACAATGAGAATCTTGGTATGCTCATTGGAGGATTTCAGGATGTTGAAGCTTTGTTCAGCAATGCTTTTAAGGGTCACCTCAAACCTCATCATCTTATCCTTCATTTGTATAACCCTTGTAATCAGATTCATCTGATCTTCAGTAATGCTATAACCATTGGTGTTGTCTGTCCCTTTTTCTCTATTCTTGAGCTCCCCCACTTCATGTAATAAACACTTATAGACTTGTAGTTGTCTAGCATGTTGTTACTGTCATTATTGAGAAGATCCAGCTTAGATTCCCTTGAATTATCATTGAGAACCACCATAGCTAGGTCAATTAGCTCCTCCAGCTTAATCCTACCATCCTCACCTTCGATAACCTTGGGATTAAGAAACTTTATCAAAGTTATCACCAAATAGAGACGAATATCATCAATGTTGTCATCCAAATCTGCAAGACAAGACTTTACAAGCAAAGATGCTATGTTTGAAAGATATGTATCCCAATGTTGCAGATCTAGTATGATTATAACAAATACCTGAAGCAAGGAATCCGAGTGAACAATAGATTCATATGTAGCAACAAGTGATGGTGTCGCACAAGATGGTGAAGTGAGACTGGATGGTGTTCCTGTCTGAGTTGGAGAATCATGTAAGGCAATACCATGATTGAGAAAAATTTGTTACATTCTCGCAATTTGATAAAACGAACATTCTTCTATCATATGCGTATACTTTCCACAATAACCACATTTGATTTTTCATTTATTAAGCGGATTCTACCAAATTCTGGAAGGAAAAGAGAGTATTTGTGAGAGACATGATCTGTTAAATGAACAAAATTAAAATAGAATACAGACCACACCCCCTTGATTATACCCCCCCCCCCCCCTATTTGACATTTTATAAAGATTGCATGTAAAGTATCGAAGCGAGGCATAAAATGACACTTTATAAGTTGAGTGTGATAATATGCTCTTTTAAAATAAAAAGGTTATGCAACTTGAAATTTTTCCCTTTACAAAATTTATCCTCCTTCAAATAAATTCTCTAATTTTCAAAAATTAATTTCAATGCAAAATTCTGAATGAGGAGGGAAAATAAACCAAGAGTATCCCAAGGTTTTCCTATGATATCAAAAGGGCCACCATTTTCAACCCTCAAGGGTCACAACCAAGCAGCAGTGGGAGGAAGAGACCATTGGCCAACCTATGAGCCAAGAAGTCAGCTAGGTCATCTTAGACATTCACATGACTACTCACAGGGATGCACTGTGGCCGCAGAAGGCAACCATTGACACACCAAGGTTCATGGAGATCACTCAGGGGACGTGCAAATTTGAGGAGCCAGTGCATTCATACAAAGGCTAGGCCTCCCTTGTGATTGAACACCTCCTCTTACTCAAACCCAGATGGGAGTGGGGGCTACTGGGAGTACACGCCAACAGGGTCTGAAAATAGGAGGTGCAAAGGCGTCTACCTCCTCTCCATGCGTAGGCTGAGATAGAATGAATAGGGGTCAATATATTTTTTCAAACCCCAATGGCTATGCGTAGGGGCTGAAGCAAATGTGAGCATGGTGGGAAAAAGACCTGGCGTCGGATTTCAAACCGCACGTAATGACTGAGGTTCAGGCCACACTTTCTATACACTCACATGCGATACGGGCTGCAGTCCCAAACTGCACAGGAGGTGGGGTCTAAATACCCCCTCGTAGACAGCTTGAGGTCAATGGAAAAATTGTCGCCACAAAATTTGCGCCTGCCGATGGTTCAAACCGCAAAACTGGGTTGCGCAGAGGGGTGGGGGAGTATCCTCGCAAGTCGATGGCATTATTCAGATGTCATCTACCGCATGTTGATGGTTACCAAGCCTATATGAGTAGTGGGTTTATTTTAAACCATAGCCACGGGCCACAACGACCACAAAAATTGCCAAACCCAACCTTCACATTCTATGTTAATGGCTTCAGACTATCGCAGCGTGGCTCTGATACCATATAAGAACCTACAAGTTTTCAGACATAAAAGACACACAAATAATACAACATTGAATCCAAATTTGACCATTTGATTCTTTATAGAAGTTACCTACATATACATATAGGTGTGAGAAGAGAACTAACGTCCACAAAGAGATGATAAGAACCATAAAACACTAACAAGAACCATAAACAAGGTCTTAGTTACAAATCTAACTGATTCAACATGGGATAAGAGAGCTATGATAGTCGATAAAATCATGCAGCCTGAATGTGAAGTTTTCTTCAATGATACAAAGTCTATCATTCAAGGAGAGAAAACTCCATCTCGAACACCATAATTCACACTACACACCGAAAGGTTAAGGAAAATTCTCAGCATGATGTCTGTGAGATTCTGAGAATGCAGCTTATGGAGAACCTAGGAAAGAAAAAGAAGGATGTATGAAACAAATATTCAAGTATGGATCATTGATTTTACACATATTTTTGTACTTCATGAATTACTTTCGAGGGATTAGTAACATTACATGGTAGAAAGACATACCATTGGCTTTACAGATTAGTCATTACTACCTTATGCAGAAACAATCGATGATTGAAAAAATATGGGGATACTTCAAGACCTTTCAGAAGGAAATATAGAATAGATATAGAATCCTGAGGGAGATTGTGGACAAGTATGAAGACACTATCTTTTCAATTAATGATCGAAACAAATGATTTGCTTGCAAAGACAGCTGGCCCAAGAACTTCTTGGATCATGCATGTGGGCTACAAAATATATCTTGTTGTACTTGAGATATATGTGAAAGACCTGCTGAGTAAACCAATTGGTACAAATGAAAAGAAAAGAGGTTTGGTACTTACAAAGAGAAGAGCTTAGAAGTACATCTAGAATTGAAGAAGCTTAGTATGAAGAGAAAAGTGAGAAAAGAAGTGGAGATTATCGATGAAAGGATGGGTTTCACTAAGGAGAAAATGGATGAAGAAAGAAGGAAATATTCAAAGAGGAAGAAAAGAATAAATTTGAAGAACCTATCAATTTAGATGATGATGCACTGCCACCTTATATACCTTTCATCAGATCTGCTGGGAGTTCAGTGAAGGCATCCATCAATCCATCAGAGAAGGAAACTACAGTTAAATCAGATGTTGTGAAACCTATACCAAAGGCTACCAAGCCTAAATCCATCCAACCGAAGGTGGTTTCAGGATCAACAAGAAAAAAGTGTAAAGAAAAAGAGAAAAAGGCTACATAAGAAAACAAATGATGATGATTTAGATAACTAGAAGAAGAAGTTAAGGACCGAAGAAGCCACAACAACAAAAGCAGTGGTCGGTAAGATTCCTGAACAAGTTATAACTGGTAAGCCATAGTTTACTATAGATGATGTGCTGAAGAAGTTCACTATGCATGGAATCTTAGTTCGGTTGAAAAGATACTATCTTAGATATGATAAAGAAGAGTAGAAGAAATTAGAGGAATGAACAATTGATTATATGAATAAATATTGTTGAGTGTTTTCTTGACACAAGCCAACTTGCTAGGATCTCGAGATTTGACTTCCTCTCTTGAAAGAATAACAGAGTTATTCTCAAGGTTCTCCAGGGTCGGGTCACAACCTGCTTGGTTACTCAGTTGAAGATAAATGTGATTTTTCACGAGGAGGCCTTTGCTGGTATGTTCAAGACAACAAACTACAAAATATTGTTAGTTTCTTTTTTGGTATTTTTTGTTTTAACAAGTATGGGTATGGTAAATAAACATGCAACTTTGTATATTTTGAGATAACGATTTTTAGAATTTAAAGAGATGAGGGTAACAAGAAATGCAGTGAATTTTAAAGAAAATTAAAATCATAAGGACATAAACTGCTTTAAAACCCTTCCTTGCGAATTAAATGCTAGAGGAATTTGGAACAACCCACGAAGCATAAATTAGACCACGTCAGGATTCACTACTCCACAAATGCAAGCGTTTGGAGATAAGATATATTTTACTCGTACGAGATATTCAAAATCTATCAAATCGTGAAGCCACCAAGATGTGCGCACCCATGAGACAGATTTATCATTAATCCCAAAGATAGCATCCTCCACACATTTGTCACAGCAAGGTAGATATACAATAGCAAACTCCAACTTAAAGGTAGCACAAATTTGAAACACAATAACATAATGGGCTTTCTGAAAATAAAGAATAATGCAAGCGTACATTCAATAAATTCGCATAGATAGCAGTAATTCACACACCATGAATGAAGCACCCAATGTAGATCTTTATTGTATTAAGAAGTCAGCCTTTTACATTGCTTTTTTTATTAAAATATATAGAGTTTTGATCTAGAACTCAGATTTTTAGAGTTAGGGTATCAGAGAGTCTAAACTAAAGAAAAAAGCTAAAACTAGAACTTTGCTGAAGGGAAACTACTGCTAACTGATACTATGTAAGTTGCATGGATTGTTAAATCCATTTACAATCCATTTGCTCATGCAAAGATGGCAAAATCTACCAAAGAAGAGAGATAGAGAAAGAAGGTGAGTTCCTTCTGTGAACTGGGAGTTCTTCTTCTTGATTCTGGTGGTCCTTCTTGGATTCTTCATCTGGAACTATCTCTGGCGGTAAGAACTGATAGTAAACCTTTAGTCTTTCCAAAATTAACTCAAGTTGTCCATTAATCTGACCTGGAGTCTAACTGGTGTTTGAAAAAGTGACCTCGCTAGAAACCCCCAATTTTTTGGACCCCGACCTCTACCTTGAAACTTTAATGCCTTTAAAATTTCTCGGGTACTTATCAAAATCTTCAAACTCAGAGGTCCCAAAATTTCAGACTTGTCGTGGGCCAAAAGGCCGACAAAAATTGAAGAGGCCAAAAGGCCGAAGAGGCCAAGAGGCCAAAAGGCCGAAAGGCCAAAAAACTCTACCTTAGCAGAAATTTAGCCAAGTGTGAAAATCTTGTCCTACCCACCTGGTAATTGGACACTGGAGGTTTATCCAGGAAAGACCTCTAGGTGAGTTGCCTGGAGCCTCTGCACTATCTCCTGAACTTCTTCAAAATTGATTTTTTTCCTTCTTATCTTAGTGACCCTTCATTCTTGCTTCTTTCTGAAGGTAGTTAATTCAGAAGCAAAGAACATGATCTCTTCTTCATGTTGTGACATTCATTGTATTTCCTCTTTTAGGTAAAATAGTTGCTGCAAGGCCTCCTTGGTATTAACTCCAGCTAGAGTGTCTCTAAACTATTGGACCACCTCTTTGGAAGGACGTAGAGCCTATTGGTTTTCTTCCCGATAGACATTGAGGCCGACCCCTCTAAAGAAAGTATCTATATCTTTGACCCATTTTATTACCTCCTCTCACTTGTCAGCTATAAGGGCTTGGTGTTTCTTGTAGACCCTACTTATTTTGGTCATTTGTTCAGTCCATGCCTTAAACTTGTCCAATTCTTTGCCTTCATAGACTTTTACCAATATCTAGAAGCGTTTCTTTTGGATTATCTCCAAATCTTGGAGGGTTGCTTGCCACTTAATCACCTCTGAATCTATACCGCCATCATCTTCCACCAGGTCAATGAGTGAATTAAATTCAACAATATGCTCCAGTATAGCTTGAATACCAATGGAATCACCTTCTCTCCGAATTGTTCAAAGTTAGTATTCCAATCAGCACATGCTTGGATGAAAGAGGGAGTCAAACCTGCCGGCAAATCTTGTCTAGCCCTTTTATCAAGTATGGCTTGTAATGAAGCCTTTGAACAATTTGGGTCAATAAGGCCCATCATCTTTTGAATGTACCCTTTTAGAGCTTCATTTTGATCTGTCAAGGATTTCATGGTCTCTTCATCCTTGCTCATGAACCCTAGAGTGTGCTTCAGCCCTAAAGCTACTAGTATCTTGCTCCGTTCTCTGGTAGGTTCACCCAAATCTACCCCCCTGAATGTATAGCCTTCTCACAAGCCTTTTTTCTGAGAAGTGCTCAGGGGTGGGATAGCCATCTAGGCTTTCCAATGACCCCTAGTTTTTTGAGTCACATATGACATGGTCTTTGCAGGTACACTAATTTCTACCTGGTGGATGGCTTACTTCACAGCGGTCATACTTGCATCCTCCCCATCCAATTCATAGGTATAAGTTCTCTTCCTAGGTTGTATCTCCTTGGTAAACCAAGTAGGTTTGCCAGATGTAGTTACAGGTTCATATGGTGCAACTTGGAGGATTGAAGTTAGGCATTGTACTTCTGGCATTATTCCTTTCTCTGATTCCTTTTCTTTCCCTCTTTCCTATTTTCTCCCTCCTTCCTTCATTCTTCCCCCTTCGGTATCCACATCCATTTTCCCTTCTTCCCTCTCCCCCTCCAGTTTGCCTTGTTCAGTCACCACATTTCCCCCTTCTTTGTCCGGGGCCTCTTCGGCGGAGGTGTCAATAGATACATTTGACCTAAGACTGGTCATGGCCTCTAATGTGGACTGGAAAGGTGATGTTTCTTTAGTACTCACTGCTCCTTTGGTTGCCTAGGTGTCACATTTTGAAGGGATTGATGTTGGTGGGGTAGCGTTGATATGGCTGGAGTGGGAGATGGGAGAATGGTAGTAGAGTAGGGCAGATTTGGCGTAGGAGTAGGTGTTGGGGTTGGAATTAATGGTGGTGGGGTAGGAATTGGAGGTGGTAGATAAGATGGTGGAGTACGGATATGAGATGGTGGAGTGAAAAATGGTACTTTACCTGCTACATGATCTGTAGTTGTGGCCTGGGCTATCCAACTATCCTGAACCTCAGGCTCTTGAGTGGAACTAAAGAAATTCACTGAAGGGTTGGTGAATTGGACCGGTGGTTGAGTGAGGATTACCTGGGGCTGAATAAGTGATGGACATCTAGTGTCTATTTCTTGGCCGTGATCTAAAAATCCTTCAACTCCCTCAAAATTAGAAAGCATAAACTCATCCGATCCTAAGGCATCCAAAGGATTATCCCATTCTTTGGGATCTTCTTTATGTTTCTTGGTACTTTCCTTCTCTCTCCTTTTTAGCAATCTCATTCTTTAGACTATTGGCTCATCTTCTTCTGCTTCCTCAGACCCTTCTTGTACCATTTCCAACCTTGGAGATTAAGAACTTTTCTTCCTCTTATATGTTTTCTTCTCAGCGGTGGGGGGAGATTGGCCAGAGGTAGATGGGGCTTCACTTGATTAGGTTTGTGACGATGCTGCTGGTGGGTCAATCTGGCCTGTCATTCTAGTTTTCTTAGGCCTAGGATTGGAGCCATATTCAACTGGCCATTCATGACTATACACAGTTCTTGGCTTCTGAGGGGGAGCTTTCTTGTACTTAGGAGTTGTTGACATCTCCCCTCGCTATTGTTCTACTTTCCTTGAGGGCTCCATCAATGTTTTCACCGGGATCGAACTCATTTTGTGTGGCTTTTTAATCCATGTTATAGTGGTCTTTGTCACATGCCTTGCCCGAAAGTCCATGTCATCATTTTCATCTTTGTCCACCTTTGCATTCATGATTGGCCAGTCATACACCTTATCTTTTGTGTAAATGTCTTCTAAGACCTCATCTGAATCACATTCCCAAACCTTTGAGGAAATAGGAACCTTTAACACCTCTTTTTCTAGAGCGAGGTTCATTTTGAAATAATCTTGGATCCTGACCTCATGACCATCTATATAGTTTATCCAGTGATCCTCCAGATGTGGCTCATGTATGTAGAATTTGCCGATAATGTGGCTGTAAGTACCTATGGGATCAAAGCAGGCCCGCACTGTCTCGTAAAAATGTAAGGGACAGTCATCCCACTCAAAAGCCAGGGATTTGAAAAACTTCATGTCTTGCAGTGTATATGGTCCCAAAGAGTTGGGAAAGTCCCAATAGTGCTTCTCCTTATGCTTTATGTGTTCATATACATCGACAAGATTCCTGGCCATCTCCAATATGATTATCCAGTCGGATGGGTACCTGGGCAGCTTCTTTGGTTGCAAGGTTGACCCATCTATCCTGATGTATGTGAATGTCCCGAACTAGATAAAATAGGCCCCAATGGTCCTTACCTTAACAGCAGCCTCTTCTGACATCCTTTTAGCAAAGTCACCTTCAATAGATCGGATGACTATGAATATGAATGCATCATTGACTATCCTGTAATCAGGGGAATCTTCTGGCATGTTTTCTCCTCTCACCATCTACAGGTATACAAGGTGGGGCCATGCATTTGGATCATTTAGACTCCCCCTCTTGGTGAGGCCAGGATAATCTTCCCGTGTAGCTTGTAGATACACCACCTAAGTGCTCATGTAAAACTTTAGATTATGCCTTACTTCTATCAACTGCTCATCCAGATTGTCACTAATAATAGTCCCCTAATCAAATCTTGCCTTTCATTCTTGGATCCATCTATCAATAGGATCATCCATTGTTTGAGTTGAGTGGATTGAGGTAACCCATACAACTGGCTTATCATTGTTATAGCTGCCTGGATGTCATCCTTCATATAACCTCTTTCGAGGTCTATCTTGTCCAATTTGTTCTTAGGAAGCGGCTGCTTGAGGTAGTCTTTATTCATCATCTCATGTATGGCTTGCTCCCTATTACCAAACCACTTGGTCCCCTTTTCAATATAGAAGTCATAGAACTTTTCTATCCCTTTGTGGAGGTGGAAAACATCCTCGATGACATCTAGCCTAATATCCAGTACTACTTGATTCTCCGAGTTTACTACCACCCTCTTATCTAAATCATAGTGATGAGCTAGGGTGACTATTATTTCTGAAGACGAAATGACCACTGGGTGTGCGGTTGCATTCACTAGCTCGAATAGGACTAATGAGGTGCAATCATCAAATCTATTTTCTGGATGGGAGCACTGAGTGAGGAATTCATTCCAATCCACATTCCCGATGTTGGTGTCTATTATCTCACTGTGCTTGTTCCCCACCTTTGAGCTGGGGGGATTCCCCTTGTATTGATATTTCATTGGGGAGGGTGTCTTTGGTTCAGTCGTTCCTGCAAGAAAAGACAAATATCAATAGCTTATTGAATAGGAAAAACAATTAAAACTATGAAAGCAAGCAAAGAGAGCTGAATAAATGTCTAAGTGTAAGTTTTTTCACTTTCAGGCCTTTCGGGGTTTGGGTCACCAAAAATAAGTTCGGAGGCTGAAAAGTCCAAAAGTGCAAAAAGGTCAATTGGAAGGACAAAGTCCATCGGGCCTTTCGGGGTTTCGGTCACCAAAAATAAGTTCAGAGGCCAAAAAGTCCAAAAGTGCGAAAAGGTCTATTGGAAGGACAAATTCTGTTGGGCCTTTCAGGGTCTAAAACTGAGAGGTGCTTGCTTAGGAATGCCGAACATTTGAAAATGGTGATGAACCATGAAAGCCCGAACGAAGGTCTCACTTTCAGCCTTTTCGAACCTTTCGAATGTCTGAAAGGCCAAAACATCCAAAATGACACTTAGCAAGAGTTTGAAGATGCATTTTTGGCCTTTCAGAGGATGAAACCTGTGGCAAGGTCCACGACTGACAGAACAAAAAACCCTAAACCTAAGACCTAACAAAAATAGGAAACCCTAGGTCTGACAAGGAGGGACATCCCTGTCAAAACACGTAGGAACAAAGGCCTGACAAAACAATGAAACAAAGTCCCCTAGGCTGGACAAGAACTAGGCGCAAAAACAAAATCCTAGACCTAGACCTGAAAACATGAAGCGAAGGAAAGCGAGGAGAACCTACCTCGAATGAACAAACTAGGAGCGGGAGGACAACTAGGTGGCTCAAAAGTTGAAGCAGTCAGCAAGGAGAAGCAGACAAGATCGTGGGAAGGAGCAAAAAATGCAAAGTGATTTAAAAATGAAGGCTCCTCCTATTTATAACGCGCGGACTGATGTCAGTGGCTTCGGGACTTTCAGACCCCGAAAGGCTAAAAATATCAGAGGAGACCCAAGTCTTCAGCCTTTCAGTGTTTTTAGAGTCTAAAAACACCAAAAGGTTGGGCCTTTAGCTTTTCAGCCATTTCGGCATCTCAGAGTACCTAAGTCCTTTGAAAGGCTAAAAGGGTTGAAAGGCCAAAAAAAAGGCTTCTTCCTTTCTCTGTCTTGGTTTCAACAATTTTCTTCGGTGCTTGACTGGACTTCTATGAGGGGCGGACATGATGAAAGACAAAAAGACAAAAAGAGGGGGGTCCCCATGGTCAAAGGACCAAAAAATAAGGTGTGTGTTGTGGACCCACAACAAATAGCCCCTACAAAAGGAGGAATGACCAAGACATTTCTTTATCATCAACACTCTTCCGAAAAGTAGCTTTGTAGTAGAACTCAACCAAGAGGCGGTGGAGTTGACGATTCTTCAGTGACCTCCAATCTGAGGTTCTTCCATTGGTTTCCCTATGTGTTTCCATGTGTGTTCATTTCTTGACCATTGGTTGTGATAACCAAGATTCTTTCCAGCTATTCCCAACCTTCGCCAAATAAACTAGGGCTTCCCAGAAAGAGCTTTGCTGCCAGTCAGGCATTCATAGCCCTGACAAAGTTTTCCCTGAGTCCCAAGTATAACTTTTCTCTACTATCAGCCGGGTGTCTATAGCCCCGATAGAGGTTTTCATTATCACCCAAGTCCATTCTTCCTGTTAGGCTATAACTTTCTTTCTTTGTGAGAGCTTTGTCTTTTGAAAAAATTAGTTTGTTTCTTCTGCTTTCTTGGAGAAGTATCAAGCCTTGGACGTTAGTGTGTTCCATGCATTCAGGTCCATAACCACTTTCCTTTCTTTCTTTTCTTCTTTTTTATGATCCAAGAAACGATTAGGCAGTGTTGCCTAGACCTTTCACTCATGACCTCTTTGGGGCACTTTTCTTTTGAGTGTTTCTTTTGCTTTCCTTTTTGGCTCCTCTTTCTTTCATTATTGCCTTTGCATTTAGTCCAGACTTGGGTTCTGGGATCAGTGGGTACCTGAACCTATGCACTCAGGCTGGCTATAACTGACAAATGCCCTAGAAAGCAATGCCCTCGGGTGTTGTACCTTAATGTGTCTTGTGATCAGGATGACCAAACTTTGAACTCCTTGTCTGTCAATGATAATCATCACTATTTTGTCTTTTGGGAAGGTTCTCTTACATTTCATGTATCCTTGGAGAATTTTGACTAAGAAGTACCTTTTCTCTTCTTGCGGAACACCTTGCACTGGATCCAAAACACACTGACCCAAAGCAACAAACAAGCCCCGACAGAAGAAAAGAACAAACACAAGTGGAAGAAAGGACTGACGGTGAGGACAACAAAGAAAAAAAGGAAAAAAATGCAAAAGTGACTATGGTACAAGGGACAAAAGACAGTCCCGCTTAGGATCCAAAGTAATGTTTGAGGAATTTCCCATTGACTGGTAATGGGGTCAACTCTCCATCCAATGTGTTGATCCTAAAAGTGTTCTCCCCCAGGATCTTTGATATTTGGTAAGGGCCTGTTCACAGTCTTTGGATCTTGGTGTGGCTACCTGGATTTTCTTTCGCCTTATCCCACATGAGGACAAGGTCAGAGATTCTGAAGGTTTTGTTGGTAGCTCTCTTGTCGAACCACTTTTTGACTACAGCCTGATGCTTTGATACATGTTCCAGGGAAAAATTTCATTTCTCATCTAGTTTTAGGAGATTCATGAGTCTGACCTATACCCGATCTTCCTCCTCTATGTATTGGTCCATGAATCTCAAAATTGGGATCTTTGGGTTCATAGGAAAGATCGATTGCAAGCCATAGACTAGTTGGTATGGAGACGTCCCCAAGGTGTTCTTGATCCTTACGTGATCAGTCCATAAAGCATATTTCAGCTGCGTGTGCCAGTCACTGGGGTTGTCATCCAGGAAGTGTTTGATTACTATCGTCAAATTTTTGTTTGTAGACTCTGCTACACCATTGCCTTGTGGATAGTAATTTGAAGAGAATTTGAGGATTACGTAGTTTTTGAAGGTCCATTATGTGAGTGAGGCTGAAGAGAAAGAGGGGGCATTGTCACATACTAGATAGAATGGCATCCCAAACCTAGTTATGATGCGCTCCTCCACAAATTTGGTCATGACCTCAGTGGTACAATTCTTCAATGCTTGCGCCTCTATCCAACACGTGCAATAGTCAGTAGCTGTCAAGATAAACTTATGTCCTGCGGATGAAGGGGGGTTAATCACTCCAACAAAATCCAAGCCCCATTAGGAAAATGGGCATACCTCATAGACTGGTTGTAAGGGCATCGCTGGATTTATCTCTCGAGTTGCGTTAGTTTAGCAAGTGTGGCAGGATCTCATATGCTCGCTAGTATCTTTAAATATCGTAGGCCAAAAATACCCTGCCCTTAGGATTTGGTGAGCAGTGGCCTCTGCCGATCCATGTCCCATTCCGTATTTGTCATGAAAGTCCACTAGTATTTTTTTTGCCTCCATTCTATCCAAACACCTTAAGTACAAACCCTCATAATTGCATTTGTAGATTTGTCCACTCTTTAGCATGTAAGAGCTACTTTTGATCTTTAAATCTCTTCTCTGGGAACTATTCATTTCTTCAGGGCAGTGATTCTACAATAGATAATACACTATGTCTTGGTACCATACATCCATGATCACGCCTTGGTTGGTGTATGTTTGGTAGACCATACCTTCTTCAAACTCAGAGATCAGCTTTGTCAGGCCATGCCCCTTACCAACTTCATCGGTTGAATTTCTAGGTCAAACTCTTGAGAATTTCCATCCATTTTCCTCTCCATTCTCCCAACTCATTCTACATCAGGAGGGATTTAACTGCCACATCTAGAACTATCCCAATGACTTTACTCCTTAAAATATAATGTCTGAATTTCTTCACCACCTTAACAAGAGAAAATGACTACTTATCTAGGTTTGGGTATCTGAGCTCAGCATCTTTGAAAGGGAAACTCATAAAGGTGATGGGTCTTTCATCTTCACTATTCTTCTTCTATGTGACAATGCCTGCGCATGAGTGTTCTGACATGAAAGAGTAGACCTTGAAAGTGATGGTGTAGTCAGGACTAGCTAGGACTGGTGTCATGGCAATGGCATTCTTAATCTCTTTGAAAGACTTCTTGGCTAGGAGAGCCCATTCAATCTTGGCATCTTTCTTGAGCATGTCGTTCAATGGTTTCACTATTTCTACAAAACCATTGATGAATTTTCTGATGAAGTTGATCTTTCTGAAGAAAGATTTTAGTTCCTTTCGGCTATGAGGCGATGTCAATTTTAGGATCGCCTCCACTCTTTTAGGGTCAATGGATATCCCATTTTTAGAGATGATATGCCCTAAGATCTTTCCTTTAGTTACCCTGAACAAGCATTTCTTGGGGTTGAGGGAGATCTCAAACTCTCTGCACCTCTGCAGGCACTTTTTGAGGTCGCTTATGTGGTCAGCTCTTAGTTTTGAGTAGACTATGAGATCATCCATGTAGATGATAATGCACCTTCCAAATAATCCTTTGAAAGCTATGTCCAATGCTCTCTAGAAGGTGGCTCCAGCATTAATCAGCCCAAAAGGCATCCGTCAATAAGCAAAAGTTCCCCATTTGGTAATGAATGTCATTTTTAGCCTGGCCTCTTCCTATACCATCACCTGATTGTACCTAGAGTAGCCATCCAGGAAAAACATCATTTGAGATCCATTAACCTTTTGCAGCACTTTGTCTAGGGATGGGAGTGGATATTTATCCTTTTGAGAGGACTTGTTGAGGTTCCAGAAATCTATGCATAGCTTGATTTCTCAAGTCTTCTTCCTTACAGGTACTAGGTTTGCAACCCATGTAGAATGTCAAATCGAGAAGATGATCCTGGCGTCAAGCAGCTTTTGGACTTCCTTTTGGATTAAGGGCTCCATAGTGGGATTCACAATTCTTTGTCGTTGTCTGAAAGGCTTAGAATCTAGCTTCAAAGGGTTGTTGTGCACTATGTTTGAGGTGTTCTATGTCTTTAATTCTTCATCATAACTCCATGCTATGACATCTCAATATTCAGTGAGAAGCTAGACCATTTTCTCCTTTTCTTCCTTGGTTCCTACCTTTTCGATGTGGACTTCTCTTGGTTCTTCTTCCATACCCAGGTTTTAGGTGTCACATTCTTTACTGTCAGGTGTTACGTCAAGGTGTCTTCTTATAGTAGTCTTATCGCTGTCAAAAATCCTCTCTAATTCTACCATTCCCTTGGATATGGCATTGGTTTTTAGGTTTATGATGCTGTGACCATCAAGCTCTTCAGGTTCAGTTGTTTCCTCACCTTCCTTCTCCTCATCGATGATCTGCTTTTCAAACACGCCAGCGCACATGATAAACTCTAAGATATGTTGATCATCTTGGAAGACTTGAAATTTAGTGATATTGTTCGGAATGGCCGGGGCTGAGACCAGCTCAACTGAGAATCTCTTTAGCTTAGATTTTTCTATTGGATGTAGTAAACTGGCTGAGATAGCCAATGTGTCAGCAATGACATTCTTTCTTCTCAGGATGGTTTTGATGTTGAAAGTGTCAAAGTCATTGATCAGATCCCATGCCCTATTTCTGTAGGCTGAGAGCCTCTTATCATTGAAAGCATACTGGCTACGGATTTGCTTGACAACCAATTGTGAGTCTCCTTCCATCGTCAAGATTTTTATTCCTTTCTCATGAGCTAGGAGTCTGCGAACCAGCGCTTTGTATTTTGCAACATTATTAGAACAAAGCAACTATAATCTATAAGCAACATAGAACTTACCTCTTGGATTTATCAATTTGATTCCTGCACTTGCTCCTTGTTTGCATTTGGAACCATCAAAGCACAGTTTCCATACCTGAGGTGGTTTAGTAGGGCTGGGTTTGGTTGAGATTTTCTTAGAAAAACCCTTGGTTCTTGGTTTTTGGCTTCTTTCTCCATTGCTATCGGAAGAAGTTAACTCTCCTGTATGCTGAGTATGCCTAGGTTTGGGGAGTTTGTCATCTTCATCACTTTTATCTTCCAGTATTCCCTTGTAAGGGGGACATGCTCCCTCATCCAAGGTACTCCAATCACTAAGCATGTTTAGGGCATGGCTTCTATCTTCAGAATCTGACCCATTATCTTGATCTTGAGGAGAACTGTTTGCAAGGACTAGGTTGTCCATATCTGGTGCGGCGTTGTTCCTATCTTCTATCACAAGTACATCTTCTTTTATCGTCTGTGCTTCTGGTGGCTTATTTGGTCAGGCAATTTGAGCCAACACTTGTGACAGTGCTTCTTGTGAACTGGGGCATGTAAACTTAGAATGACTAGCCTGATGTAATTGGCAGTATCCAAGTAGCACTAAGATGTTGAGATTTGCATCTTGACCCAGGTGTCGCAGGTTAGCTATTGTGCTATTGACAAATATCTGGAAGATGTCATCACCAATATTTAGCTCTAGGAGACCTTGGATGGGACTATGGTCTGACTCTTCACCTTCTTGGATTTGAAACATGTAAACATCGTCCAATCGATAAGTGCCCCAATCGGTTTGAGTGAACAAGACTTCATTCAGGGCATTGTATTCGGTGATCATCCTCTTCAGCTTTGGCTCTGCATCTATCTTGATCTAATTGTTCAAACCTCTCCAAGGTAGATAGAGCTGGGTGAAATCTATAGAGAGCCATCCTCTTAAGCACTTAGTCCATTCTTGACTTAGCAACATCCCATAGGTCTTGGGGATGTCTACTATGTGTATATCAATGCATTCTTGTATCCGAGGATCTGCGACTAGCTGAATGTGTATGTCTTTGAGCACACCAATTACTTTGACCTCAGTTTTGTCTAATTGTATGACCACCTAGTTCATTACTTGGGGCACCATCCCCAACTTCTGGCAAATTGATAGGGGCATAATGTTGCATGAGGCTCCTGAATTGATTAGGAAATTATGTAGGTTCTTTCCAAATATCCGCATACTGAGTAGGAATGGAGGTACCTCTATCCTATCCATGAATACTACTGGGAACACCTCAGAGGTGTTGACATTAGACATGGGTGCCCTGGTGTTGTTAGTTGATGGGCCAGGTTTTGAATGATCCAAGGATCTTAAAAGGGCTTCCTTTTGAGACGAGCAGCCTTGCAATAGTTTGAACATAGAGATGTTCACCTTAGTTTTCTTGAGTTCATCTACTACACTATACTTGTCATTTGACCAGGTCATTCCTTGGTAGCCAGCATATGTACTTATTGTAGGAGGTATGGGAGCATTTGGGCCCTTTAGAGGTATGGGATTGTTACTAGCCCAAGGATCTGGTGGAGTTGGTTGCTTTCTTGGAGGTATGCCATCGGTGAGGGGTTCCTTTCTACTCCGGAGGTTATATGAGTTTCGTTGATCATTTTGGAAGGCGTGCACCTCGAAATATTCAGGCTCACTTTCTCTCTAAAAAGGGAACATGAATTCATCTTCTCCTGTATAGGCTTCTGGGCCTCCCTCCTTTCCAGACTCGTAGGAATCGAACACCATAGCATTGAATTGCACCGGGGGCCCCTCTGGATTTTGGGTGTAGTGGTCTTGGGAGTTGTTCACATATCCATTATTGTCTTGATGCTTAATTGGAGCCCCAAAAAAATTTCCCTCTCAAGCCTCATAAGTATTGGCATTGTCTGCTAGGATGTTGCCATTATTTTGTCTAGTGTTCCATGGTTGATTTGGCCTTTGCTGCCCAAATGGTTTCTCCTGCGTGTTGTTTTTGCTATATGCATTGAGACCCCTATTTGGATTTTGAGGGTATGTATTTGGACCAGTAGATGCTCATTGGTATCCACCTTGATTTTGGGGTGGGTTTAGTTTCATTCTAGTAACTTCGCTAGTGAGCTATGATAAAGTCTTCTTTACGAAATCTAACTCAGAAGCCATGAGAGCATCAGGCTCATTGTGGGGTACAACCCTCTATTCTACAAATGTCATTTTATGAGCTTCATAGCTTGAATAAGTAATAGATGGAGGCATGATTGTACATGGTTGTGTCGGTATAGGATTTAGCATAGGTAGGTGACTGGCCAAGGCTTGATTGTTCGCTGCAGTGGGTGTGGGACAACAAGATTACCCATGATGGGCGCAGTCGTATAGCTTCCTTCTTGTGGGTCCATTTTCTGATTGAAAGTGATGGCTTCATTGTACACCTTTTCAATCATGTCTTTATCTATCGGGGGAAGCCTTCTTAGAAAGATTGAGGTAAATTGATCTAAAGCCTTTAAGTAAACTTGTATGACAGCCTCATCTGGTATAGTGTAAGGAGGTTCCAAATTTTGATGCATTTTTTGAAAATGATGATTAAACATAGCAATGGGCTCCTTAGGATCTTTCCTCATGGTTATGAACTAGTGATGTGTCACAGTAGGATCGACATACAATTTGAATTGATTGAGGAATTTGGTTTCAAAGTCATTCCATACTGAGATAGACCCTTGTGGAAAATTAAGGTACCAGTTGTATGAAAATTCTCCCAAGGTGTATGGGAAGAGATGACAGACAACGTCTTGGTGGGTAATCTCTTTACAGTTGCAAATTTCTTTGAAGGCGCAGATATGTTCTTCTGCTGTCCTAGATTCACCATATATGAACCGTGTACAAAACTTCTCTAGATTTTTAGGTAACTCATGGAGCTTCCCAACAAAGTTCAAAAGTGAGCTTGTTGCGTTAGCGAAAAAGGCCATTGGACAAGGTTGCTGAAAATGTTGATTTGGCAAGTTCTGATTTTGATTGATGGCTATGGTAATAGTTGGGGCAGTGATGTGTGATTTCTATCCAAGAGGATCGCAAGGTACGGAAAGATGATGAGAAGATTCACCTTTTGCTTTACCCTTGTCGCTACGAGCCCTTCGGTGGTGAGTGAGTTTGAGAAACTCGACTCTTTTCAGAGATGATCTAAGCACACGCTCGAATATCTCTAGAGAGAAAGATCCAATATTATCTATCTTTTGGGTCTTGAGGCCCTCCTTTTAGTGCCACTTTTGTTGAGCGTTGTTTTGACACAAGCCAAATTGCTAGGATCTCGAGATTCAATTTCCTCTCTTGAAAGAATAACAAAGTTATTCCCAAGGTTCTCCGGGGTCGGGTCACAACCTGCTTGGTTACTCAGTTGAAGATAAATGTGATTGTTCATGAGGAGGCCTTTGCTAGTATGTTCAAGACAACAAACTTGAAAATATTGTTAGTTTCTTTTTTGATATTTTATGTTTTAACAAGTATGGGTATGGTAAATAACATGCAACTTTGTATATTTTCAGATAATGATTTTTAGAATTTCAAGATAGAATTTAAAGAGATGAGGGTAACAAGAAATGCAGCAAATTGTAAAGAAAAGTAAAATCCTAAGGACATAAACCACTGTAAAACCCTTCCTTGTGAATTAAATTTTGGAGGAATTTGGAACAACCCACGAAGCATAAATTAGACCACGTCACGATTCACTACTCCACAGATGCAAGTGTTTGGAGATAAGATATGTTTTACTCGTACGAGATATTCAAAATCTATCAAATTGTGAAGCCACCAAGACATGCGCACCCACAAGAAATATTTATTGTTAAGCCCAAAGAGAGCATCCTCCACACATTCGTCACAGCAAGGTAGACATACAATAGAAAACTCCAACTTAAAGGTAGTATGAATTTGAAACACAATAACACAACGGGCTCTCTAAAAATAAAGAATAATGCAAGCATACATTCAATAAATTCACATAGATAGCAGTAATTCACACACCATGAATGAAGCACCCAATGTAGATCTTTATTTTATTAAGAAGTCAGCCTTTTACATTGCTTTTTTTATTACAATATATAGAGTTTTGATCTACAACTCAGATTTTCAGAGTTAGCGTATCAGAGAGTCTAAACTAAAGAAAAAAGCTAAAAATAGAACTTTGCTGAAGGGAAACTACTACTAACTAATACTATGTAACTTGCATGGATTCTTAAATCCATTTACAATCCATTTTCTCATGCAAAGAGGGCAAAATCCGCCAAAGAAGAGAGAGAGAAAGAAGGTGAGTTCCTTCTGTGAACTAGGAGTTCTTCTTCTTGATTATGGTGGTCCTTTTTGGATTCTTCATCTGGAACTATCTCTAGCGGTGGGAACTGATAGGAAACCTTTAGTCTTTCCAAAATGAACTCAAGTTGTCCATTAATCTGATCTGGAGTCTAACTGGTGTTTGAAAAAGTGACCTTGCTAGAAACCCCCAATTTTTTAGACCCCGATCTCTACCCCAAAATTTTAATGCCTTTAAAATTTCCCTGGTACTTATCAAAATCTTCAAATTTAGAGGTCCCAAAATTTCAGACTTGTCGTGGGCCGAAAGGCTGACAAAACTTGAAGAGGCTGAAAGGCCAAAATCTTTAAAGGCCTAAAGGCCAAAATTTAGGAGGCCGAAAGGCCGAAAAACTCTACCTAGCAGAAATTTAGCCAAGTCCGAAAATCTTGTCCTTCCCACTTGGTAATTGGACCTTGGAGGTTTATCCATGAAAGGCCTCTGGGTGAGCTTCTCAGAGCCTCTACACTATCTCTTGAGCTTCTAAAAAATTGATCTCTTTCCTTCTTATCTTGGTGACCCTTCCTTCTTGCTTCTTTCTAAAGGTAGTTAATTCATAAGAGAAGAACATGATCTCTTCTTCATGCTGTGACATTCTTTGTATTTCCTCTTTTAGGTAAAATATTTGTTGTAGGGCCTCCTTGGTATTAACTTTGGCCAGAATGTCTCTGAACTATTGGACCACCTCTTTGGAAGGACGTAGAGCCTATTGGTTTTCATCCCGATAGACGTTGAGGCCGATCCCTGTGAAGAAAGTATCTATATCTTCGACCCATTTTATTACCTCCTCTCACTTGTCAGCTATAAGGGCTTGGTGTTTCTTGTAGACCTTAATTATTTTGGTCATTTGTTCATTCCATGCCTTAAACTTGTCCAAATCTTCGCCTTCATAGACTTTTACCAAAATTTGGAAACATTGCTTTTGGATTATCTCGAAATCCTAGAGGGGTGCTTGCCAGTTAATCACCTCTTAATCTATACCCCCATCATCTTCCACTAGGTCAATGAGACAATTAACTTCATTCAATATGGTCTGGTACAACCTGAATACCAATGGAATTGCCTTCTCTCCAAATTTTTTGAAGTCATTTTTTGAATCGGTACTTGCCTGGATGAAAGAGGGAGTCAAACTTGCCGGCAAATCTGGTGTAGCCCTTTTATCAAGTATGGCTTGTAATGAACCCTCTGAACAATTTGGGTCAATAGGGTCCACCATCTTTTGAATGTACCCTTTTAGAGCTTCATTTTGATCTATCATGGATTGTATGGTCTCTTCATCCTTGCTCATGAACCCTAGAGCATGCTTCAGCCCTAAAGCTGCTAGTGTATTGCTCCCTTCTCTGGTAGGTTCACCCAAATCTACTCCCTGAATGTATAGCCTTCTCACAAACCTATTGTCTGAGAAGTGCTCAGGGGTGGGATAGCTATCAGGCCTTTCCAATGACCCCTAGTGTCCTGAGTCAAATATGACATGGTCTTTGTAGGTACACTAATTTCTGCCTAGTGGAAGGCTTGCTTCACAACAATCATACTTGCATCGTCCCCATCCAATTCATTGGTATAAGTTCTCTTCCTGGGTTGTATCTCCTTGGTAAACCAAGTAGGTTTGTCAGATGTAGTTATAGGTTCATATGGTGCAACTTGGAGGATTGAAGTTAGGCATTGTACTTCTGGCATTATTCCTTTCTCATATTCCTTTTCTTGCCCTCTTTCCTATTTTCTCCCTCCTTCCTTCATTCTTCCCCCTTCGGTATCCACATCCATTTCCCCTTCTTCCCTCTCCCCCTCCACTTTGCCTCATTCAGTCACCACATTTCCCCCTTCTTTGTCCAGGGCCTCTTCGGCGGAGGTGTCAATTGATACATTTGACCAAAGACCGGTCATGGCCTCCAATGTGGACTGGAAAGTGATGTGTCTTTAGTGCTCACTACTCCTTTGGTTTCTTGGGTGGCACATGTTGAAGGGATTGATGTTGGTGCGGTAGGTGTTGATATGGCTAGAGTGGGAGATGGGAGAATGGTAGTAGAGTAGGGCAGATTTGGTGTAGGAGTAGGTGTTGGGGTTGGAATTAATGGTTGTGGAGTGGGAATTGGAGGTGGTAGATAAGATGGTGGAGCAGGGATATGAGATGGTGGAGTGGAAAATGGTACTTTACCTACTACATGATCTGTAGTTGTGGTCCAGGCTATTCCACTATCCTGAACCTCAGGCTCTCGAGTGGAACTAAGGACATTCACTGAAGGGTTGGTGAATTGGACTAGTGGTTGAGTGAGGATTACCTGGGGCTGAATAAGCGATGGAGCTCCAATGTCTATGTATTGACCGTGATCAGAAAAGCCTTCAAGTCCCTCAAAATAAGAAAGCATAAACTCATCCGATACTAAGGCATCCAAAGTATTGTCCTATTCTTTGGGATCTTCTTTATGTTTCTTGGTAGTTTCCTTCTCTCTCCTTTTTTGCAATCTCATTCTTCAGACTAGGGGCTCATCTTCTTCTTCTTCCTCAGACCCTTCTTGTACCATTTCCAACTGTGGAGATTCAAACCTTTTCTTCCTCTTATATGTTTTCTTCTCAACGGTGGGGGGAGATTGGCCAGAGGTAGATGGGGTTTCACCTGATTAGGGTTGTGACGACCTTGCTGGTGGGTCAATCTAGCCTATCATTCTAGTTTTCTTGGGCCTAGGATTGGAGCCATATTCGACTGGCCATTCATGACCATACACAGTTCTTGGCTTCTAAGGGGGATCTTTCTTGTACTTAGGAGCTATTGACTTCTCCCCTCGCTATTTTTCTACTTTCCTTGAGGGCTCCATCAATGTTTTCACCGGGATTGGACTCATTTTGTGTGGCTTCTTGATGAACGTTATGGTGGTCTTTATCACATGCCTCACCTAGAATTCCATGTCATCATTTTCATATTTTTCCTCCTCTACATTCATGATTGGCCGGTCATACACCTTATCTTTTGTGTAAATGTCTTCTAAGACCTCATCTGAATCACATTCCCAAACCTTTGAGGAAATAGGAACCTTTAACACCTCTTTTTCCAGAGCGAGTTTCATTCTGCAATAATCTTGGATCCTGACCTCATGATCATCTATGCAATTTATCCAGTGATCCTCTAGATGTGGCTCATGTATGTAGAATTTGACGATAATGTGGCTGTAAGTACATATGGGATCAAAGCGGGCTCGCACTATCTTGTAAAACTGTAAGGGACAATCATCCCATTCAAAAGCTAGGGATTTACAAACCTTCATGTCTTGCAGTGTATATGGTCCCAAAGAGATGGGAAAGTCCCAACAGTGCTTCTTCTTATGCTTTATTTTCTTCTATGCATCCGCGAGCTGCTTGGCCATCTCCAATATGATTATCAAGTTAGATGGTTACCTGGGTAGCTTCTTTGGTTGCAAGGTTGACCCGGCTATCCTAATGTATGTGAATGTCCTGAGCTGAATAAAATAGGCCCCAATGGCCCTTACCTTAGCAACAGCCTCTTATGACATCCTTTTAGAAAAGTCACCTTCAATAGATCGGATGACTGTGAATATGAATGCATCATTGACTATCCTGTAATCAGGGGAATCTTCTAGCATGTTTTCTCCTCTTACCAGCTATGGGTATACAAGGTGGGGCCATGCATTTGGATCATTTAGACTCGCCCTCTTGGTGAGGCCAGGATAATCGGCCCGTGCAGCTAGTAGATACACCATGTAAGTGCTCATGTAAAACTTGGGATTATGCCTTATTGTTGTCAACTGCTTGTCCAGATTGTCACTAATAATAGTCCCCCAGTCGAATCTTACCTTTCATTCTTAGATCCTTTCTATCAAAAGGATCATCCAGTGTTTGAGTTGAGTGGTTTGAGGTAACCCATACACCCAGCTTATCATTGTTATAGCCGCCTGGATGTCATCCTTCATATAACCTCTTCAGAGGTCTATCTTGTCCAATTTGTTCTTAGGAAGCGGCTGCTTGAGGTAGTCTTTATTCATCATCTCATGTATGGCTCGCTCCCTGTTACCAAACCACTTGGTCCCATTTTCAATATAGAAGTCATAGAACTTGTCTATGCCTTTATGGAGGTGGAAAACATCCTCAATGACATCCGGCCTAATGTCTAGTACTACTTGATACTCCAAGTTTACTACCACCCTCTTATCTGAATCATAGTGATGAGCTAGGGTGACGATTAATTCCGAAGACAAAATAGCCACTGGGTGTGCGACTGCATTCACTAGCCCAGATAGGACTAATGAGGTGCAATTATTAGATCTATTTTCTAGCTGGGAGCATTGAGTCATGAATTCATTCCAATCCACATTCCCTATGTTGGTGTCTATTATCTCACTGTGCTTGTTCCCCACCTTTGAGCTGGGGGGATTCCCCTTGTATTGATATTTCATTGGGGAGGCTGTCTCTGGTTCAGTCATTCCTGCAAGAAAAGACAAATATCAGTACCTTATTGAATAGGAAAAAACAATTAAAACTATGAAAGCAAGCAAAGAGAGCTGAATAAACAGCTAAGTGTAAGTTTTTGCACTTTTGGGCCTTTCGGGGTTTCGGTCACCGAAAACATGTTCGAAGGCTGAAAAGTCTAAAAGTGCGAAAAGGTCTATTGGAAGGAAAAAGTCCATCAGGCCTTTCAGGGTTTCAATTATTGAAAACAAGTTCAGAGGCCAAAAATTTTGAAAGTCCAAAAAGGTCTATTGGAAGGACAAAGTCTGTTGGGCCTTTCGGGGTTCAAAACTGAGAGTTTCTTACTTAGGGATGCCAAATGTCCGAAAATGGTGATGAACCCTGAAAGCCCGAATGAAGGTCTCACTTTTTTCCTTTTCAGACCTTTCAGTCTTTCAAACCTTTCAAATGTCTGAAAGGTCAAAACGTCCAAACTGACACTTAGCAAGAGTTTGAAGATCCATTTTCGGCCTTTCGGAGGCTGAAAACCTACAGCAAGGGCCGCGACCAATGAAACATAAAACCCTAAAACCTAAGACCTAATGAAACTAGGAAACCCTAGGTCTGACAGGGAGGGACATACCTATAGAAACATGAAGGTACAGAGGCCCGACGAAGCAAAGAAACAAAGTGCCCTAGGCTAGACAAGCACTAGGCACAAAAACAGAACCCTAGAGCTAGACCCAAAAACACAAAGTGAAGGAAAGCTAGGAGAACCTACCTTGAATGAATGAACTAGGAGCAGGAGGACAACCAGGCATCTCAAAAGTTGAAGCAGTCGGCGAGGAGAAGTAGACGAGATCACGGGCAGGAGAAAAAAATGTAAAGTGATTTAAAAATGAAGGCTCCTCCTATTTATAACCCGCGGGCTGACGTCAACGGCTTTGGGACTTTTGGACCCTGAAAGGCCAAAAATGTCAGAGGAGAACCAATTCTTTAGCCTTTTGGTGTTTTCAGAGTCTAAAAACACCAAAAGGTCGGGCCTTCAGCCTTTCAGCCATTTCAACATCTTGAAGTACCTAAGTCCTCTGAAAGGCCAAAAAAAAGGCTTCTTCCTTTCTCTGTCTTGGTTTCAGCAATTTTCTTTGGTGGCTGACTAGACTTCTACGAGGGGCAGACACGATGAAAGGAAAAAAGACAAAAAGAGGGGCGTCCCCATGGTCAGAGGACCATAAAATGGGGTGTGTGTTGTGGACCCACAACAAATACAATAGAGCACTTGTTGAGATCAAAGGGGCAATACCTGATGATTTATTTTCCAAACTTGAAAAAAAAAGATAATTGCATTAGAAGAAGGCCAAAGAATAAGAGTGGCAGTCATCGCTAGACTATGTCCAGTTATTTCTAGAGATGAATTGAAAATACTTCTTAAAGAAGCGAAGAGGGAATTTTTGACCAATATAATAATAAATCTGATCATGAGTGGAAAGAATGATGAAGTTGTAAAAGAGACTGAAGAACTGGTAAGAAAAATACTATGATGAATCAACATGAAAGACCACCATAGAAGCACAAGAAAAAAATCATGAATTTACAAGTTTTCAGACTTTGTATATAGAACCAGATATTTTTATCTTTGGTGTACCTATTTCACTTTCTATAGCTAATGATGATAATGAAGACATGATTGGAGTAATGAATTATAATAAAAATATGATAGAAGATGAATATGAGGCTTTGAAGGATGAAGTGACAAAATATGATACTGATAATGTGTCAAATTAAGTAAATATGGAATAAAAAAGAAGAAGATAGAGGCAGAGGAGATGTATGATGAAAATCAGAAGGAAGATGAAGTGAGGGAAGAACTTGATCCTATGGAAGAGTAGATAGTTAAATGGAAACTTGAGAAAGTTGAGGAGGAAAGAGACACTTTGGAGGTAGTGACTAAAATCTTTGAAAAGGACATCACCAAAATGGGGATTATGCAAAGTCAAAATGAGTTGGAAACTCTAAATGAAGATTAGTTCATGGGATTTTCTACCATTGCTCATGCCAAGCAAAGAGAAAGAATTATAAAGACTAAGGATAAGGGAAACAAAATTTTAGCTATGACAATTGATATTTTAAGTAAGATCATGCTAGCTTATAAATTTTACCCAAATGTGCCTAATCTAGTCAACTTGAAGGATTATTGGATGTTATTGACACTCACTTTGAGAGTTTAGAGAATTTTTCAATTTTTAAAGTTAAAAATAAATTCAATTCCAATAGATTCAATCAGATTAATGTTATGATTGTGAAGGATAAGACCTTTTTAGAAGTTTCTATTCAACAATAGAAGGATGCATTGACAGAAGGAGGTAAAGTGTACAAATCTTGTGTTGATTATCCCAAGCATGTGGCAGATATTAACAAAAAATCTTAAGGATAGTGAGAATAAGCTTTGATTTAGATATCACATGGATTTGATTCTTTAAAGGAGTTAGCATCAATTATTTCAGCACAAGTGATGACAATTACTGATAAAATCAGAACACTTGTCATAGAAACGGACAGAGTAAAGAGAAGGATCGAAGAACTGATGAACAAAATTATTCCAAACCTTGATATTTGGTGGGGAGTTTTAAAGGCAATAGTTGTAGCTTATGAATATCCCAATGCATCAGATTTGGTTCAAGTAGAGAAATTATCATATTCTATTTGTGGGATGATTCAAAAAGAATAAAGCATCAAGAAGAAATGGGACACATATTTTGCAGCTTCGAGGAGCAATGTTTCAGTCACATTTAAACTCTTGTAAGTATACTTTGCACACCCATGTACATAAGCAGGTTATATATGATTTTGGTAGTTGAATTTTGAGGGAGCTCCCAGCCTTAACCACTAATGTCAAAGGGAGAGAGATGAGGTGAAAATTTATTTATTTAGCTTAGTAAGAGTGCGAATGTTTGGTTGGGGAGAGACATTTTTATGTTTCAGATTTTATTTAGACACTTAGTCATTTTTTACCAAGTCTTTCCATCAATGCCAAAGGGGGAGATTGTTGGAAAGAGACACTGCATTAGATAATATTTATGTTGTCATTTATGGAAACCACACATGTCTCTTGTGGTCACCTAATGGGATTTTGTTATACCAAAGGAAAGAATGCAAAATTAGCCAAGTATGGAAGAAGAGGAACAATGTCCAAGGATCGGTATGGACAGATGTGAGCGATTTATTTAATGAAAAGTTAGAGGATGATTATACAAGGTATATAGTATGCTATTCTAGGATTACACTTGAATATGTTACCATTTTCTTAAGTTATGAAGATCTGAGCATCCGGTTGATAGTAAAGAGTGAAGAATAGTGTCAGTCAAATGTTGGATCGATCAACGATCCTAATAGATCAATGAACTAATACGTTTACTAGTTTAATTTAGTTGATCAAACATGGTAGAAGGCATTCATGGTATTTCGTGAGGCTAGCACAAATTTTTGTATATGTATTTGGCCTACATCTCACATGTTTCATTTTATGTTATTGTGGTTGAGCAATTAAGTTATTATCTTTAGTATTGAGTATATAAGACCGATTTTTTGTCAAGATTTCATATTGCAATAATTGGATATGATAGTAATATGTTGTATATGAATGTTGGATCAAAGAGAAAAGGTTTGAATATTAGATACGAGATGTATTTGTACTTAATGTAACTTTATAGGCATTGTTGATGCTATTTATCAGTTCACCTTTTGTTGATGTTATTTACTAGACAAATAATAATGCATAACTAGATTCATCTATAACTTAGCTATATGTATTGGTGTGAATCATCATTCATCATTTCTCATCTCCTTTCCACAATTTAATTCCCCTCTTCTTTCCTTTCCTTGTTATCTTTTATGGCTTCAATTAAATCATCAGTTGTGTTCTTCTGTGTGATGCCCATATTCTAATATTGATATCTTCATCGGCTGGGGATGAAAAGTAGTTGGTCTTTTACATGAAAGAAACTATTGGGGGAGTCAATGCTATGATAATAATAGTTGGAGGAGTGAACGTAAGTTCATCTTTCAGAGCATTTGGAATAGGGGTGGCTATCGATCATAGCGTAATAGAAGGACCCAAGCACTCATCGAAGGGTTTAGGAAGAGTGAAGGGAATTACGATGGGCACTGGCTCCATGTCTTTCCATTTGGAAGTTTCTGTTGTAATCGAGAAGGGGAAATACATGGTAGCAGCCTTCAAGTCCAAGAAGCAGCTACCTCAGCTACTACCCATAGAGAATGCTCCATTGTTGGAAGGACTAAATTGTTCCATTATGCCCGTGGCTTTGCCATCGTTACCACTGTTACGTCTATTGGCCTTGACTTCACTTTTAAGTTCCGTGTTACACTTTGACTAGATTAGTTCACTATAGTCATTTTAAATTAGGTTTTCCATGTGTGCTAAAATTGTGCTAGATTAAAAAAAAGATTGTGCTAGCTTAAAAAAAGGATTGTGCTAGATTAAAAAAATAGAAAATAATTATTACCACATCATATAACATATTTACTTATTTCCTGCCTAAAATTCTAAGAGACATTTTTTTAATAATTTGAATTAGTGGGAGAATTCTAATTAAGGTTTGTATTTAATAATTTTATAATTATATAAAAATTGGTTTAAAATTTTGATTACATCAATCGGGAAAGGGCTTGAATCCAACATAGAAAAATAACATCAAGTTTTAAGAAAGAATGAAAGGAATTTTTGAGAAGTGAATTCAATTAGAAAAATAACAAAACACTACAACAAAACAACTAGATTTTAGAGCCAACTAACACAAGAAATTAAACAAAGGGGATATTAATCTCCTTCCCATATTCATTGAGCTCCTTGAGAGTATTCAGGATGGAAGTCCTTCTAGGAGGATGCATAACCACATCAGAAGAAGTCCTCCTTTTACCTGACTGAGTAGGAACCATTACAATTTCCTCATTCTCCCTTTGTTTAGATTTCTTGAATTCAAATTCCTCATGTAAACTATTTAAGGAATTAGTCATTTTCTCCATCATCTATTTACTAAAACTTACCACATCCGCTAGTTTTTTGTTGACTTGAGTTTGGTTTTCTTTGACATTGGCTAGGTCCCAAAGCATATCCTCCTTCTCTTGATCCTATGGAATGAGAATCTTTAGCTCATGAATTTGATCTTCCATAATTTCCCAATTATCCAATTTTTGTTCTAGTTTTTCAGCCAGCTCCCAAACACTATCATTCGCCTTGGTGTGGGACAAAACTCTTACTTTGGCTTTAGAACACAATAGCTTCTAGCATGTTAACCTTTTTCCTAGTGGTGTGAAATTGCATAATACGCCACTTAATAATGACATTCTAGGAGTTGTAAAGGATGGATAACTTGTCCACCTTGTTCAAAATCCAAGCATAATTCGGTAGTTCATTACCATGGATGGGATAATGAGGACAGGGAGGGGAAACATTTTGAGGGATCTCTGAGTCATCCGAGTACATTTGAGGAATATAAACATGCGATGAGGGATTATGGGCCTACCTTAGAGGTTTGATAGGGGTATTAACTATGGTCTACTCTAACTCAATAGACTAGGAGTAAGAAGAATCCTCAAAAAAAACAACCTTCTTTCCAACTCTTTAACTTTTCCTTAGACTTTAAGCTTCACTTTCCTTAGGGGATTAACCCTAGTAAAACTAGGAGACAAAGAAACTATAATAGGTAGAGAATTCATATTACTATCCATACGGTTATTTAACTCAGCAATCAAACAAGGGTGTTTTGGGCCCACCTTTGAGGTTAAAGCTAGATGTAAATTATGTAAACAAAGGATTAGACCTTGATGAAGAACTGGAGAATTAATCTTGGATTTCATGCAAAAATGAGACAAGGATGAGACAATAAAAAAAATTGTGCTAGATTCCCTGCCACGTATCTTCCACATCACAAAAAAAGTTTGTATAGTTAGTAGTTTGTTTATCAACCTCTCCTCACATACCTTCAATGTATATAGTGAACTATTAGTTTTGTTGTTGTTTCTATTACAATGATTTACGCAAGACTCTCTATAAAGAGGAGTTTCTACCAATTTCATATATCAATAATAAAAATTAAATTTAATGTTTGTTGTATCTTTATCTTAGAGTTTGTTGTAGCTTATAATCCTCCTGTGATGTTGGCCTTGTTCAGCCGGGGGGCTTGGCGGCCTGCAAAGTGCCCGCCAGGATCCCCTTTGACTCTGTGGCTTCTATTTGGGCATCTTTGTATCCATGGGTGACTTTGGGTTTGTAGACCATGCATAGGTGCCCCCTCATTCACATGTGGCCTAATCAGTCATGACATCTCTAACCTGTGTGGATTAATCAGTAGTGACATCTCTGGTCTTCCATCTGTTACGAGCCTCCTGTATGAGTCATCCCCTATGTGTATGCGACACACATAGGAGTACCAAGTGAAAACACTATTAATTCCCATTGGAAGCTTTTATTGAATTTGACCTCCTTTCTAGAATACTTGTTGTCTTTCTTGACTATGTAGTCCCATATTAAATATATGGTTGTAGTTGACAGTTGTAGGTCTTTAATATTATGGTTGTAATATTGGTGAATATGGTTGAACACCATAATGTAACCTCCCTTTCAATTCTCTATATAATGGATTCCCTTTCTCTTATTTCTCTAAGGCAATTTGGGATTTTGCATATTTCTTTGTTTTATGATCAACAGATCATTGATTCAGTTGCCTTCATTTGGTATCAAAGCCAAGTTGAGAAACTTGTCTTTCATTTTAGGTGATCAAGAAGAGATCAGAGAGCAAGTTAAAGATATAAAGCTAAAGATTGGAGAGAATCTTGGAAATTAGCCACTTAAGAGATTTTCAAAATCAAATATTAGCATATTTGATTGCAACTGGTTTATTTTCTACAAGCTTGAGTTTGAAAGGAGAAAGGAGGTTTCTGTGTGGAGGCATTTGCAACTTGAAAGGAGGTTATTGCAATTTTTTTTTTCCTTTCTTTCTAGCCAGAAGTTAGAGAAGATTATTGAAAGTTTTTTAAAGAAAACTTGTCTTTTTACATTGATAATTTTTTCTTTAAGCTTTTATTAAAGCTTCAGTTATATGCTATTCTTTCAAAAAAAAACTTTAAACTTCTTATGTGGAAACATGATTTTTAATTAAGAAAGGAATGATATATTGGAGTTTTTTTGTAAGTTAAAAAAATTTTCTTTGTAATTTGGAAAATAATATTTTTGTAATTAAGTGCATTATCGGTGGTAACCGACACTTATTTCTCAAATAAAATAATAAGAAAAAGAGATTTTTTTGTGTGTGGGTCCCTTTTGAAAAGATGAGGAGAGTATTCATTTGCAGAGATCTCTCCTGAATTTTGTGTTGAGGGCTTGGGTCATTATGCATTTTTTATGACAAATATGGCAGGCAATGTAATGTCTAATGTATTGATTCCCGTCTTTGAAGGAGACAATTTTACATATTGGTGTACTAGAATTCAAACTCTACTCAAATCTAAGGATTTATGGGGAATTGTTCAAAACGGATATGTTGAGATAGTAGATGTAAATGCATTAAATGACCAACAAAAAAGGGAATACAAAGCAAATATAAGGAAAGATAATGAAGCTTTATTCTTGATTCAGGGTGCAATCCCTCAAGCTATCTTTCCTAGAATAAGTGGTGCTATTCATTCCAAGAAAGCATGGAAAATATTAAGTAATGCATATCAAGGTGCACAAACTGTTAAATTGCAAAAAAATGAGGAAAAGCTTTGAAAATGTAAAAATGACTACTAGTGAATCTGTCAATGAATTTCTAACAAAGGTAGAAGGTCTAGTGAGTCAGATGAAAGTACTAGGGGAAGATATAGATGAAAATCAAGCCATTGAAAAGATTTTGGGAAGCTTGATTCCAAAATTTGAAGGTGTGGTTTCTACAATTGAGATATCTAAAGATCTCTCAAGCATGAAAATTGATGAATTAAGTGGAATTTTGTTAACTGCTAAAGAAAGAATGAAAAGTAATGAAGAAAGCTTAGAGCAAGAATTTTCCTCTAAAGCGAATATAAGAGGAAAAAGAAACACATTCTTCAAGAGTAATAATAAATATGATGATAACAATAAGAATGAATACAAAGGTGAATCTAGCAATTCTAGAGGAAGAGGAAATTATTCCAGAGGAAGAAGTAGTAACTTCAGAGGAGCTGGAAGAGGAAGATGTAGAAGTAATGGGGGAGACAATAGTAAAAGGAATGTCCAATGATTTCATTGCAATAATTTTGGACATTATGCTTCAGAATGTTGGAGTAAACAAGGTGAAACAGAAAAGAGAGCTCATAGCATTGTTGACGATAAACAAAATTTGTTTATTTCTTGCTTCAATACAAGTGCAAGTGAAAATAATGTGTGGTATATAGACTTTGGATGTTCTTCACATATGACATCTAATGAGCATCTATTTGTTTACTTGGATCAAAAGCATCAAAGTACAGTACAGGGATAACTTTAAGAAACCCCCCTCTAGAAAAATATATAAAATCCTCATGAATCTTTCATTTTATTTTTAAAAAATTAATTCCTATTGGCGAATCTCTCAATTTTTTGGGATAACAAATTATTTGTATAGGCGAATATTTTTTAATTACAAATTTTTTGTAGAAAATATTGGCAAATCTCAAGCAATAACCAAAATTTCATTAATGACCATGGAAAATAATTATATTTAAAGAAAAAAGAGTTCTTATAGAAAATTATTAGGCTAACTATGAAA